>CAWUFW010012392.1:0-545406 GCA_963921515.1 Calotriton arnoldi
TCACAGTGACCAAAAGGTAAGTGTGGGGTCCATAGCTGAAGCACATTTTGAACATTGTGGCAATGGGGTCCAAACCCCCATCATCACAGTGACCAAAATGTAAGTGTGGGGTCCATAGCTGAAGCACACTTTGAACATTGTGGCAATGGGGTCCAAACCCCCATCATCACAGTGACCAAAAGGTAAGTGTTGACAAAGAAAGAGGTGCAACTGCCAAACTGCATGGATGATTCCTGGTCACAGAACAACAAACACATCAGTGGCAAAGTAGTGTGTGTGTCCCATTGCAACATAAATTGGGGGAGCCAAATACTGCAGTGCAAATAAGACATACCTTTGGCCATGTGCAGACAAACAACACCCATGGGGGCTGACATCGTCAACAATCATCAATGACACAATGACAGAAGTGACCATCAGAATGCAGACCCACATATTTGCACCAATGGGCACACACATGCATATACCCTGTGGAGACTGCAGATGTGAGGTGAACAGATACCATACCATGGCAGCAATGGGACACACAAACCATGATCATTGTGCTGACCGATGACCTAGGAGTCCCAGGGACAGCAGGGGAAACCCACCAAACTACATACAGCCAATGGCACACCCAAGATATGCCAATGCAGTGGTGCAGATGCACAAACACAAACAGGCAGACCCACACTGCACATCATACACAACAGGTGAGGGGGAGGGTGCCAGTGTCCCCAGGCAACCACACAACACATGAGGAGACCTGAATACCAATCATACAGATGTGCATACAGTGCCACACAAAGGTAACTCATGGATCCAAATCCCCTATGTGGGCAAGCAGGCATTGTCAGATGAGACGGAGCACAAATCACACATGTCACACAGGCACGTAGGGACAGCAACTGACACAGCAAGACACAGACACACCACAGCACCACCCCCAGGGCCCCCACAATGTGGTGACCCTGGGCTGCATTACAATCCCACTGTGATGACAAAGCTAAATGTCGTTCACACTGTGAACCACAGTCATGTGTCCTGAGCAACTAACTACCATCACACCTACACAAGCACAAATCAAACAGCATGGCCAGTAAGCCAAGGCCAACATGGAGGCAGGGGCCTAGCCGGGCAACAACTCACATCTGCACACACTCAACACCACACCCCTCGACCTCCAACAATGTGCAGCAGTGAAGCACACATGCACTGGTGACATTGCACATGCACCCATGACTATTCCAGGGTGGTGGGTGGGAACCAAGGTGCAGAAACACATCACACATGGACACTCAAGAAGACTCCTGAATGTCTGACACACTGCACACTACGCTGTACATGGACATGACGGCAATACCACACCAACCAATGGGATCCCAGCCACAGTCACACACCAATGAAGAAGCCAAGGTCACCCACAAAGAACACACATAGACAACAACCAACATTGCAGCCCGGACCCTGAGGAGTGCCAGCAGTCACACACACAACGTGTCACAATCACTGAAAGATAACACAAACTGGAAATCACATGACAGGGGCAAACAACAAGTGCCAAGGGGAAACCTGACTGTGACCCATCTGCGTCAGCACACAAACTCAGCCCTGACAGCAAACACACCTATGGGTGACACCCTGATGACCAGTAATGTGCCATGCACCTACATCACAGAGAACCCAGGGCGAAGACTTTGGGGGAACATAGGTCAACTCAGCTAGCATCACAAACAGGTACAACACAAGGGATCACAGCATGCACAGCTTAACGGAAGTGAACACACAGACATGCACATACAACACACACCTTGGGCGCAGGCAATGTCACAGGAGTACACACTGCCATGAGGGGACGCCACTCCTGTGTGAGGAGAGCTGTGCCATATGTTGCCTCAGTAGGGCCCCATCATGTCAGCTGAGCACTTGGTCACACAATCAACAATTAGCACCAAATGAGGGCTCCCGTAACATCAGCCTGGTCATGGAAGTGCCAACGGAATCATCAGCACAGATCCAACACACTTGTATAGCAATGTTGCACTGACAACACAGATGAGTCCTTCCCCATTGATGCCCAAACCTGCATGTCCAGTGGAGATGGCCACACGGTCAGGGAAGTAGACGAATTGAACAATGGCAGGCACAACAGATGTGCAGGGGTGGAAGCCACAGATGTGAAATAGGCAATCTAAGTAGGAAATCCCATTGCCAAATACTGAACACATGACACCCTCAGATGCTGCTATGGATGACATGGATACACCACAGGATAGGACACATTCCCCCTGGACCACATGGGTTCCTGCACAGTAACACTTCATTATCATGAGACCAAATATCACCATCACTGCAGCAAGGGCATGGTTAGCATCATCAACATCATGTACATCAGAAGCAAAAGCACTAGAGAACAGAAAGTTGCTTTATTCAGCATATGTGGCATTAAAAGTAGAAGTCCGGTAGAAAATAAACAAAGGCCAATGGCCAGTCCATCAACAAAGTCACAAGTGGGTGACAGTGGCAGATGCCACCCTACACATGCCTGCACAAAACCAGGGACAATCCACTAGGAGGGGCAACCGGGGGTAGGCCAGGCACCGCAGGGACAGGATCAGGGCTCACCAGGAGGAAGCAGGGAAGGGGTGGTGGGTGCTGGAGAGCCACTGACAACTGCAGTGGAGGTGTCTGACATGGTGTGTGCCGGCACAACTGGGGGGCATGGCTCAGATGTTGTGGGTGCCGGCACGACTGCAGTGGACCCTGCAGATGGAGTGGACAGGTCCGCCACTGCAGTGCCCAAGTCAGACAGGGTGGTAGTGGACTCCACTGCAGTGCCTACCACCAGGGGAGGAGAATGGGGAACAGGCAAGGTGGGCTGGACAGAGGGGGAGGACACCTCACCACATCAGTGGCACAGACAAGCGCAGCGAGGGGTGTGGTGCCGGGAGAGCAAGTGCCAGGGGGAGAAGGCCGGAGCCTCTTGGGGATGGTATATCTGTGGGTGGGGGAACCTGGGGCAGGGTGTGGTGGGGGCACCTGTGGAGTGGGGCCTGAGGGATGGAGGAAGGAGACCTGGTGCTTGAGCTGCAGGGCGGCGGCGGGGTCTTGCTCTTACCACTCAGGGGGGACTTGCGGGTGGGGGCCTCAGTCTGTCTGCACCTGGGGGAGGGTGTCCGGGGGCGAGGGCACTCTGCTCCGTGTGGGGGGGCTTCCTCTTCCCCCTGGATGCTGGAGCAGTTGGATCGGAGGGGAAGAGGCCGAGGTCACTGAGGAAGAGGCTCTGGGTCTTTGGGGTTGCAGGTGAGGCAAGGGAGGGTGTTTTGGAGGGAGAGGCAACTGAGGACTGCGCAGTGCCCGTGGATGCGTGTGTGTGTACCAGGGCCCCATCCCCTGCGAGTCTGGTTTCAGTCCCCTGACTGTGCGTGCGTGTGCATTTTGTTTGTGGCGTGTGTGTCTGTGTGCTGGACGTGTGTGTGCTGGTGTGTGCCTGTGCCGGTGTGTGTGTGCTTGGGACGGGTAAGATGCTGGGGAGTGTGGATGGAGCAGAGGCAGGAGGGGTGAGGGACTGTCTGAGGAGGGACACTGCTGCCGTCAGGGAGGAGTCCATGGACCTATTGCCCCTCTGTAGGTCAGACATGCCCGATGAGATGCCCTCCATGAACGACACCAGCTGAGTCAACAGAGCGGTGTGCGCATGGAGGACACTCAGCATGGCTGTCTGCCCTACATGGAGCTGGCGAAGGAGGTACACAGACTCCTCACTCAGGGCAGCAGGGGACACAGGGGCAGGGGGTGCGGTGCCTGGCCCAAAGGAGACATGCTCCCGAACATGGGAGCCTCCACGGACCTGGGGAATGGGAGCCGATGGGAGGGCGGTGGTGGTGCTGGTGGTGGCGGGGACAGCAACACTAGCTGGGGTGTGGTGGCTGCTGACACCCGCCTCCATAAGGGAGTCATCCTCCGAGTTGCTCTGGTCCTCAGCTGAGGTGGATGGTGCTGAGGACTCCTCGGTGTGGCTCCCTCGCCCTCCATGCCACTGGGTCCCTCCGACCACTCCTCGGCTGCTGACCCAGTCTGGCTCTCTGGCTCCTCCTGGTCCGTGGAGCTGTCCCCTTCCGTGGCCGTGGATGTATCTGCAAACAATGGGGAAACAGACAGACATCAGTCACCTGCACCAAACGCACACACCACTGTGAGCACAGCACATTACAGAGCAAGCCCTGGCATCATTAGTTGTACATTGCTAAAAGTGCCCTAACTGAACAGGAGAAGCCAATTGTCAGTCTGATGCCAACCATGGCACTCACATCCCACATGGCTTTGCACCCATCTGTCTGGTGTCTGTTGGATTGCAACACCCCAGTGTGGACACATGCACCAAGTACACAGTAGTTGGACAGTGCAGAGGACACGGTGTGGCATGTGGACATGCACACATCACAGCTCTTGCCACTGAGTCAGTACAGGTTTCCGGATGAAAGGGATGCCCAGAGTCAAATAGGAAATGCATATGATGCATACCAGCGACAGACACCATGATGCACCCATGTCCTGATAGCCATCGCCACAATGGTGTGCATGTAGCACATGTCACTCCCCTGCAGGCCCACCAATAAGTTGACACATGCCATGGCAGAGGCATGACTGCTAAGTCATACATCACTGTCTCAGTGATGTATGACTTGGCAGCCAGACAACAACACTATGCACTGTGTCACAATAGTAGGTCATGGGGAATGCAAGTCCTGGAGCTGCACAAGTGCACATGTACATCCCCCACACAACACATCATCTTAACCCTCATCTGTCCAGGTCATACCTATTGGACATATGGGAGACCTGTGACACTACCCTCTGAACCTGAGCCCCTCACAATCTGCTGTGAATGGGGAACAGCTGCCTGAACTTCACATTCGCATACCCCAGTCTGCACGGGCAGCTGATCAAACACCTATGTGACACACAAGTATCGTCTCCTATGGTCACATCTCCAGGGGCATGCTGAGCCCCTACCAAGAAACACCCCAGCAGTCCTGGCAAGTAATCCATACACACTGACACAGAGGCAGACACCTGAGGGGTCAAATCACTGCGCACAATGTGTCAGCTTATACACGGGAGTGGGAGTACAGAGTGCATTGCATGGCCTGGAGTAGGCATGACTGTCCTGCTCCACATGAATGAGGGATGAGCCCTGGACAGTGGATAGCTGGCTATGTATGAGTGACACACGTAATCTGCACACTCCTGGGGCCCAAACATTGTTCCCACCCGCTGCATGGGCGTGTGCCACATACCCCAGGCACATGTGGTGGCTCAGCTCAGCAAGTGGACCGCATATCAAAACAACACGCAGATTACATGTCCGAACACAGGCGTTGTGTGAACAATGGACCCACCCATGATGCCCACAACAGAGTTAGGGAAACAGATGCTGTCCCCCACCTTTAGTGAAGCAAACTGCAAGGACACAGTCCCAAGTGACACAATTCCCTGAATGTAAGGGCCACACCTGGGTATCAGATGAGCAGTGGGCAGTGCACAATAGAGGGACATGGCTCCTGGACAACATTGACTGCTGCACTGTGGCAGTTGAACCAGGCCAGAGGAGGGCACAAAGCATGTAATACAGAGTTCACAGTGCAGTCTTTGACTCACCCCCTCCTTGCTGCTGTCTGGCCTTCAGCTGCCCATCCAGGTCTGGAAACACCACCGCCAGGATCTGGAGCATGTGGGGGTCAGGGTCCGTATTCCGCCCCTCCTGCGAGGAGGCGACAGCTTCAGCTGGACCCGTGCAATCCTCCGGGTCCAGCCCCGAAGGTCCTGCCACCTCTTCTGGCAGTTGCGGATCCGGCGCTTGTAGACCCCCACGGACCGGACGGCCCGGACGATGTCCTTCCAGATATCCTGCTTCCGATGGGCATTAACCTGTCAGGATGACAAAGTGAAAAGGCCATTACTACACATGCAACATATCCGTGCATGACACAGTTGCATATACATGTCTCAATCACAGGGGCACATGATGTACACAGGCAGTGCAAAGCTGCCCATGGACAGTTTGCTAGACGTCACTACATGGTATCATTGCATGGGAAGTAAAACCTTGTTCAAATGCACTGTCACTGCACCATACCTGTCCAGTGCATGTCACTACACACTATGGGGGTGACAACTACTCAGTGAGCCTGCTAGCCAGTGGCGTGCAGACTTTCAGCCTTGCTAGTCAGACAATATGCACATTCAGAAAGGCAGTGCACAGAACACTCACCTGCTCCCCTGGTGTCCCATACAGCTTGCTGTACTGTGGAAGTAGGCTGTCCAGCAGGGCCTGGTTCTCTTCAAGGCTGAAGGCTGGGGCTCTCTCCACAGTACGTGCCATTGCAGGGTCCAGAGGGGCAGAGACAGCAGCAGTGCAGTGGCAGATGTCGTCCTGGAGCATGTAGTGCAGGCAAGTGAGCTCTCAGGGGAACAGCCAGCAATATATATGTGCTGGAGAGGCAGATACTGTCCCTTGTGTCCAAAGTGATAGGTCCAAGTCGTTTGCATCTTCTGAATCTGGCCAATCCATGGAATAGCAGCACCAAAACACGCCCACAGCATCCTTCAAATCTTCAACTTCATGACATACATGATTTTGCAACATTGTTGTGGGTGACCAACTGAATTTACAGCAACCGACTCGCTCGAAATTCGAAACGCGTCCGTTGCCAGGCAAGCCCATTGTCAATGGGTGCGCACCGATCGGTCCATTGCGGTACAACACGTACAGGGGTACAACGCGTACCCGCACACATTGAATGCAATGGGCCGGCCGGGGGCACCGATCGGTCCATTGCAGTTCAACGCATACAGGGGTACAACGCGTACCCGCACACATTGAATGCAATGGGCCGGCCGAGGGCACCGATCGGTCCATTGCAGTTCAATGCGCACAGGGTACAACGCTGCATCCGCGACACATTGAATGCAATGGGCCGGCAGGGGGCACCGATCGGTCCATTGCAGTACAACGCGCACAGGGTACAACGCATACCCGCACACATTGAATGCAATGGGCCGGCCGGGGGCACCGATCGGTCCATTGCAGTTCAACGCGTACAGGGGTACAACGCGTGCACCCACACATTGAATGCAATGGTCCGGCCGGGGCACCGATCGGTCCATTGCAGTACAACGCTGCATAGGGGAACAACGCTGCACCGCACACATTGAATGCAATGGGCCGGCCGGGGGCACCGATCGGTCCATTGCAGTACAACGCGCACAGGGGTACAACGCTGTACCGCGCACATTGAATGCAATGGGCGGCCGGGGCACCGATCGGTCCATTGCAGTTCAACGCTGCATAGGGTACAACGCTGCACTCGCGACACATTGAATGCAATGGGTCGGCCGGGGCACCGATCGGTCCATTGCAGTACAACGCGCACAGGGGTACAACGCGTACCCGCACACATTGAATGCAATGGGCCGGCCGGGGCACCGATCGGTCCATTGCAGTACAACGCGTACAGGGTACAACGCGTACCCGCACACATTGAATGCAATGGGCGGCCGGGGGCACCGATCGGTCCATTGCAGTACAACGCGTACAGGGTACAACGCTGCACCGCGACACATTGAATGCAATGGGCGGCCGGGCACCGATCGGTCCATTGCTGTTCAACGCGTACAGGGGTAACAACGCGTACTGCACACATTGAATGCAATGGGCCGGCCGGGGCACCGATCGGTCCATTGCAGTACAACGCGTACAGGGGTACAACGCGCACTCCGCACACATTGAATGCAATGGGCCGGCCGGGGCACCGATCGGTCCATTGCCGTACTAACGCTACAGGGGTATTAACGCGTGCACTCACGACATTGAATGCAATGGGCCGGCCGGGGCACCGATCGGTCCATTGCAGTTCAACGCGTACAGGGGTACAACGCTGTACCGCGACACATTGAATGCAATGGACCGGCCGGGGCACCGATCGGTCCATTGCAGTTCAACGCGTCACTGTACATGTGACTGGCATATGTCAGCATGCCTGTCTCAGATGGACATATGCCAGCCACAGATAGCTCCCAGGGAGTGAGGGGCACACCTACATCACGACAGCCTGTCCAAACTTTATCATAAGGCATGTAAGGCTGCATTTCCTTTTGTGTGTATGTTGGTGTACATGTTGTCCTGTGGGTGTCACCTGTGGGCAGCCACCCCCAGGCTGTGCACGTGTTCATTAATTAATTATTAATTAATTAATGCATTTTGTAGAGCGCTCGGCTACCTCCAACGGAAGTGTCCCGGCGCTAGCGATGAGTACAGATTGCGTGCAAGAGCTGAAGAAACATGTAGTTCTAAGTTAGGCTGAATAGCCAAGTCTTTAATGCCTTTCTAAACAGAGGCTCTGATTTCGCCTTTCGAAGGTGGGCTGGCATAGAATTCCACAGAGAGGCTGTTTTCACAGCAAAGGCGCGTCCCCCCATCCTGGCTCTTTTGAAGCGTGGGGTCACCATTAGGTCCTGATGATTTGACCTCAGAGATCTTGATTGGTAATATTTCTGAAGTCTGTGCTTCAGATATTGAGGGCCAACATCTCTCATGGATCTGAAAGCCAGTATCAGTGCCTTGAACTCGATCCGTCTCCTGACAGGAAGCCAGTGAAGGCTTCGCAGGTGGGGAGAGATGTGGTGACGAAGAGGCACGTTTCTGATCAACCTGGCTGCAGCATTTTGTATAATCTGCAGTTTTCTCAGCAAGTAATCTGGGAGCCCCAGGTAGAGACTATTTGCGTAGTCCAATTGGGAGGTCACAAGCGCATGGACCACATTTTTCCTGCAGTTCATTGGCAGTAAATGCAGGACTCTTCGTAAGCTTTTAATTTCCAGAAACATACAGAAGAGACTTTGCAGATTTGGGCACTACCCGATAAAGTAAAGTCAAATCTAAAGCCCAGGTTCCTAGCCGAGTGCACCGGGCTAGGAGGGGGTTAAGCTCGGCCGGCCACCAAAGTTCAGACGAGGGGGAGATGATTGGTTAAAAACAATACCTCTGTTTTATCAGTATTCAGCTTCATGCAATTGTTTGTCATCCACGCCAAGATTATTCGTGGACATAGTTTGAAATTCATGAAAGCTACCTCCGTGTGTTCTTTAAAAGAGAACACAAGCTGAGTGTCATCAGCGTACGAGACCACCTTCACTCCACACTGTTCAATAAGTGTGGCGAGAGGGGCCAGGTACACATTGAAAAGGGTAGGGCTCAACGCCGAACCCTGTGGGACCCCACAGCTGATAGATCTAGAGGCCGAAATAAAAGGGCGCAGGAACACATTTTGAGACCGGCCTTCTAAGAAGGTGCGGAACCAGTTTAGAACAGTGCCCTTCACACCTAGGGACTCAAGTCTCTCTAATAAGATCTGGTGTGACACAGTGTCAAAGGCTGCGGACAATTCCAGCAGCACTAACATTGCGCATCTGCCTTGGTCTACCGTTTCCCGTATGGTTTCTGCCACTTCCAGAAGGGCCGTCTCTGTGCTATATCTCTTCCTGAAACCCGACTGGGAGTCATGGAGAAGATGATTAGTCTCCAGGAACTCTGATAGTTGCGTTTGGACTACCTTTTCCAGCACTTTGGCCGGTGCCGGGAGGAGAGAAATCGGTCTAAAGTTTTTTAGATCTAAAGGGTCCGCGTCTTCTTTCTTTAAGATAGGTTGGACATAAGCCGTTTTCCATGGCACAGGAAAAATGCCCCGGCTCAGGGAGGCATTCCATAAGGCATTTAGGACGGGATTAAACCATGGAGCAAGTAATTTAAAAAATTGGCTGGACAGGGGCTCGGTCGGGGCACCGGATTTGATTTTACTTAGTTCCACCAATGAGGTGGCTGTGCATAATGGTTGAAATTCCGACCAGGTGTTAGAAGGATTGGGATTGTGGGCTAATGTAGCTAACAGTGGAGAGATCCCAGCTAAGGGGAGAGATGAGTAGATTTTCTGAATCTTATCATAGAAGAAGCTGGATAGATCTTCACATAGGGAGGCTGAGGGGGTGATGGTACTCTTCAAGGCTAATGGTTTCAAAAAGCCCTGAACAATCTTGAACACTTCTTTGGTAGAATTATCTGAGGTTTTAATCTGGTTGGCTACATAATCTCTGATTGTGTTACGTTTTAAAGTATGAAATTTTTTTAATGCCATTTTATATCTTCATGGGGACAGGATCCTGGGTGTTACGTGTACATGACCACTGTGATGTGCAACTGTTCATATCTGTGCATGTGCCATGGTCACATTTCACGGTGGTGTATGTGTATGTCATGTCACATACCCCGTGAGTCCCATGTGGGACGGTATGTTTGAGCCAGGGTGTCCCAGTGGCACAATAGTGATGGTCCTCCACAGTCTTTGTGCATGTAGTGTTTACAATGTCTCTGATTTCATGTGCACAATGGGAGACAGTCTCCACATCCAGGTTGTGTGTGCATGGACTTTGATGTTGTGCGTGTGTGTGTCACAGACGTCCATGTCTGTCCTGCCGTGGCAAGTGGGACCACTACCTGTGGGGGTCATTGTTGTTTTGCTGTGGTGTATACATGATACTCCATGTAATGCCAGTGTCCATGTGGCAATACAGGGTCCCTGGGAATGTACCTGTCGTTGAGCTGTGGTGCCTGGGGCACATCTGTCCTCACATGTCACTGTGGGTGGTGATTGTGACACGGCAGCAGGAGATGGGAACTGTGACACGGCCTCATGATATCCAATGGGCCAACCTGGGACTAATTGATGCCACCTGTTGGACCGTGTTGACAGATGTTGGCCATGTATGTACCATACATGTCCTTACGGAACTGCACACTTCATGTAGTTGTGCCTCATAATGATGTATGTTGGTATATTGAGTGTGTTCAATGCCGCATATGTGGGCTGACTGACAATCTTGCTTACTTCTCCTCTGCACTGCAGGGCTCCTGCTGTCCATCGACCATTCCCAGACCTGGCAACGATGGTGGAACGGGACAGCATCCGACGGTACCGCTTCACCAGGCAGCTGATTGAGGATTTGGCAGTGCAGTTGTCCCCACATTTGCAGCCTGGCCGGCCGTATCCTACAGCGCTGACCCCCAAGGTGAAGGTGATGGCAGCCCTACACTTCTTTGCCACCGGTACCTTCCAACATACTGTGGCGACTGCTGGTGGGATGTCACAGACCATGTTGAGCCGTGTGCTCCGCGATGTTTTGGCGGCAATGTTGCTATTCCTGAACCGGTACATCTATTTCCCTAGACTGCGATGACTCACTGACGTGAAGAGTGACTTTTATGCCCTGGGGAGGATGCCGCATGTCATTGGCTCCATTGATGGGACACATGTGGCTTTGGTACCACCACAGGCCCAGGAGCAGGCCTACAGGAACCGCAAGCACTACCACTCGGTCAATGCACTGGTGGTGTGTCTTGCAGACATGACCATCACACACGTGTGTGCCCGTTTCCCTGGTTCAGCACACGATGCCTTTGTGATGAGGAGTAGTCGCATCCCCAGGATGATGGCACAGATGCAGAACCAGCGTGCCTGGCTTGTCGGTGTGTACTGACTTTGTGCCATTGTGTGTGATCTGATCTGTAGTATTCCGCCCACTTTTCCAAGTCAGCTAATGTGCACTTGTCTGTCCGTAGGTGACTCGGGATACCCCAACATGCCGTGGTTGCTGACACCCCTCAGGAACCCTGTGACACCAGCACAGATGCGCTACAATGAGGCACATGGTCGGACCAGGAGAGTGATTGAGCGGACATTTGGTCTCCTGAAGAGCCGCTTCCGCTGCCTGGACAAGACCGGAGGGTCCCTCCCATATGCCCCTGCGAAAGTGTGCAAGATTATCATCGTCTGCTGCATGCTCCACAACCTGGCAGTGCGGAAGGAGTTGCCTCTCATCCAGGATGACAATGACCAACATCCGCCACCTGTGGAGGATCCTGGCCTGGACCACGATGCCAGTGACGATGATGATGATGATGATGATGGTGATGTCCGCACACAGCTCATCACCAACTTCTTTAGCTGAATGTGAGTATCCTGAGGTGTCATGTCAATGATGTGAGTTGGCATGATGTGTAGGTGGTGCTCTGGTGCTGTTGGAGTGTGTCCATGGGCTACTTGACTGGATGTGTGTTGCGATGTGTGCTTACAGGTGGGCTGTACTCCCCAACAGTGTTGACATGCTAACTTGGTTCTGGGTGGGTATCTTGTAACATGTATTGTGCATGAGTTTTGCTGTTCTGTCCTGTACTCCATTGCTTTTGACTGTGTGTCATTTCTGTCCTTCACAGGGTACTTACAGATTCGTTTGGTCAACTGTGTCCACCGACGACGTGATTGCACTTCCAGGCTGGTAGCTGTTGTGTCCCTACAGGTGATGTGCGCCACACCCATGGACTTCCTTCCGTCTACAGTTGTTGACTGTGTGCCCGCTGCCAGGTGGGATTACCTTGCATCTGTAGTGGTTACGACATGTTGCAACTGTGTAATAAACCTGTGCTTCACTTTGTGATGTGCGTTGTCTGTGGTCACACATTTGACTGCCATTTGCTTACTGCACCTGTGGGCTACTTGACTACAACTGGGAATGGGTGTGGTGTCTGTGCATTGCACCGTCTTCCCTGGCAACATCAGTGTAGGCAATGAGTCAGATGGCCTAGGTGTGTATGTGTTGTGTAGCCCTGGTGGTGTGTCTCCCTCATATGTGTCACGTTGCCTTTACTCACATGCCTGTGTTGTCCTTGCTGTTGCAGTTCGCATACACAGTGTAATTTTGCAGTTCATCATCCCCATAACAGCACCCACGTTGGAATCACAACAGAGGCAAGTATGGTGTATTAGTGTGTTTATTGTGATACATTTGTGTGAATAGTGCATAGGATGGGTAGTGCTGTACATAAATCGTGCAATCCGAAGTTCCTAGGTGAATTGAAAGTCCTGGTAGACAGAATCCCCAGTATCGGGGCCACAGTTGTCTGACACATTGGTCCAACTTGTACTCCCCATGCAATGTGTGGGAGTAGTGTTGCCGTCAACAGGGTGAACAGTCTGTGCACAAAGGTGAACATCCAGAACAGGTTCAGGCTTCCTGGGAGTTGCGCTTGGCCATCAGCCTCTCACTTGTCCCTCCTCGGACGACCCCTCTTCTTGGGGGGGCCCTCAAGTACAGGCTGCTGCGGTGCAGGGGACTCTCCGCCAGAGTCATCCTCCCTCCCTGTGGCAGTTGCAGTTTGTTCGGCACCAGATGTTGTTGGCACACAGGGAGGTGTGGACTGGTTGCTGTTCATCTGGCGGAGGCATTGTAAAATGTCCCTGTGCACCGCCGTCATCTCATGCAGTGCATCCCACTTGGACTCCACGCGGGACATGTGTGAGTCCACGCGGGACATGTGTGACTCCACGTGGGACATGTGGGAGTCCAAGCGGGCATGATGGGCAGCCTGCTGCTGTTTCATGTCTCTGAGGAGCCCCACTACCTGGCTGAGGTCTCCGGTGCTGGACTGGTACGCATCAGCTATGCGTACCAGTTGTGGGTCTTCATGCACACCAGCAACCTCTGCAAGCAGCGACCTCTGTCTCCCACCCCTCCCACCACCCCTGCTGACATGTGCAGTGTGTGCAGTGGCACGCACAGATGACCCTGGTCCACCTTGGGGGTTGGTGGTGGTGGTGGTGTCCATGGCCCCAGGTTGGTCCAGGGTCCCTGTGCTGGTGTTGCTCCTTGTTCTGTCCATGTCGGCAGGGATGGTATTTGTGGTGGCAGTCGTTGGAGGGGTGGGTGCAGGGGGTGCAGCTGGTGGTCCTGCTGGTGCTGCAGCTGGTGGTCCTGCTGGTGCTGCATGTAGACTTGCACCGGATGTGCCAGGTTGGTCTTCATCGTCCGAGGAGGACAGAGGCTGTACGACGCCAGTGAGCTCTGCATCCTCTTGAGCCTGGGACTGGGACTCCTCAGCGTCTGCTGCTGTGTCCCCATCATCACCTGTTTTTGGGAGACACACACAATGTATGTTATGTTTCTGCAGGCATCAATGGTTGACACACATGACAGTTGTGACTGTGCCTCTGGGTGCGGGCCTGTACATTGCATTGTCCTAAGTCGTCACAGTCAGGGGTTGATATTGGTGTGGCACATTGTCCTGCATTATTTGGGCATTTCTATGTATTTTTTGGGGTGTGTACATGGTCTGCATTGGTTGTGTTTGGTTGACAGCCGGCCCTCCTTCCCACCCACCCAGCCAGTCAGTTATCCCACCATGGAACGTGCTTGCATTGCAGGGAGTGGAAGTTGTCTCTCAGGATGTCAGTCAGTGGTGTCCTGCTGTTTGTTGGTGCACAGTTGCCAGCAGGGCCTTGTGCTCCCCACAGCAGTAGCCAGTGTCAGCCATCTTGTGAGTCCTTCTCCACTCCCTGTGATGTGAGCATGGTTCATGGTGGTGTTGATGGGACAGTTGTGGGGGTGACCAATATCAGTGACTACGACTCCCATCATGCTATTGCCTCCACCCCACTTCCCAGCATTCCCATACTTACTTGCTTTTGTGGGGAGTTCAGTGTGTGTGGGTGTGAGGGCAATGGCAAGATGGCTGACAGTGGTGTCCTGCTGTTGGTTGGTGTGCAGTACCCAGCATGCCCTTGTGCTCCCCACGACACAGCAACAGTGTCAGACATCTTTGATGGGCCTTTCCACTCTCTGTGGGATGTGCATGCGTCAGTGTGAGCTTGCTGGGCCATGTGGTGGGGGATGTAGAGCTGTGACTACGACTCCCATCATGCTATTGCCTCCACCCCCTTCCCAGCATGCCCATGCTTCCTTCCTTTTGATTCTGCTTCCCTGTGGGGTGGGCTGGCTGTGCTGACAGGATGGCTGGGAGTGTTGTCCTGGCAGTTGTTTGGCTAAAAGTCCCAAGAGTGTTCCTGTGCTTCACACAACATAACCCAGGGTGGTGGTTCTTTGTGGGATCTTGTGTTAGGATGGGGGGCATTGCATTCTACCAGGTGGGTTCTGTGGAGTTTGTGTTGGGGGGTGTGTGAGGGGAGGTGCTTGTGACTATGGTTAGTGCTGCAAGTCCTCCTTCCCACCCAGCCAGCCAGCCAGTTATCCCACCATGGAACGTGCTTGTATTGCAGGGAGTGTAAGTTGTCTCTCAGGATGTCAGTCAGTGGTGTCCTGCTGTTTGTTGGTGCACAGTTGCCAGCAGGGCCTTGTGCTCCCCACAGCAGTAGCCAGTGTCAGCCATCTTGTGAGTCCTTCTCCACTCCCTGTGATGTGAGCATGGTTCAGGGTGGTGTTGATGGGACAGTTGTGGGGGTGAGCTATGTCTGTGACTACGACTCCCATCATGCTATTGCCTCCACCCCACTTCCCAGCATTCCCATACTTACTTGCTTTTGTGGGGAGTTCAGTGTGTGTGGGTGTGAGAGCAATGGCAAGATGGCTGACAGTGGTGTCCTGCTGTTGGTTGGTGTGCAGTACCCAGCATGCCCTTGTGCTCCCCAAGACACAGCAACAGTGTCAGACATCTTTGATGGGCCTTTCCACTCTCTGTGGGATGTGCATGCGTCAGTGTGAGCTTGCTGGGCCATGTGGTGGGGGATGTAGAGCTGTGACTACGACTCCCATCATGCTATTGCCTCCACCCCCTTCCCAGCATGCCCATGCTTCCTTCCTTTTGATTCTGCTTCCCTGTGGGGTGGGCTGGCTGTGCTGACAGGATGGCTGGGAGTGTTGTCCTGGCAGTTGTTTGGCTAAAAGTCCCAACAGTGTTCCTGTGCTTCACACAACATAACCCAGGGTGGTGGTTCTTTGTGGGATCTTGTGTTAGGATGGGGGCATTGCATTCTACCAGGTGGGTTCTGTGGAGTTTGTGTTGGGGGTGTGTGAGGGGAGGTGCTTGTGACTATGGTTAGTGCTGCAAGTCCTCCTTCCCACCCAGCCAGCCAGATATCCCACCATGGAACGTGCTTGCATTGCAGGGAGTGGAAGTTGTCTCTCAGGATGTCAGTCAGTGGTGTCCTGCTGTTTGTTGGTGCACAGTTGCCAGCAGGGCCTTGTGCTCCCCACAGCAGTAGCCAGTGTCAGCCATCTTGTGAGTCCTTCTCCACTCCCTGTGATGTGAGCATGGTTCAGGGTGGTGTTGATGGGACAGTTGTGGGGGTGAGCTATGTCTGTGACTACGACTCCCATCATGCTATTGCCTCCACCCCCTTCCCAGCATGCCCATGCTTCCTTCCTTTTGACTCTGCTTCCCTGTGGGGTGGGCTGGCTGTGCTGACAGGATGGCTGGGAGTGTTGTCCTGGCAGTTGTTTGGCTAAAAGTCCCAAGAGTGGCCCTGTGCTTCACACAACATTACCCAGGGTGGTGGTTCTTTGTGGGATCTTGTGTTAGGATGGGGGCATTGCATTCTACCAGGTGGGTTCTGTGGAGTTTGTGTTGGGGGGTGTGTGAGGGGAGGTGCTTGTGACTATGGTTAGTGCTGCAAGTCCACCTTCCCACCCAGCCAGCCAGCCAGTTATCCCACCATGGAACGTGCTTGCATTGCAGGGAGTGGAAGTTGTCTCTCAGAATGTCAGTCAGTGGTGTCCTGCTGTTTGTTGGTGCACAATTGCCAGCAGGGCCTTGTGCTCCCCACAGCAGTAGCCAGTGTCAGCCATCTTGTGAGTCCTTCTCCACTCCCTGTGATGTGAGCATGGTTCAGGGTGGTGTTGATGGGACAGTTGTGGGGGTGACCAATATCAGTGAGTACGACTCCCATCATGCTATTGCCTCCACCCCCTTCCCAGCATGCCCATGCTTCCTTCCTTTTGATTCTGCTTCCCTGTGGGGTGGGCTGGCTGTGCTGACAGGATGGCTGGGAGTGTTGTCCTGGCAGTTGTTTGGCTAAAAGTCCCAAGAGTGTCCCTGTGCTTCACACAACATAACCCAGGGTGGTGGTTCTTTGTGGGATCTTGTGTTAGGATGGGGGCATTGCATTCTACCAGGTGGGTTCTGTGGAGTTTGTGTTGGGGGGTGTGTGAGGGGAGGTGCTTGTGACTATGGTTAGTGCTGCAAGTCCTCCTTCCCACCCAGCCAGCCAGCCAGTTATCCCACCATGGAACGTGCTTGCATTGCAGGGAGTGGAAGTTGTCTCTCAGGATGTCAGTCAGTGGTGTCCTGCTGTTTGTTGGTGCACAGTTGCCAGCAGGGCCTTGTGCTCCCCACAGCAGTAGCCAGTGTCAGCCATCTTGTGAGTCCTTCTCCACTCCCTGTGATGTGCGCATGGTTCATGGTGGTGTTGATGGGGCAGTTGTGGGGGGCAATATGTGTGACTGCGACTCCCATGATGCTATTGGCTACACTGACTTGGCCAGCATACACAGAATTCCTTCCTTTGAGTGTTCTTCACTGTGTGTTGGTGTTGTTGTGGTGGCTACATGTCTGGATGTGTTTGTTAGTTCTATTTGTGCCACTGCCTAGCTGTAGTTGTAGTTGTTTGTACATGTGATGGCACAGTTGGATGTGACTTTTTTGATGGCATGTGTTGTGTTTATCTGACTGACATACACATTTTGGGATGATTCTGTTCTGGTTGCTGTGTAATTGCTATGAGTGCATGGTTTGACTCTCCCCTTGACAGTGATGTGTGTGTGTTTTGTGGCAGTATATTGTGTACATTTGTTGTGTACTCACCAGGCTCTGGGATGTCCTCTAGTCCATATACGCTCACTGGCGGAAGGATGGCCCGCACCTTCTCCTCCCAGGGCCTGAGGTATATTGGCTTGGCAGGAGGGCCACTGCCAGTGAGTTGGCTGTTGATGTAGTCTTTTTGAGCAGGTCCCGTACCCTCCTGCGCACGTCATACCACCTGTTCTGGATGTCGCTCTTTGTGCGCCGACATGGTGATTGTGCGTTCACCCTGTTGATGATCCTCTCCCACATCTTGGTTTTCTGGGAGATGGGGGTCTGTTGGACCAGTGTGCCAAACAGCTGTGGCTCTACCCTGAGGATCTCGTCTACCATGACTTCCAATTCACTATCTAGGAACTTGGGATTCTTCTTGGGGGGCATGGTGATGGGTGGTGATGGTGAGTGATGTGTGTGTTGGTGTGCAGGTGAGGGTGTGTGAGTGTGTGTTTTGCTGGGTGTATGTGAGGTAGGTATTTGTTGGTGTGCTGATGGTGTGTGGCTTGTGTGAGGGATGAGCTGTGGGTGTGTGTTTGCTTTCTCTTGGGTGCTGGCAGTGGAATGGCATTTGCAAAGGCTCATGGTTGTGATTTGTGTCCTTTATATGGGTGGAGTTGTGGGTGTGTCTTTGTTCTCTGTCCCCACACCCCCAGTATTTATTGGCTTTGTAATTGCTTGTTTGGCCTTTTTTTGGGTGATTTTTCCTTTGTACTGTCTGTATATGTTGGAGACGTTCTTGTGACTGAGTCGGACCCTGCATTTGTCTCGTACGGTCTTCTCCGTTTCGTTCACGCTGTGTATGTGCAGTTTTCTATGCTGGGTACGCGTCGGTCGCGGTGTTTTGTGTTGCTTCGGCTTGGTTTTGTATGCGTGTCGGTCGTACGGCTTGGCCTCCGTCTGACTCGCTCGTGGTTTTCGCGCCTTGCATCGTACTTTGCTGTTTGGAGTTCGCGTGTACGTTTCGGTCGGATTTGTTCCGGGTGCGTGTCGGTCGGTTGGATTCGTGTGTTTTTCCGGCCGGATTGCTGTTTTCCGTGCGGCTCGGTCGGTCGACTTGGGTTCCGTACGTGTCGGTCGGATTTTGCACGCCTTGCATCGTACTTGGCGTGTCGGGCGCCACAGGTACGTGTCGGTCGGTATTATTTCCGGATCCGAGTCGGTCGGTGCTTTTTCCGGCCCGAATCGGAATCGACCCCACAGTTGGAAGAAACATGGCAACAGGAGTGTGATGTATCCTTGTCTGTTTCACGAGGCAGTCAGGGCAGTGTCTATAAACCCTCGATTTAAACTTCTACAATATAACTATGTACACAATGGCTTCACGCTATTTATCCTAGCAGGTCCTCTGCATGCCCCAGATACATTCAGGAGAGGGCTGACTTCCTTCACATGCTATCCCACATTGAATCAGCAGCGGGATGGGATGTGCCAACCACAATTCAACAATATCTGCTGGGCTTACTCCCAGCTAACCCCCCCCAAAAATTGAGCAGGCGCTTTGTGACTCTGGGCCTTGTGGTGGCTAAGAGCTCAGCCCGCGCCCCCCTCGATTACAGAACTGGAGAAAGGATATGATCAAGTGGGCAGGTGCGGGAAGAGGCATGAGGAGGGATGATAAGTTTGGTGACACAGAGGAGGAGGAGGAGAAGGTAGCATAATGAGAGTCTCCTTTTCTGGTTGGGAGGGACGTGGCAATGTTAAGAGGAATGGATGTACAATGTGGCCCCTACTATAGGGCTTCCAGCCGGTTTATACTACAGATTGTACGCACTGTGCAGATTATATGTGTGGAAGCTAAAGGAGGAGGGATCAGGAGGGGGGAGTTGTGTGGGGAGTTATAATTCCAATGCAGAAGAAATGTTATGCCTATATGGACCTAAGACTGGGGGACCGATGTATTACATCTGATAGTGATGCGAATAGATATCAAGCTTGCAGGATGGTACTTGAACCAACATTATTTAACCCATATGGATGGATGCCATTTCCCCCTGTAATGATATGATTTGTCCACAATCATGACTGTCTTCTTTTTGTTGAAATGCAAATTAAGAAAATTGAGGTAAGAAAAATCCTATGGAGATCGTAATACGTCGGATGGGAGATATCCATTACCTTTGTGGCCCAGTGTTTGGAATTCTGCTTTCAGTGAATATTTATCTTTTGCACATCACCAAGTAAAAAAGGATCTTAATTTGTTTTGATCCTATTAAAATCTTTGTTGCATCATACTTTCGAATTATTTAAAAAATGTGCTTCGTTTTCGCTTTCCTAACTGCTGATATATTATGAATTATGTGCACAGTTCATTTACAGATATGTACACTTTGTTTTTTTCAGGACAGGAGCCTGTCCTGACAGTTGGACAGGCTCCAACTGTCAGTTCTGACACTGACAGTTGGAGCCTGTAGCTGTTGGTGTGAGGAGCGGTGGCTCTTTGATACCCACTAATAAAGTGAGAAACTTACCTGAAGTCTCCTTCGCCTATTTCCGCATTAAGAGCACATCATCTCTTTTTGGCGACGAGCAGGATGCCTAAAGCCCTCAATCTTTCCAAGCGAGTCAGAAAATACATTGGGAAATTCTCCTTCCAAACAGGCGAAGTCAGGATTCTCACAAGAGTAGAACACACAGGGGTTCTTACCGGACTTCAACAAGCACTGATAAATACAATACAAGCACTGGTGAGTGCAATACAACAGACTCCTTCACTTCAAGGGAAATTCCTAATGGTGTCTTGGATGCCCACAGGGCTTGTAAGGTTCCTGTATGTAGCACAGGCACTGATGTTGCAGCAGACGAGCGGGGCGACGAGACCAGGAGCAGTAGGAGTCTTCCCAGTTGCAGTCTTGATGCCCAGAGCGAAGTCCAGAGTGCCCAGACGGTCGAAGAAGAAGTGGTGTCTTGAAATGAATCTTGTCCCACGACGAATCTAGGTACCCACCCACAGGTAAGCCCTTAAGTACCCTAAGGAAAGGGTTGGGATGATTCAGGGGTTCCCTCCCAGATGAGGGGTCGGACAGTGAGGAGGATACTCCCATGTCCTTTGTCCAGTTTCACGCCAGAGCGGGAGCCAAATGCTCCCTGAGCTAGTTTGAACTGGACTATGCAAGGAGGGCACCAAATGTGCCCCTCAAGCAGACTGAGTGGCGTTGGCAAGCGCTCCCACCCGGCCCCAATACACTAAAGCCTGTCTGGGAGGTGGTCACACCTCCCTGTGATAGGATACCTATTGTTCTGCCTTCCCCTGCTCGAGCTTGGCTCAGCAGCAGGACAGAATCGTGTCTCTGGTCGGCAGCAGCCATGTTGTGCTGTCTAGGTCTAGAAGACTGGTACCGGGAGAACTGAGGGCCTCTTAGAGGAGCTTTACAATGCATGGAATCATACCTCTCACACCATTTACGGGGTGGGGGTATGATTCCAACATGTTTTATACCGAACATGACAGGGTTCGTTACAGCCAGTTTAGAGATGGTCATCTCGTCATGGCGCATGGCAACTCTATGTATCGTAATGGCTGATGCACTTACAACCCGGGAGAATGGATTCCGAAGGTTGTAGGGGTGTTCTGCTCATGCAGGGGCACCCTCACACTTAGAACCAAGCACCCTGCCTTCAGGATTGAAAGGCCTGCATTAGAGGTTTTAAGTGCAGTGACCTCAGATATAGGGAAACCTATATCTGTTGTAAGTGGTGCTAGCACCAGCTTACACAGGCTGCAATGGCAGGCCTGTAGTTACAGTTTGAGTGACCCCCATTGGTGGCATAATGCATGCTTCAGCCCATAGGGGACCCCTGGTGTACCTATGCCCTGGGGCCCTCGGTACCATATACTAGGGACTGACAAGGGTACACCAGTGTCCAATCTGGGATGTGCCTAAGTACTTACAATACCAATTTAGGGGAGAAAGGACAGAGACTGGGGTCCTGATTAGCAGGATCCCAGTCAGACTAGTCAGAAACAGCATAGCACCAGGAAAAAAGTGGGGGTAACTATAAAAGCAGATCCTATTTTCCTACAGTATCCGACTTCTATTTCAGTTGAATTAGGTGGATGGTTCCTTAATGTTTTAACCTATTTATATTTTAGTGGTGCCCTGACATAACATGTTTTTTTCTCTTATTTTTTATTGAGGTACGAAATTGCGAAGGAAAAATAAAAAGAACATCAATTCATGGTATTCATACCCCGGCAATAAATACATATACAAATCACATTTCATCACATAATAAATACCCCAAAAAACTACATTAAAACTCTTTATTTCACAGTGCAAAAAACTAATCTGAACAGCTCCCCTCCTGGTTAAGCATTCTGCCACTTCGACCTACCCCGAGGTTTCTTCCATAAACTGCCCCCACAGATTATCAAATTTCCAAGTCCCCCCACAGCACAAGTTGCTTAATTTTTACCACCCATTCCCCTCTTGTGGGAATCAAATGATTACGCCACCTTTGAAGTAATAATGAGCTGGCCACTGCTGTTGCCACATATAGTAATTTAGCAAATTTGGGAGATAATCAAATAGCAGGATCGTACCCCAAAACAATCGGCTAAGCACTAGGAGCTAATTTTATGTGCCAGGCCCTCTTCAAATTCCGAAATATTTGTTTCCAAAATCTTCAATAGGGGTACACAGGCCAATTACCTGTGACCAGTTTGCGCCTACCCCAACTTGCATCGAAAGTAGTGACCAGACTAACTAGGGTTAACTTGTGCTAGGATATGCGGAGTTCTGTAAAGAAGCCACTTACTACAATAACATTCTGTGCCAATGAGCTCCTCTCGGAACCTTAAAATTTAGTATATTAATTTCGTCCCACATTTTTTTCGTCAATTCCAACCCTTCATACTTTTTCCCTTTTTGATTGCTTTTGGCAAAGCTCAAGGCCCTTCATAGAGGCTAGCAGTCTTTTCCATTCCCCTCTTCGCTTCTACTAATGCTGTTACCACTTTTTCACTGCCCCAAATCTTCCCGAACTCTAAATTATTGAATACACTAACCAATATTCTAAAAGAGCCAAGGAGCGGAAAATCACCTTGAAAAAGTTCACAGACGTCCAGCAAGTTTATCCACCTCTCTCTGCTACCTGCTTAAACCCAGCTCTCTACCACTTTTTGCAGTTTTCTTCCTGTTGCCTTTTAGCCTCTCAACTCCTCATAAAGCGCATACATCTCAAAGGCTTTCTCGTGTGAGCATTTAATAGTATCAAGAATTAAAATATCATTGGATATAGTTTTATCTTCCCCATCTGTGCAAAGGGAGAACGAATGTCACCATTCTCCCTGATTGATAATGCCAACGGCTCAAAAAAAAAAAAGCAAAAAGAATTGGCGATAATGGGCACCCTTGCCGGGTTCCCCGATGAACTTGTACTTTCCCCACCTCTGTAGCATTAATTATGATATTGGCTTCAGCATTCCAATACATCTTATATATCAACCCCATGATCTGGGAAGGAACCACAAATTTACCTAAAATACTAAAAAGGGTTTCCCAGACCACAAGGTCAAATGCTTTTTCTGCATCTAGCAAAAGAACTATAGCAGATGCATTTTTCACTGAAAAGTAATCCAACACTTCAGCTAAATAGTGTGTATTAGTGCCTAGCTGTCGTCCGCCAATAAAGCCGTTCAGATCCGGATGGATCAACTTTGATGCTATTAAGTTGAATTTTTTAGCCAAAAGCTTCATAATTATAATTTCATAATCCAAATTTAATAAAATAATTAGGCAGCACGAGTTTGGGACTTCGCCATCTTTCTCTTTTTTAAAAAGCTAACTATGTTCCTCATACTAAATGATGCGGGTTTAGGGCCCCCTTCCAACATTGTATTGGCAACCAATAGAAGATAGTCAACCAGTATTTCTAAAAAGGATTTTAAAAATTCCAGGAGAAGCCGTCAGGCCCACTAGTCTTGCAATTTGGGAGACTTTTAACCACCTCTTCTAATTCTTCTTTAGAAAAAGGGCAGACAATATTTTCAATGTCCTCCTCAGATAGAGTAGGGATATTAAGACCTGCAAGGAAATACTCCAAGGCTTCTTTATCCACCACTGGAATTCGACTATAAATCTGTCTATAGTGCTCAAGCATAATTTCACCCACTTTTCACTGTTCCATACACCTAACCCCAGAAACCGGGCATTTCATAGCAGGTATCATGTTACTTGCAGCTTGTTCTCGTGCCTGAGCATCTCCCCGCAAAATTACTCTCCCCATAAACCTTTTGGATATAAGCATGGTTTAGTGCACCGCACTTAGGGCCTCATTACGATGTCGGTCGGAAAGCATTCCGACTGACTCGGTGTCGGAATGGTTTCTGACCGAATCAGGTTTGGGGAGTCCGACCGACCGATTATGATGTTTTCGAACACCATTCGGTTGGACTCCGACCAACAACACAGGCTCCCATTGAAGAAAGGGGTGGTTGCGGAAAACCCTGCACCCTGTGGCAGGCACCCCATGGTGCCTGCCACACTGTGCATGGTTGAAAAGAGGGGACCCATGGGTACCCCCACAGGCCCCAACCAGAGGCCTCCGGGTGAAGGTGGGCCTGCTACGGGCCCCCAAAGTCAGATTCCGACAGCCGATCTGTGTCGGACAAACCGATTCGGAATGGCTGTCCGAATTCGACATCGTAATCGCTCGGTCGGAAATGCGGCCCTTAGAGCTCTACAAGTCGGCTGCGACCGACTCCGAGTCTCCAAATGCCGGTTGGAACCGATTCGGAATGACCGAATGGTTTCCTTTCTGACCGGGGACATTGTAATCGGTTGGTCAGAAATGTTTCTGAGTCGGTCGGAAACGCGGGTTCCGAGTCAGATTCGGACAAACCGAATGCCATTGGAGCCTTTACGACCGACATCGTAATGAGGCCCTTAGTGTAATACAGCTCACTTAATGCCTATTTAGCCTTATCCAAGGCTCTCCTATTCACCGTTGAGGATGTCTTAAATATGTATCTTGACTAACCTGACAGTATTTTCCACAATTTGCTTTTGTATTCTAACACTTCTGCAATTGTCCCCATCCTTCGCTCTCACAAGCCCCCTAATATTGGCTTTTAACACATTCCCACACTACACTTGGGGGAGCAGACTCATGATTCCTAATTAGACATTCCTTTATCTCCTCTTTGCAAATCTGGACCCAACCTTCCTCCTGCTTGCACTGTTTGTTATAAACCCATCGCCTGGCCAGCGGGGAACCTTTCTCCACCAATACCTTCAAGACGATCATTGCATGATCTGAAAAACCATTAGGTAGTGACCACTGGCCCTTAAAGCATGTGTTTGACAAATAGTGGGTGCATTTCCAGTGTGTTTTCTCTCTGCTGGTTCTCTCTTTACTATAAGTGTAACTTTATTTTAAATTTGCTTCGTTTTGGTTGTGGATTTTTTCTTTTGGTGTTGTTTTTGGCATAATTTTCTTTTTCTGTGCGTTGAGAGGAAAATATTTGTTAGTTGTGTTTGTTTATTTTTTTAAAGCAAAATGTGATTCATAGTTTGTTTTACTTTATTGTTTTAATATGCTAAAAGGCTTTTTTAACTTTAATTTTGGTTCCATGCTTTGGTTACAATCCTTACTTTCGAGGCAGTCTTATTTGTATTTTGAGTAATTTGGTGTCCGCGCCTTTACTTTATTTTCCTTCTATTGTTTTTTCTTTCAATAGAGGATGCACACTATTTTGGAGAAGTAAACATGTAGTATGGTTTTAATTATTTGTTATCTTAACATAGTTTTAGTTATTTATTAATTTTGTTAGCCATCATGTTTTGCCAAGCTTACTTTGTAATTTTTAAGGATTCATTAAAGAATTGAAGTCTTCTTTGGTATATTTACACTACAGTCTGGCAGAGTGAGACTGACATTTTGGAACTGTTCTTCAGGAAGCATTTTGGGGCCTTTTTATACTTTTTTAATTGGAAAAGCATTTTTATTTGCTTGCTGTTTTTAAGTTTAATTTGTCGTTTGGTTAAAGAGTAGAGTGATTTTTTTGCTCCATTTATGGTAAACACGAGTTATTGTTTTTGTTATATATTTATTGTATCTAAACTTTATTTTGACATATTTTATATTATATATATTTAATATGATATCATTTCTTTTATTTAGAAATATGTTGATTTTCCGATGTTTGATATTTAGTTTTTTTGTCATTATTGTATGTTTCCTTACTTTTAATGTGTAGGTGATATTTACTATTTTCTTTATTTTTGTTTCCAATATTGTTATATTACAGATATTTTTCTGAAACATTTTTGTCATTGATATTTGTGTCTTTACTTAGTGTAGGTGTGCAATATTTATGTTTTCTATATTTATTTAGTGATATTTGTGTATTCCTTTTTTTGTTATAGCATCATGCTGCAGTTGCTGCTTCGGAACACTGGCAATATCAATTTTGCAGTAGTGTGTAGAAGGTAATTGCTTCTGCTTCCTACCAAGTCAGATCTGTGCAAGGCAGGAGCGTCTTGAGGGTGTAAGCACTACACATGGCTCTGCAGCTTTCAGAGAGAGGTAAGTTTCCAGTTCTCTTTTGTTAATGCTGTTCTGAATAAAAAATGGCGATCAAGCACATATTTGTTGGCATTACCATTCATATAGTTAGTTTTCTAGGCCAAATGTATACTTTAAGGAATGTTGGCATACAATCGGCCTGGTTCCATGTATGTATACCAGGAAAGCCCTATCAGACATTACAAAGATACGTGTAATATTCATACTCTGTACTGAAAGCAGTTTTCCATTTGCCTTAATCTTTCATTTGAACCAAGTTATATGCCCCTCGCAGATCTAATTTTGAAAGATATTTGTTGATTTTACGTGGCCCAGCAGCATGGCGATAAGGGTTTTTCATTGAGTTCCCAGTAATCCACACAGGGGTGGTAATCACTGTCAGGTTTAGTGATGAAGCATATGGGAGCCCGGCACGGAAGACTGAATGGTAAATGAAATTCTTCTGAAGATTTTCTTGTAGTTAAGCCTCCAGTGTTGCACTTTGTTTGGGTGTCAGTGGATGCCCATGTTGTTTATTGAATCTTCTGTGTTGAGGGTAAAGAACTCCTGTTTTATTAAAAGACTCTCACCCACATATTTCTATGTGGTATTCTTCATCTTTGAGTCCTCATCTGGTACAATAATCTGTCCCTGGTGGGCTCAACCCCACTCTTGGGGGTGTTTACTTTGTTATTGACTGCTATTTCAATCTAGGGGCCAGGAAAGAGAGGTTAAAATGTCTGCAGTTGATCACCTAACTAAGGGGGTCATTATGATGTTGGGCGGATCGCCACCGCCCGACCGGCGGTGGCGATCCGCCCGACATCTTTCCCAGCCCGCCCTCCATTTACCCCCTGCCATATTACAATGGCGCGGGGGGACAGCGGCGGACGGAAAGACCGTCCCCGTCCGCCGCATTTCCGCAGGGAGGCAATCGTTCCGATTGCCTGCCGGGTGGAACTCGGGCCTAATATGGTGGCGGTGTCTGGAAGACACCGCCATCCATATTAGGATGCCTGGCGGTGAAGGCCTTTCCATGGCGGCATTGCCGCCATGGAAAGGCATGCAGGAATTGCTTTGGGGGCCCGTTGCGGGCCCCTGGGGAGGTGAGGGGGTGGGTGGCTGCACTTGTGGGGTACCTATGGTACCCCCCTACATTGGCATGCACAAGGTGGCAGGCACCGCGTGGTCCCTGTCACGTTGTGCATGCCATTGCACTGCATGCATTTTTTACATTGCGGCGGGTGCTGCTGACAGCACCGCCCGCCGCAATGTAAACAATGCGGGATGCGACCGCCACGGTGGCAGTCGCATCCTAATAGGCACAGCGGGACCGCCTCACCTCTGGCGGTCGGTCCCGTTTACCGTTACGGTGCCGCCATCGTAATGGGCCCCAAAGTTTTATTACCAGGTGGTACCCTTGGCATGTATGAAAACAAAAACAGGATGTGTATGGATAGCTTAATGACTTCCACGTCCCCAGGTCAACATGTTCCAGCTAGTTTCTGACTGCCAAAGAGGTCATCCAGCTTTTGTCTGGACAAAGCGGGTCCCACAGTACCAACTGAGTTTCAATCACTGTGTATTCTTATTGTGTGTTTGGATTGCGCAAACAACACACATCATGCCTTCACTCGTGCAACATACTGATGCCAGGTTTTTTTGGGATGTCAAGCGCCTTTTAGGGGCTGGGAATTCGCCGGCGACTCAGTTCTATAAAAACAAGAGATGATAGACGTTAGAGCAATTTCCACATTTTGACATTACCCATCTCATGTAAATGTGATGCGCTGCACACTGTAACACTTGTGTTGCAAGAAATAATATTATGCACTTTACACTTTGTGTATGAGTCAGTGTAACTGTAAAGCTTGAAAACACACAACCACTATTTTAAATTTTATTATAAACACCTTAATCAGTCTTGTATGTTATCATGGCCACTACTAAATTTGTTGTGCTTATAAAATCTTTAGAGATGGGCAGATCATGACATTGGTATTTGACCCAATATATACCTCTAAAATCAGAATAAACATACTTGTAAAGGGGACACTTTTGTCCCACAGGTAGTCACAGTAAGGCTAACCTTGGCATCACTCTCTACAGAGAAAAGAACAAAATGGCTGAAGACGAAATGAAATGAAATTAACTTTTAAAGCTCATTACTACTCCAACAGGCGTGTCCCAGCACTAATAGGTCAAAACACCAAAAAGAGGTCGCAAAAGCCCCAAAAAAAGAGAAACAGCCTACCTAAAACGCCAGGTTTTAAAACTTTTCCGGAACAGAAGTTCTGTCTTAGATAGCTTCAACTGAAGCGGAAGAGAGTTCCATAACCGGGGAGAGCTGAAAGAGCTCTCACCAGTGCAAACTTACTTCACTCTGGGGATCTGCACTAACAAAGTATCAGAAGACCTGAGATGTCTCGGAGGAGAATAGGGTGTTATGAGTGGGTGCAAATAAGCCGAACCTGTCTTCCTAAAGATTCGGTAACAAAACAGGGATTTGAAAGCAATGTGTTTCTTCACCAAGAGCCATTAGAGTTTGTTAAGTGCCGAGCCTATGGATGCCCATTTCGGAAGATTTAGAAAAAGCCGGGCTGCAGAGTTCTGGACACGTTGGAGCCTCATAAGCCTAGACTGACAGACTCCCAGATATAAGAAGTTACAGTAATCCAGTAGCCGAGAGATAACTAAAGCTTGGATCACTGTCTTCTGGGCAGATACAGGTAGGAGGCTAATGGTGTTTTTGAGAGATTTCAGGATCCCAAACCACTTGCCTGCTAAGGTTGTGATTTGACTGTCAAAGGTGAGATTTTCATCAAACCAAATGCCTAAGTTTTTAACCCTAGGCTTTGGCAGTGGAGGAACCTAGTTATCTAAGTTTTTTACTTACTTCATTAAGAGGTTAACTCGGCTCAGCATCTAGACTGGTACAGATACTCCTGAATATTGGAGTCTAGACATGGTGTATTTGTATTTATATTAATTGAATACCCGTGTGATGACATCAGTACTGCAGGTATCTAGAGAAGAATCTACGGACTCCGGCCCTCAAATGTAGCCGCCATACTAGAGCTTAGAAGTATAAAGGTTCCTTTTTATTGATACCCATATTCACACAAGTTCTATGTACTTTAGTGGAAGTCCACTGGTATTATGCGCATGCTGGACCTAGTGGCTTACTGGACTATAACATCCTCGGTAGGGCAAGGTGTTTGACCTCATAGTTACAGGTTCAAATCCCGGCGGGTCCACTCAGCCTTTCATCCTTCTCAGGTCAATAAAATGAGTGCCATACATGTATTGCTTCGCCCTCACAAATAATAGAAAATACTGCCCTCCCACACTGAGGCACAAACACGGCAAAGCAATAAAAACACCACCAGGAAAGGGATTTTACTCTTATAAAATGAGACACATCAAAGACTCTTCTCAGAACAAGACATGGGTATATATATAGTGCGGCAGGAGAATTTTCTGCCACTGTTGCCCGAACAATGATCCCAGTGAGCAAGGGCCATGAGAGCCTGAAACGCGTTTGGGGAAGATTTCAACTGGCAGGTTGTTGCTGTTTTCCCTGCTGTCTTGCCAATAAAGAAGGTGATTTAGCGATTGTGTGTGGCGCCTCAAGCGTGGTGTGCTTTGTCGTATGAATATATATATATATGTATATATATATATATATATATTCACTGAAAAAACCATAGGTTTCAGGGACGTTATAGTTACAAATTAGCATTTAAAAAACCTTTGAAATTCACTGAAAAACCATAGGTTTTAGGGACAGTTATAGTTAGTTGGACATTGCACTCGTACAAAACCCGTGAAATTCCCCGTTATAGTTAGTCCAGCTAACTATAACTCTCGCGCCCGCAATGCACTGCTGATGACGTCACATATTACATCACTCATGACATGGTCAGTGACATCACTGATGACATCACTGATGACATCTCAAATGACATCACTGTTGACATCATCCAGTGACTGTGTGTTTCTGTAAAGTTTAAATATTTTTAATATATATAGGAAAAGACGTATTGAAGAATGAGTGGGTGTGTAAGTGTCTGTATGGATGATTTAGTAGGTGCGTGACTGACTGTATAAGTGAGTGATTTAACGTATCTTACTGAATGCATGGGTTAGTGACTAAACTGGGTGAATGTCTGTATCCGTCTGTCTGTTGCTGTGTAAGTGGCTGCATGTGTTTGTGAATAGCTACATGAGTGTCTATATGAGTTAATGAATGCTTGTGTGAGTATCTGTATGGGTGCCTGAGTGTTTGTGTGGGAGGGGTGTGTGCGACTCTGTGCATAAATGTGTGAGTGGGTGATTCACTGGGTGGATGGTTTCAAGAGTGCATCTGTGATAGACTGTATGGGTGGGTAAGTGTGTGTAAGAGTGTGTTAGTGAGTGAATGTATGTCCAGTGGTACATGTGTGAGTAACTACATATGTGAAAGGCAGTATATATGTGTGTTGGAGTATATAAATAGCTATAAGCGAGAGTGAGTGATTGTGATAGTGGCTGTATGGATGAGTGTGTGCTTGTATCAGTGATTGTATAAGAGCGTAAGAATGTGCTAGTATTTGTATGAGTAAGTGAGCTGGTATGTGTATAACTGTATAGGTGAGTAAATGGTAGTGTGTTTAATTATTTGCATGACTGACTAGGTGTGTGAGTACCTCTATGGATGAGTGGCGGTGTTTGAGTGTCTATATAGGAGTATGAGTGCATATGATAGTCCTGTACTGAGTGACCGTAAGTATGAGTGACTGTACGGGTGAGTGAGTTGATGTGTGCGTAGACCTAAGAATCAGTGAGTGGGTATGTAGTTATTGGTGTTGGAGTGTCTATGGTTTTGCGAATGGCAGTCTGTAATTTAGAGTGGGTGTATCAAAGGTTATATTAGGGTGTGAGGAGGTGCATCAGATTATCATGTGGATGATGTCATCAGTGATGTCATTTGAGATGTCATCAGTGATGTCATCAGTGATGTCACTGACCATGTCATGAGTGATGTAATATGTGACGTCATCAGCAGTGCATTGCGGGGCGCGAGTTATAGTTAGCTGGACTAACTATAACGGAGGAATTTCACGAGTTTTGTACGAGTGCAATGTCCAACTAACTATAACTGTCCCTAAAACCTATGGTTTTTTCAGTGAATTTCAAAGGTTTTTAAATGCTAATTTGTAACTATAACGTCCCTGAAACCTATGGTTTTTCAGTGAATTTCAAAGGTTTTTAAATGCTAATTTGTAACTATAACGTCCCTGAAACCTATGGTTTTTTCAGTGAATTTCAAAGGTTTTTTCAATGCTAATTTGTAACTATAACATGTCTGAAACCTACGGTTTTTCAGTGAATTTCAAAGGTTTTGTAAATGACAATTTTTAAATGTATTAATTGTTATATAATTTTTTTTAATACTAATTTACTCCATTTTTAGAAACAATTTTTTTTACATATTTTATTTTTTAAATTACATTGTAATTACATTATACATTACATTACAAAAAATACTTTCTCAGAATGAATTACTTTAGTTTAAATACTTTGCACATAGGCAATAGACTTTTAAGTACAGTAGTTACAGTTGTTGCAATGGGCAACACATTTTCAAACACAATGCAACATTCAGCTCAATGTGAATTTCTAGTTAAATGCAATTAGTTACTTTATGGATTACTTTTCTAACCACAGGACTGGATCCTAGATTCAGTCCTGGGACATCTCCTGTAAACAGTTGAGTAAAAGCGTTTTGGTTACAGTCGTGATTTTTAAGGAATATTATTGTACTTTAAAAGTTGACACTTAGAAACTTTTTCTCATAGAATCACCAATGTTATCCTATGGAAGGAAATTCACTTAGAAGGTAAAAACTGTTATCGTTACTTTTTCTTACTCAGTGTTGGATCCTGGATCCAGCACTGGTGCATCTCCTGTAAACAGTTGAAAGAATGCGTTTAAGTCATACAGGCGATTTTTTAGGAATATTTGTAGTTTGTGAAAATCGACACTTTGAAACTTTTCTGCTGAAAAGCAGACAATGGATTCCTATGGAAGAAAATATAAGTTACTGGTAAGTACGGTTAAAATTACTTTTCAGGGTCAGTGCTGGGCTAAAAGATGCAGCACTGGGTTCTCTCCTGATAACAGGTGAGTAAATTGGAATTCGTACTTTGGTTGATTTTAGAGGAATATTATAAAGTTCCAAAACTCCACACTTGAAAGAATTTCCAAGTGAAACCAGTCAATGTTAGCCTATGAAGGAAATTCAAGTTACCGGTAAGTACGGTTAAAATTACTTTTCAGGACCAGTCTTGGGCTGAAAGATGCAGCACTGAGGTCTCTCCTGATAACAGGTGAGTAAATCAGAATTCGGATTTCGGCTGATTTTAGAGGAATATTTGTATGTTTCAAAAATCAACACTTAGAAACTTTTTCAGCAAAAAGCAGGCAATGATATCCTATGGAAGGAAATTCAAGTTACTGGTAAGTACGGTTAAAATTACTTTTGAGGATCAGTACTGGGCTGAAAGATGCAGCACTGAGGTCTCTCCTGATAACAGGTGAGTAAATCGGAATTCGTATTTCGGCTGATTTTAGAGGAATATTTTAAAGTTCCAAAACTCCACACTTAGAAGAATTTCCAAGTGAAACCAGTCAATGTTAGCCTATGGAAGGAAATTCAAGTTACTGGTAAGTACGGTTAAAATTACTTTTCAGGACCAGTACTGGGCTGAAAGATACAGCACTGAGGTCTCTCCTTATAACAGGTGAGTAAATCGGAATTCGTATTTCGACTGATTTTAGAGGAATATTTGTATGTTTCAAAAATCAACACTTAGAAACTTTTTCAGCAAAAGCAGGCAATGATATCCTATGGAAGGAAATTCAAGTTACTGGTAAGTACGGTTAAAATTACTTTTCAGGACCAGTACTGGGCTGAAAGATGCAGCACTGAGGTCTCTCCTTATAACAGGTGAGTAAATCGGAATTCGTATTTCGGATGATTTTAGAAGAATATTTGCACAATGGTGAAGGGAGGGGACGGGGCCTGAGGTGACATGAGAAGGAAGGGGGCGGGGCCTGCGGGCCCGATCGTTTAAAAAAAAAAAATGTTGTCCCCTGAAGGGGGGCTGTGTGGCCCCCCTTCCTTTTTTCTGTTTTTGGGCCCTGGGGACCCCATCCCCCAGGGCCTTACCCCTTTTTTTAAATGACAAAATAAAAAAAAAACGGGAAGGGGGCCGCGTGGCCCCCCTTCCCTGGGCCTGTATTTGCCCGGGGACCCCATCCCCCGGGACATGGCCTTTATATTTATTTTTATTATTTTGAGGGGCTGCGTGGCCCCCTCCTCTGGCCATTTTAAGGCCCCGGGACCCCATCCCCGGGCCGGCCATACCCTTTTTTTTTTTTTTTTTTGTGAAAACTTTGGGGAGGGGGCCGCGTGGCCCCCTCCCGAGCCACTACTTGCCCGGGAACCCCATCCCCGGGGCTGGCCCTTCGTTGGGGACTGTGGGGGTCCCCAATCCCCCACAGTCCCGCCGGCTCCCCGCGTCCCTTGGGAGCCGGCATTCCTTTCCACATGGGGAGCTGCTAAGATGCAGCTCCCCATGTGGAAAAGCAATGTGCTTTGGATATTGGAAGAGAGAGCAGGTTTCCCTGCTCTCTTCCAATATCCAAGCAGTTTGCAATGACAGGACGGGAGCCGCGAGGCTCCGTCCTGTCATTGCAAACAGCAGTGTCCCGGGGGTAGGCACCCGGGACACTGCAGGAGCCGGCCCTGGGGGTGGTGGTCCCCAGGGCCATCAAGGGCTCCAGGAGGGGGCCGCGTGGCCCCCTCCCTACATCAGCACAGCCCCGGGAGGTGGTGGTCCCCGGGCTTCGGGGTCCAAAACGGACCCCCATTTTATTTGTTAGTGCCCCGGGGAGGTGGCGGTCCCGGGCGTGTGGGGGCTGGAGCCCCCACACAGGTTGTTCAATTTAAAAAAAAGCCCCGGGGAGGTGGTGGTCCTCGGGGCTGCGGGAGGGCTCAGAGCCCTCCCGCAACATTTTCAAAAAAGCCCCGGGGGTGGCGGTCCCCGGGGCTTAGGGGCCTTGAGGCCCCCACACATAAAATTAACCCCCACCATGCCCCCGGGACTTGGGCCACCCGGGGGCAAATACAATCGAGCGCGGGAGACCGCGCTTTGATTTTTGCCCAGGGGGTCCTTGTGGGACCCCTGAGCAAACCTAGGGAGTCAGGGTGTTTCTACCCTGCCCCCTTTGTGCGCTTTGCGCACTTGTTTCTGTCCCTCGGTTCTACCGAGGGACAAAATGGCTGCCAACATTTCCTGAATCGGAATGTTGACAGCCAGCTGACAGCCAATTAACATGCAGCTCGTGATCGGGAGGGTACGCGGACCCTACTCGGCCATAGATATCACTATCTTTTTACTTTTCATTTTCTCAGCAACTACTGAACGGATTTACACCATTTAACAAAAGGGTTCTTTCTGAACCAAGAACTACCTCTTTGCCAAATTTGGTGTAATTCCGTTCAGCAGTTCGGGCTGTAGCCGTGTCTAAAGTTTCCTATGGAAAAATGCATGGGAAAACGCGTTTTGGGACCCCCTTTTTCTCGGCCCCGTTTGACGAATCTCCCGAGACTTTCAGGGAAGGAGCGGACCGGAGCGGGCCACAAAGTTTGAAAATTTCGCGAAGATACGTCAACCGGCAAGAGAGTTATCTCAAATAGAATGTCGCGGATTTCCTATGGATAATAGGTTGTAACTATAACTATCTACTGGCGACCGCCAGTAGATAATATATACATCAATTCCAATGCTGGTCTCACTATCCAAAAAGCAGCATACCCTGGACCCAAGTTGTTGCAAAGTGGTAATTTATTTCAAAATAGGCTTAGACAAACTCAACGCGTTTCGAGTGATCAAGGGGTTCTCAAATCCAGTCAAAAAGGGTTCCAAGTGAATTTAAACTGAGTTGCACATTGCCGATCCTGCTCTACATGTGTTTGCCAATGATTAAGAGTCAGGAGGATTTGAGCGGCCGGCCTCGGTCGTGGAAGTAGCCCCGCTGCAAGCGCAGCGTTCCTGAGGTGAGGCCACTGGGTGTCATCGTAAAGGGAGGTAATCCTATCACGGAGGATTAAGAATGCAGCATGTTTTTAACGAGATCGTACATCATCCCACTGGGGTTATAAAGTGAACTTTGATTTCATGTATTTCAGGATGGACTCACTGGAGTATTAATCTTGTGCACTACGAAAACCACAAGGCTAGAGAAGTGGCCACGCCCACTGGGGCGGTCCAAGTGAATTTAAACTGAGTTGCACATTGCCGATCCTGCTCTACATGTGTTTGCCAATGATTAAGAGTCAGGAGGACTCGAAACGCGTCTGGCAGTTAACCTACGATAACGTTTTTGTCAAAACCTGCATGCAGCCCCCGTGAATAAAGTTGCTGGAATACATTTTACCTGTTGTGGCTCTTCCATAAGGGGCACCCTTTTTGACTGGAGATATATATATATATATATATATATATACGACCGTAAAGATTCTCCGTTTTTTGGCACTGTCGTTTTCGGCGAACAGAGAACCATGAACCATCGGAAATGTAGACATTTAATTTTTATTCCTCCTCAAATGACGCGTTTCGGGCACCACTTGCCCTTGATCACATATCTGAGAAAGCAGTTCGCCATCTTTTTTTATATGCTGTGAACTAAAACCACGTGGTAACACTAACATTAATGAACATAGAAAACACACTAGCACATTATACTGCTGGTCGTAAAGTTTGATTTCTTAACCAATATCGTAGTGGCTCATAATACCAAAAACATGCAGTGGTTTTACCATAAATGGTTTAAAGTGCACATAGTTCAAAATACACAGCAACTGATAATATGTACATGTGATAAGATGGTATCAACACGGTATAGTTGTAAATTCATTGTTGCAATGGAAAACCACCATATAAAATGCATCATGATAATATGTATTTGTATAAATACAATAAACACCATGGATTACATAATCGAGAGTTAAAAATCATATTCGGGCACAAATATAAAATCATTAAGATTCATTAATCTTATTTATTACCCAAATGCCTGTGCAAACCTACGCATCTCGTACTGTAAATTGTCACTCTGTGCACACAGTTGACCATATAAATTCCATCTTGCGATGTACTGTTCACTGCCTAAATGCTGATATACTTGGATTAATCCTTACCTGGCCACATTTCACCTATATATTGAAATTAATCTCAGTAATTGACATGGTACGAACCATGCAGAATTCATTTAAAGTGCTAAAGTGCTACCCTATGTCTATCTATACAAACATAGAAGTGCAAGTGCAAAAAAATACCATAGTTAAAATATTCTATCAAAAAACAAGAATGTGCAAAAATGCGAGCCTTAAATAATTAAGGAGGCCGCAGCGAGAACTAATTCATATTCAAAAGGAATTTGTCTAATATTCACAGAAATCAAGAGAAACTCCGATGCCAAACATATGGGTGAACTCAGCTAGTTTGGTCCAGTCTTGATTAACTATTTATAGAAAGTGATGCAAGTCCTCCGTATTGTTGAGGCCATATGGAAACTTGCTGTCCAACTCTAAGATCATTCTAGACTCCATTTGCCTTAACATTTTTTCTCTGTCTCCCCCTCTATGAAGTTTAGGAATGGCCGCCGCTACAAAATATCTCAAACAGTTGAGATCGTTATTGTGTACCTGCTTAAAATGGCGAGCCACCGGATAGGTAGAGTCATTGTTCACGATGGCTCGCAAATGCTGCAATATTCTGACATGCACCTGCAGCTTGGTACTACCCACATATCTTAAGCCGCAGGTGCATGTCAGAATATAAACCGCAAATTCCGTCCTGCAATTGAGATTACCCTGAATGGCTATTTTATCTGGGCTGAATGGGGTAGAGTAGTGCGTGGTGTTTACCCCGAACTTACACGCTCTGCAAGTAGAGCATTTCGTAAACTCTTGCTTAGGTTGTAGCCACATTTTTGCTGTGGACAACTCAGGACTGGACTTGACAATTTGCGTGCGCATAGATACACCTTTCCTGTATGTGACGACCGGTTGTGTTGGTAGTCTGGAAGACAGTACCCCATCTGTGAGGACAATTGGCCAACTGCGTCTAATAATGGACCGAATCTTTCTCTCTTGCTTGCTGTAGGTGGTTATTAACCTAGGGGCATTATTCGCATCATTGGATGATTCCTTGTCCGTATTGATACTGAGCAAGGATTCCCTGGTTCTTTCATTCATTTTGTTTACTGCCTCTTTGAGAATGTCTTCACTGTATCCTCTTTGCCTAAATCTGCAAAGAGCCTCTTTTGTACATCTTTTAAGATCCCTTCTGTACTGCAGATCCTTTTCAAACGTAATAGTTCCCCATAGGGGATATATCTAATCAAGTGTTTAGGGTGTGCACTGCTGGCATGGAGTGTTAAATTGCCAGCAGTGGCTTTCCTATGTAGCGTAGTCGCTAACTGCCCCTCTTTTAGGTAAATTTTGACATCAAGGAATTCAATACAGTTCTTATTAATTTGAGAGGTAAATTTCAGATTGGCAGTGTTGTTATTGATCTGATTAATAAAATTAGTTGCACTTCTTTCATCTCCTCGCCATACAATAAAAACATCATCGATGTATCTTAACCAGTACAAAACATGATTATTATATTTCATGTCATGAGTATTTTTGAGGACCTGCTCCTCCCACCAGCCCACATGCAAGCATGCGTAGCTGGGGGAGAAGCAAGCCCCCTTAGCCACTCCTCTCTTTTGCAAAAAAATGTCATTTCCAAATGAAAAATAATTATTATGCAAATACCATGAGACTAGACTTAAAAGCATCTTGTTGTGATTATAGTCCTCTATGGGTCTTGAGTCCCAAAAATATTTGACTGCATTCAACCCTGTAGTGTGCTCGATGCTTGTATATAAAGATTCAATGTCCAAAGTAATGAACAACAACATGTTATATATTCAACAACGATTTTCCTCCTCAAAGAAAATACCAGGACTCGCCGGGATGCTTAATTTATTCGCAAACAAATGCCTCTACCAACGCCTTTCGCCATGATCAAGGCGAAACACGTTGGTAGAGGCATTTGTTCGGCAATAAATTAATTAAGCATTCCGGCGAGTCATGGTATTTTCTTTGAGGAGGAAAATCGTTGTTGAATATTGCGGAGTACCGGAGTCCATCCAGGACCGCTGAAAGTTACAAGCCCACTGTGTGTGGTGAATATATATATATTGGTTGGTGAGCAAGTTTGCTGGGCAGGCGAAACGCGTCCGTCAGCCGACAAATAAATCAACTTTGTTCAAAACAAGGCATCGTCATCCTTGGTGTATGAGGTATTGAGAATATATATATATATATATATCTCCAAGCCAACACTCCAAAAAGGAAGACGGGGCACTCAAAGCTGTGATTCTCAGTGGAATTTATTTCTCAAACAAAACAAACAAGGTCTCTCAGGACGCGTTTCGGCTACTGCCTTCTTCAACTAGTGAGTATCCATTTTGTTTTCACTTAAATAGTGCAACATACAGATTACAGGGTGGTCATCAATAAACATGGAAAAGTTTCCTAATACATTCAAAATACAAAAAAGTGAATAAACAAATGTTACTGTAATTACAGAGTTAAGTCACTAAAAGTAAACGGTGAAGTGTCCTAAAGTTGGAAGGAAAAGTAAACAGGATTACTAACCTGATTACTACATTAAGTGCACACGGGCGACCGCTGCCCTAATTAATCAGAAATGAAATGTCAGCTCAAGAAAAAGAAAGCCTCAGTGGGCAAAGTCTCCCTCACAAAAGAATATATTAATACTATATAGCATTAGCTGCATATAGTTAAGGGACAAGGGAGATCAAGTTAGTACCCCACAAATTAGTCACAATACGAACTGTACAAAATAAAAAATATATAATGCACAAAGGGAAAAAAACTATTATGATCTGTACTTTTATTCAGTACTCAATTTAAATTTCCTAAGGAAACAAAGAGACGGTCTTACTGCAGTCCCAACTAGTGTCTGGTGCTCTGCTCATATAGTAAGTCTTCCAGTGATTCTTCCAGGATTTCACGACTACTCTGAATGCACTGGCATTCTCTAGTATCTGTAATGGAAAAATAAAAAAACAAAATACAACATTAGTTAACCTATTATCAACTAAATAGATTAAATATTAAAAACATATATACAAAATGGATCAAATGACAAGCTGCTGGTAACTCGTCGCTGCCCAATTATACGATACTCTTGCTGACTACTGTAACAAGCAATACTTTTAGGAGTTTATAAATGTACATGCATTTCTTCGCTGGCATTGAGTCCTTTCGGTTCCATGCTCTCTAATGCTAGTATGTATCTTGATTCAAGGACTCTGAGTTTCTTCTCCCTGTCTCCCCTCCTTTCATCATTTTTTACCCCATCTATGACACTGTATCTCACATCCTTGATATCATGCAGAGGTCAGCTAAGGCAGTGTTTCGCTAGTGCATAACTCAAATCTCCATTCTTAACTGCTCTCAGATGCTGTAAAATCCGCTTGTGTACAGGTAAAGTCGTACTGCCCACGTATCTTTTCCCACAACCACAACTGATCGTGTACACAACAAAATCACTCTTACATGTGTAGTGCTCTTTGATCTTATGTGGCCTATTGACTATCATGAATTCTTTCAAGTTTTCTCCATTCTTGCAGGCTTTGCATTTGTTGCATATGAAAAAGCCTTCAATGGGATGTGGCCATGTTTTCTTTTCAGTTCTAATGTCACTGTGGACAAGCTTGTCCCTAATGGAGTCAGCTTTTTTGTACGTGATCAGTGGGTGTTTAGGAAGGTCTATGCCTATGATAGGGTCGCCTTTGATCAGGTACCAATTTCTTTGGAGTATTGTTCTAAGTTTCTGATGTGCTGTATTGAATGTTGTGATGAAGCGATGTTCAGGTTTTTTCACAGCTGTGTGTTTGATCTTGGGAAGTAGTCTTTCTCTCGGGATACTAGCTACTCTTTCTGCCGTGGTTCTAACACTCTCCTTATTGTACCCCCTTGTGAAGAACCTCTTCGTCATTTCGGTCTGTGCTTTAGCAAAGCTAGTTTCTGTGTTGCATATTCTCCTGGCCCTGAGGTATTCTCCATGTGGTATGCTGTTTATCTGACTTTTGGGGTGGAAGCTCTTGGCATGCAATATGCTGTTCCCTGCACTCGGTTTCCTAAATAGTGAGGTAATGATCTGTCTGTCTACTATTTCTATTTTGACATCCAAAAATTCAGCTTGCGTTTTGCTAATGTGGCTGGTAAATTTTAGATTCAGACTATTCATGTTGATTTCTTCCACAAATCTCTCTGCGCTGCCTGTGTCTCCTCGCCATATGATGAAAATATCATCTATGAAACGGAGCCATAAATGAGTGTTGGTGCTCCATTTATCAAGTGGTGGATTGTTGAGTATCTGATCTTCCCACCACCCCATATGTAGGTTTGCGAAACTTGGCGCAAAGCAGGTTCCCATGGCTGTCCCATGCTGTTGCTCAAAAATGTCATGATTATAGAAAATATATATATATATATATACAAGCAATAATATCACACTTATATGTAGGCAAATACAATTGTTAAATGCATGGAATACAATACATGGAATACAAAATACAAGCAGATGATAATATGGACGTCCACTGCAAGAAATCAGAACAATATATACACTAAATACATCAGATGATTGTAACCACTGAAGACTTGAGCACACAGACACACTTACACATCACAATGAAAACACCTCAGAGGATTATAACCACTGGAGACTTGAATGTGCACGCTGACACACACACACATCACAATGATGATTATAGCCACTGGAGACCTGAATGTGCACGCAGACAAACTCACACATCACAATGTCAATAATCAAAAATAAAATACCTCACCGGCTGCAAACACTGCATCTTAGCCCACTGTAGACTGGGGAATTCACAGCCGGGGTTAAGAGCCTCAGCAAACTGGGTTCTGCAACACTGAAGTAGATGCGTCCATCATTCATGTCAAGATCCCAGTTTCCAAGTCAACAAACTGCAACTTTATAATATCAAAGCACACTAGAAGTTTCCGAGAGGCCCTCCTCTGCGTCAAGGAAACTTACTGTAGTTGGCCACTCTCCATGCAAGCATTCCAAAGACAAAAGAGTTCTCACGTTCCTTCTGTGCTCCCACATGTTCCAGCCGCTTATCTAAACGAAGCTTACGAAAGTCTCCAGCAGTACAGAAAACAATCTCCAAAAATAACCTAAACAACTTGAGTAATCTAGGGGCCTGCCTGTGCGCAAAGCTCAAGCTAGACAGAGTCAGAATTTAAGATGGCATGAGGGCATGTCAAAGCCAATAGTAAGAACTTCATAATACTTCCCAATATACATCATAATGCACATTTGAACACCACTGCATATAACACTGCACTCCGAGACCAAGAAGTACATTCCACACCTCTCTCTCCACACCTCTCTCTCTTATGCTTTCAAATACAGATCCCACACGTTCTGTTCCTGCAAGGCTATTCTACTCTGTGAAAGCGCTCCCACTCTAAAACTACAAAGATATACGAAAGAAATCTTCAAGGAAAAAAGGCACATGCAGGAAACATGATGTCGTACATTCAAGCTAGGATAAATGAAAACACCAAAAGTCAATTAAAATAATGGCAGTCAAAGGTCATCACGTGGTCTCAATACTCGGAGTGCCTTTAGCACTATACATATATCATACAATCTGTTATTGAGTGCCAAAATACCCTTCTGGGTGAACGTACGCTTTAATAAATACACATGTTATGTTATGTTATCCTGTCAGAAACACTGTAGACCAGGTCATATTAAAACATCATATAAACACATTGCAGTGGCAATTTGTTTGCCTCCATCTTCTTTAAAAAATCCTTGGATTCTTTGTAGACTTGTGCGATTTTTCCTTCAGTTCTAGCAGGGCAAAGCAAGACAATACTATCTTGGGATCACTGACAGAATATCGACGACCACAATATCGAGGTCCCAAAATATCGACACCTAAATATCGAAGTCAATAGTATCGTCATCCTATCTACATCATGGTAAGTACAAAAATATCGATAAAACAATATTGTTGTAAAAAATATCGTTGTTAAAAATATCGTTTTTTTTAAATGTGTAAAAAATAATATAAAATAAAGTAAATAATACATATAATTTTTTAAAAAGTTAGTTATAATTATTATAAAATGTTTAAAATTAGGAATAATAAATATAATGTTAAAAACATTAAACATGTATATAAAATTTAATATATATTTACTTAACAATATTAATAAACAAATTATTATAATAAATTATAAAATGTTAGAAACATATTAAAAATTATACATACGTATATATATACATATGCCAGTAAAATAATAATAAAAAAATATATATATATAATAAATTAAAATATTTTTATTCTTTTACAATTACATTTTACACTACATTAACAGCAATAGTAGGGAAAATATTAGATAGCGGAGGGGATAAAATTACTATTCCCACTCCAGGGAGTGCAACAGTAGGGAAAGTGTTGGATAGTGGAGAGGTAAAAATGACTATTCCCACTCCAGCGAGTGCAACAGTAGGGAAAGTTTGGATAGCGGAGGGTAATAATTTACTATTCCCACTCCAGCGAGTGCAACAGTAGGGAAAGTGTTGGATAGCGGAGGGGAATAATTTACTATTCCCACTCCAGCAAATACAACAGTAGGGAAAGTGTTGGATAGCGGAGGGGTAACAATTACTATTCCCATTCCACAAAGTACAACAGTAGGGAAAGTGTTGGATAGCGGAGGGGAATAATTTACTATTCCCACTCCAGTGAGTGCAACAGTAGGGAAAGTGTTGGATAGCGTAGGGGTAAAAATTACTATTCCCACTCCAGCGAGTGCAACAGTAGGGAAAGTGTTGGATAGCAGAGGGGTAACAATTATTATTCCCACTCCACAAAGTACAACAGTAGGGAAAGTGTTGGATAGCGGAGGGGAATAATTTACTATTCCCACTCCAGTGAGTGCAACAGTAGGGAAAGTGTTGGATAGCGGAGGGGAATAATTTACTATTCCCACTCCAGTGAGTGCAACAGTAGAGAAAGTGTTGGATAGCAGAGGGGTAACAATTATTATTCCCACTCCACAAAGTACAACAGTAGGGAAAGTGTTGGATAGCGGAGGGGAATAATTTACTATTCCCACTCCACTGAGTGCAACAGTAGGGAAAGTGTTGGATAGCGTAGGGGTAACATTTACTATTACAACTCCAGCAAGTGCAACAGCAGAGAAAGTGTTGGATAGCGGAGGGGTAACAATTACTATTCCCACTCCAGTGAGTATAACAGTAGGGAAAGTGTTGGATAGCGTAGGGGTAAAAAGCCTCCCACCATATTCCCCTATAAATGACACCACCAATGTTCTAAAACATAACACTATTAACATAATTAATTAATAATTATCTAATTAATTAATTACAATTAACAAGTAATTTAAAAACAATAAATAATAATTTTATTCACACAATTAACAATATAAAGCAACTTAAAATAAATTTTATAGTAAAAAAATGTAAACATTATATTGAAATTAAATTACTTCCCAGCCTACTCCCCTATCAACACACAACTCCTAAAAAAATAACACAATTTACACATTTACCTCAGTTGCATGGCACAATGCTCCACATCAAGGACATAAGATACAATTGTCAGCGGGTCTAATCTGGTCCCTGTATCCGACCCATGCTCCATTGAGGTTGGCGTGACCAGATAACTACAGTTGGCGATTTGTGCTTGTTAGCACCATTTTTACCTAAATCTTTAAAATTGTATATCTCCCGTTCTACTGATTGAATTTTTGTTGTTTTGGTGCTAAATAATTTATTAAAATGTACTCTGTTTCTCTAAATTGGTGTGGTATTTTTCTTCTGTTGTGTTTTCATTTTATTACTGTTTGTGTGCTGCAGAAATATTTTACACATTGCTCTAAGTTAAGCCTGACTGCTTTTGTGCTAGGGTTAAGCTCAGGTAAATTTAGGGACTTTGGTGGTTCACCATAATGGGGGTTGTGACTGTTCATTGAGGAGGGCTCACACCATCCTTAACCAACAACACAATTTCTTACAACTGTGCTTTTCTCCAAGCAAGGGTTGGAAACAATGGGGCATGAAACTGCAAGGAAAGGAGGTCAGTTAGACTTCATCAGAAGCTGCAAGGAAAAAGTGTCCCGGGGAAAGGGAATAAATGACAAAATGCATATGACCCCAAATGGTGAGTAAAAAGCTAACAGCTTCTGGAACCATACAACCATTGGAGTTGTGCGGCATCTCTTTCTTTTCTCTGTCTCTACCTATTCTGCCCTAGAAGTGGATGACCCTTTTCTTTTTAGATGTATGCTGACCAATCACTAAGGTCTTTGTCTGTCGGTGCCCCAGAAAGCCTGTCCATACCAACGAAGCCCCAGCTGCCAGAAACTGGTTATCCACCACTTCCACCCAACATGTCTCTGTCTGGGACTAAGTGATCGTATTCTTCAGCTCGCTTTCATTGCCCTCCTAATTTGCCTGCATCCCTCTGCTCGTGCAAGGAGACTAACAACAATGCTATTGAGAGGAGTTTTTACACCAGTTCCTGAGCAACAATGTAGGCTTCTCTTCCAGATTTTTTGAATGAAGAAGAAAAGATTAGAACAGAGACACATTCTAGATATACACCCACTTAATGTGTCTTCCTAAAACAGTTAGTTGCTCATCATAGTTATCCTCCAGCAATACTTCAGCTACTTATGTAAGAGTTATTAATTTTTGCACATTAGAGAGGCAACACACAAAATAAAGATAACAAATAATCAGATTCACATACATTGTTGAGATTTCTTATTGTTTTGAATTCTTTATTCTTCACACATGAACAGAAGCACAGTCAACGTGTTTCGCCCGAATTAGGGCTTCATCAGGGCTGCAAATTATGAAGAAATAAAAATACAATAACTATTTCTTATTAAAAAGACTGCACAGAATAGCATCAAATAAACAGCCATAAAAACCCCACCTACATTTAGACACATGATAATCCAATCAACTGTGCTGCAGTCAACAAAACAAATAATAAACACAAAATATAACATAAACCTTACAAATAAGGTTCAAACAGTACTGTTAACTGCTGATACATAAGGGTCTCATAATAGCTACCATTTAAAATACTTATCATTTGGCAAAAGAGTTGGAAAAATGCGTATGCCAATATAGATCAACGTTTGAAGCCTTCCATACGAAATCAATTTAAAGTGCAAGTTTTGACATATTGATAACATTATTGAAGCCTCTCCAGATAGGCAGATTGGAGTATGCAGCTAGGGACAACGCTTTAACTAGACCAAAGCTAGTGATTAACATATAGAAACTGTATAGAAAGAAGTGGAGAAAAAGAAAACAAACGATTTTGGAAAAACACAATGAAAGAAGTGAGAACTTGACTACAGATATAAATAATCAAGAAAAGGGACAGTACCATTTTTTCTGCTAATCAAGGTCCAGGCACCATCGTAGTGGCGTGCAGGTAATAAAGACAGATTTTAGATTATAAACATAGATGACAACACCGCAAATACATGTGTAGGTGAAACAAAGGAGGGGAATCTCTCCTTGTGACTGTTGGACATACGGCTGCCATCTTAGTGGCAAGTGACTGTCATTGGAAGAAAGCCCACGATCCTAGATATCACAGGCAGCATTGTAGTTAAAAACACATAGATTCATATGCTTTTACAGTTCACATCTAAATATGTGTATCTATATATATATATGTATATATACATATTGTGTATATATATAGTGTGTGTGTATGTATATATATATATATAAAAAAATATATATATATACATACACACACACACACACTATATATATATATTCTGTCATTTGGGTAAAAATAGGGCTACCATTAAGAACAAGTCCACAACCATAAGTATTAAAGGCAAAACGCTGTGAGTCTGATCATTTGTTATCTTTGTTCTCTGTGTTGCCTCTCTAATGTGCAAAAATAATCTTTATGTTGGGTTATTTGGTAGCTCACCTATAGAGGCGGGCAGCAAGGGAATATACTTTGTGGAACTTACAGGTGGTGCAGTACAGTGGTCTAGCTACCTTCATTTTTCTCACATAAGAGATAATAATGCAAGATGACTATTTCTACATCCCCATACCAAATTATTGCAACTCGAGTTAGCCAGTCCCATTGGCAGTTCAAGATTCTCCTATTTTGTCTCAAGTTGGTGCTAATAATCATAACAAAATTTGTGGCATTAGTTCTTGTATTCGACTGATGTTTAGGCCATCAAGTGTTCCCATACCTCGATGTCTGGCTAATAAAAGGCAACCCTTTCCTAACCACAAAACTCTGAACTACTGCTTACCGTCGTCTACTGGTCATGGCAACCGGTCACCTCAAATCTGCAAGAATTTACAATGCTTGAGATGAATGGTGATGTGGAAATATGCATCTTAGCGAAAGTAAATGCCGCTGTCGTTACACACCATCCAGTTCTTAGGTGCAATTCTGGATACCGTGGAAGGTAAAGAACTCCCTTTGCAGGAAAGGTTCTATCTCTGTAACAAGTCTGTCTACACAGACATGCAAAATTCAGAGACAACTGAACGTTACACCAGTTCTGTAAAAAACAGGCCCCTGGTAATTGTCTCTCGTTCCCTTCTGCCACCGGAGAATGCAGCCAGTTGAAGAGGAATTTGACAAGCAGTTTCCTTCAGCGACTGATTCCAAGTCACACTGAGAATGAGAGAAGCTCTACCCTGTTAGATGCTGAAGGTTACAAAGAATGTGGCTTTCTTTCAATCAGCCCTCAAGCCATCTTCATAATAACAAATGCTGCACCTATCTATATATGTCTGGGGTGCCCACCGCAAAGAACTGGTAGCTAGAGTATTGATGTGTAGGCACAAGCAAGAGATGGCTCTACACATCAAGTGAGGCTTAGCATTGGTTCTGTCCTTTGTACAAACAACATGGCATCAATGTTCTATGTGAATAAGGAGAAAGGTACAAGGTCTGAAATACCATGGAGGAAGGGGTAAGGCCTCAAATACCACTGCATCTGCACCGCTGCAGACAATGTGTGGAGACCACAATGACCAAGCAGACTGTGACAAATGAGAGCCAAACAACAGTCTCCTGCAGAAAATGTTCAACACATGGAGGGAAGCAAATGCCACTTTACACATGCATTCGTCCCCAAATAGGATCATGAGCGAATGCCTTTTAGATCACATGGTCATGGACACACATTCATGCATTTCTTCCTCTTCCCTGAAGGCCATTGTGGAGCTGGAATGAGAACCAGGCAGACTGAGTCTGATCATTCCAAAGTGGGCCAGCACCACTAGTGACAGATGTGCTTCACCCAGGAGAGACACTGCCCGTTCCTCTGGGCTCGCAGAAAGATCTTCTCTCCCGGTGACAGCAGCCAGGTCCTGCAGCAGGGCCTTTAACGCTATCAGCAAATTTTTTCAACTAGAATCCACTAACAGCATATGCAAAGCCAAATGGGAGAGACTGTGTATGTGGTGCTCATCTGGAGTCCTTTATCCTTTGTCCGTCTAGCCCCATCAGCTATTGCCCGACCTACTAGGGATAACTCCACCAGGTCTCGAGCATGCATCAAGCAAAGTGCAGCCAAAGCCATAGCAAGATGCATCCCTCTTTGAGACGCCCGTCTTGATGGTGTTCAAAGTCCCTTCAGATGCTTTCCTTCAAGATAGAAGCTCACACGGTGTCCTCTAACAAATGAGAATCCATTTGAGCCCTTCCACGTAGCAAGCCTCAGGTATCTTTCATGGAAGACAGTTCTGCTTCTTGCTCTGAGTACCGCTAGAAGAGTGAGCGAAATACAGCCATTTACACTGAAAGAACCTTTTGAGCAGTTCCAAAAAGGCAGTTATATTATGCACTAAACCACTTCCCGTCCCAAAAGTGCCAAATGACTTTCATCTTAACGAACTGATTGTGATGAAAGATTCTTCCAGCACACATCAGGTGGATTGAAGAGGGCACTGTACTCCCTTGACATGAGCAGATGTCTATAGTTCTAAAGAGACAGAAGAAGTCCAATCATCTGCAGATGGATTCCAGCAGCCATCTTTTGTTTACCCGTGAACGCACAGCAGCTACAGCACATTGTATGAGGGGGGAGATAGCTTCAGCAGCCTTCTATGCGGATGCCACTCCTGGCAGACATGTGCGGGACAGCAGTATATGAAAGAGCCACACATTCACCCAGAACTACTGCCTGCCATATCACATTAGGACAAAGTGATGTGACAGGCACTTCTCCGTCATCCTTTCCAATAAAGTGAGCCTTTCTATAGCACCCCACCATACACACTGCTGGTTTTCTTTTTATGTAGTACTGCTTGCTAATTGAATTCAAGCTTATGGTCTATGAACGATGCTTTGCTGGAGAAGAAAATGGTTTAACTGTAGCTACTGTTCTCTGGCGTTGCTATATGTCCTCTCGTCCCCTGGTAGAGGTTCACTCCCTGTTATAAGCTCCTTTTACACTTGTGCTGGACATCTGAGGCCAAATGACTTCTGGGAGGGGTAGAGTTCAGAGCACTTGCACCACCAGGGATGTGGAATTCCTATAGCCCAACGCCCAGGACATATTGTTTGGGGTCAAGGGCAACAAGTTTTCATGTGTATTGTGTCCTTGGGACAAGTAGGCCCAACCCCCTGCAGCACAAACCCTTTGGCTGCCAGTTTACAGTAACACATTATGGATCAGGGAAGTGCATTGTCTGCAGTTAAGGTAATATTTGTGTCCATGTGTTAATGCTGTTCAAAGTTGTAACTATGGTTCATTAATGCAATGCCTTTATTATTAGGGTAAGCGCTTTAAGTAAATGTTGTAAGCTCGGACTGCACTACTGACAGAGGTTCCAGTAAAAAAATGTGTACACACTTTTTCAAAGTTTAGCAATATGAGGCTATGGATAATGCTCCCAGAATGCTCTCTGATTAGATGTAAATATTTGTAGAAGCTTGAAAGCAAGATTGAGGAATCTTTGCTTTCAAAATAAAATGTTCACAAAAAATGCAAGAAGGAAAACAAACATTTAGCTAAACTACTGTAAAGTTTTAAGTACCATTTCTTTACGGCATCATTTAGTAAAATGTGTTGATGTATGCTAGTATTTCCCAAAGATATTCATAGTGGAAAATCTGTGTAACCATTTTCAATAAGATTAAGGGAAGCAAAAATAAACAAGCATTGGCAACGCCAGCAGGTCTGAAATTGATGGTCATCCTTTTGGTTTTGTCAATGTGTGACATGTTTTGGCATCGTTTTGTAAATCCTTATTGATGTGGGAGCTGCTGGGCCCTCACCATTATAACAAACATTGGCAAAAGCAAAAATAAATTTGGTCTCAAAAAGCACACAATGCCACAGTAGTTCCTGGCACTGAATAAAACTACTTTGTGAGCCAATATGCTCCTTGTGAAAGAGCAGAATACTGTCACTCACAGTGAAGCCAGCCATTAGACAGCGAGAGGGAGACAGTATTTTAATAAATACAAAAGGTCATGGTTAACGTTAGACGTAATTAGGGGCCCAATTATTAAAAAGTCTCAAAAGTGCACCCATGGTATATGTCCTTGCATTAAGTGCAGATATGCAACTTTCGTGCATTCACACACATTTACAGAAGTAGGCCAAGAAATAGTACTCCTGGAAAATATTTGTGAACTGCATTTTAGCATGAGCAAATATGCATGTGTAGATTTGCTCATGCAAAAATCTGAGTGTTTGCAAGTTCACTTTCCCTCCAACTACGGTTTTCCCAACCCAACCCTCCAACTACGGTTTTCCCAACCCTGGAAGAAGTTTTACATCTGCCATTGTTAGGAGTAAAGTTCCAACCTTTCTCACTATGGGAAAAGATTAGAGAAGAGTTGGTGAAAACCAGGGATGTGGAATTCCTATAGCCCAATGCCCAGGACATATTGTTTGGGGTCAAGGGCAACAAGTTTTGATGTGTATTTTGTCCTTGGGACAAGTAGGCCCAACCCCTACAGCACAAACCCTTTGAGTGCCAGTTTACGGTAACACATTATGGATCAGGGAAGTGCATTGTCTGCAGTTAAGGTAATATTTGTGTCCATGTGTTAATGCTGTTCAAAGTTGTAACTATGGTTCATTAATGCAATGCCTTTCTTATTAGGGTAAGCGCTTTAAGTAAATGTTGTAAGCTCGGACTGCACTACTGACAGTGGTTCCAGTATAAAAATGTGTACACACTTTTTCAAAGTTTAGCAATATGAGGCTATGTATAATGCTCCCAGAATGCTCTCTGATTAGATGTAAATATTTGTAGAAGCTTGAAAGCAAGATTGAGGAATCTTTGCTTTCAAAATAAAACGTTCACAAAAAATGCAAGTAGGAAAACAAACATTTAGCTAAACTACTGTAAAGTTTTAAGTACCATTTCTTTACGGCATCATTTAGTAAAATGTGTTGATGTATGCTAGTATTTCCCAAAGATATTCATAGTGGAAAATCTGTGTAACCATTTTCAATAAGATTAAGGGAAGCAAAAATAAACAAGCATTGGCAAAGCCAGCAGGTCTGAAATTGATGGTCAGCCTTTTGGTTTTGTCAATGTGTGACTTGTTTTGGCATCGTTTTTGTAAATCCTTATTGATGTGGGAGCTGCCAGGCCCTTACCATTATAACAAACATTGGCAAAAGCAAAACATGATTTGGTCTCAAAAAGCACAGTGAGGTGTGGTGCAGCGGCCAGGGCAGCTGACTTTGGAGCACAGGGCTCACGGTTCGATCCCTGGCGCCGGCGGCAGCTCATCTCAGCACCATGTGACTCTGGGCAATAGCTCACTTAATTTCCACGACGGCCCCCAGCGCCTTGAGACCCGTAAGGGTGAGTAGTTCGCGCTTTACAAATACGGATTTACATTTTTTGCATTTTATTTTTACACATTGCCACAGTAGTTCCAGGCACTGAACAAAACTACTTTGTGAGCCGATATGCTCCTTGTGAAAGAGCAGAATACTGTCACTCACAGTGAAGCCAGCCAATAGACAGCGAGAGAGAGACAGAATTTTAATAAATCCAAAAGGTCATGAATGAATGAATGAATGAATGAATGAAGTAGCATTTCTAAAGCGCATGGCCACCCAAAGGCATCCCAGCGTCATGGTTAACGTTAGACCTAATTAGGGGCCCAATTATTTCAAAAAGTCTCAAAAGTGCACCCATGGTATATGTCCTTGCATTAAGTGCAGATATGCAACTTTCGTGAATACACACGAATTTACAGAAGTAGGCCAAGAAATAGTATTCCTGGAAAATATTTGTGAACTGCATTTTAGCATGAGCAAATATGCATGTGTAGATTTGCTCATACAAAAATCTGAGTGTTTGCAAGTTCACTTTCCCTCCAACCACGGTTTTCCCATCCCTGGAAGAAGTTTTAAATCTGTCATTGTCACGAGTAAAGTTCCAACCATTCTCACTATGGGAAAAGATTAGAGAAGAGTTGGTGAAAACCCTTAAAACATGCAAGTTAATAGGTTTGCACGGACTCAAAAGGGCATTCCAACCCTGGAACTATTGCTTACCACTACCTTCAGCCACAGTATGTAGATCTGCGGAAACGTGGCAACATAAGGGAATGGCTAGTATCCAAACCCTACTATGGTATGAGCCCTGGTATAATCAGAGGGGCTATATCGGAGCTCTTATATAATGAGATTGCTGCCATAATTTATCGCCGCATTACATGGCACAAAAGGGACAAGTGGATTTTGTAACAGGACAAGTAGATTTATGAAGCAACTTGCCCCATGGACAAGTAGATATTTTATTAAATTCCACACCCCTGACTACACAGGCTGGAGGTCAGGTTTTTTCAATGAGATGACTGTGCTACTAAGAAACACCGATTTAAGGCCCAACAGGCATGTTCCATTATGATACTGATATTTTAGAATTACCGTGGGACTCCCACCTCAACAATGGCTAATGACTCGCGCATGTGCATCTGTGACAGTTACCAAAACTGGAGAACTGCAATTACAGGAAGTAACGTTTGTCCTTTTGTGGCACTAACATCTCACCAATTCGGTTTCCCTAATGTAATGTAGTAAAATATATTTTTATTTAGACCATAGCCTTTAAAATATTAGCAGATTAATTCCTATACAATATTACAAGGATGAAAGAAGTGTTTACCTCAAAGGTCAATTGGGATCTTCCTTATTAGTTAAGACCACTACAAATCTATCCACCTTGCATGTTACACCTAAAGATTGCATAGCATATAAAACTCTTATAGCCTCTTTTCAAAGACTAGTTCCATAGTTCATTAGCACAGGTTTTAATAGCTGACCCCTTAGTGGTTACAAATACACATACAATGTGTGCAGAGGAGCATCGCGCATCGAGGGCACAGCTGTAATTCCGGTCCATATCTAAACATTGCTCCAATCTGTACCTCAGGCTTAGAGCGGATTTAACCCTGTTCTAAATGTTATTAGATCATTACACATTGCAGGTAAGGGAACCCTGTCAAATCTTGCCAAGAGACCTTCAAATGCACAGTAGATACCTTCAAGGTGAGATCCCAGAAATCCTTGTCCCTTGACCCCACCTAGGCTCTGCTGCTTGGATCCTTCTTGGATGGAAGAAGCGCTTACTCTATGTTAACATTCTCCAATTTAAAATCACTAGCAATCTGCCCCACACGGTCCCTCAATACCCTTGCCCACCTTAGTTCACTGGAGTAGGGGCATTAAATTGTTTGTAACAGAAGCGAATATTGAGGATCTATGCTATATAATCCCATGATTACAGGGTAGCTTCCAACCTTACTGCTTGAAGTATTGTGCAGTTGGGAAGACCCAGGAGATTTGTTTAGGCAGCACCTGTAGGAGAGTAGGATCTGCCTCTTATGTTGCCCCCACTTTTTGTCTGATGTTTACACTGGTTTCTGGCTATAGTCTGGCTGGGACCCTGCCAATCAGGGCCCCAGCCTCTCTGTTCTCTCTAAACGACTTGGAGTGCACTCTAGGTGCACTAGTGATTGGATACTGTGGTACCTTATGAGTCCCTAGTATATGGTACCTTAGGTGCCAAGGGCATAGGTACTTCACAGGCCTACCAGGGGCTGAAGCATGTATTATGCCACCCCTGGGAAGCAGACTAAATCTGACACCACAGGTCTGCTACTGCAGCCTGGGTAAGGTGGTGCAGGCACCCCTTACTGTGGTATAGGCTACCTATATCACTACATAGATACACACATATAAACCTATAAGTCACTCCTATGGCAGGCCTTATCAATCCTGAAGGCAGAGTGCTTGGTTCCTATGTGAGAGGGTGCCCCTGCATGAGCAGAGCCCCTCTGCAGCCTTCGGAGACCCTTCTCTGATGCTGTTTGTAGTGCAGCCTGACCATATACTCTTAAGCGCATTATAACCTCGCGTTAAATGCTAACTTTGGGATGGCTGCACGGAAACATGTTGTGTTTGGTGTCAAACATCTTGGAATACTACCCCCCCGCCAGTTCTGGCGGCGGGGATAGCATTCCACCCTTCTAGAGGGATAGACATGTACCTACTGTGGAAACGCGGTAGAATCCGGAAGAGCCCTGGCATCACAAAATGGATGCCACCAGTCACAGACACTGGGCTGCCCTCCTGCTGATGACCGAAACTCGCAGTGGAGGAAGCCCAACAATAGGTATCCTGTCCCAGGGAGGTGTGACCACCTCCCAGACAGGGTTTAGTGTATTGGGGCTGGGTGGGTGCACTCCTAGAGTGCTTTGAAGTCCTGCACTGGGGGAGCAGAAGGCTCCTCTGTGCATACACCAGTTCAAACCGGCTCAGGGGCTACCTGCCCCTGCTCTGGCGCAGAAACTGGACAAAGGGAAGTGGGTGTAGCCACCCACTCCCTGACCCTCCCATAGGTGGGGTCTTAGAGCTAGTCCCTCCCTTCCTTTTTAGTATAAGGTAGGGAACCCTTGCCATTGCAAACTAGATTTCCCTGGACGACGCTCTGAAGAAGAATCCTGGACCTTCGACGTTCCACTACCTCTGGAAGACTGAAGAATCTCCCTTGGAGGCAAGGAGTGACTCCCCTGCTTGGCAGGCACCAAAAACTGAAACGACGGTCGCAAACTACGCCGCTCACGCCGGCCCCGAGGTCCCTGCAGCCCAAGACAAGGATTTCCTGACTTCTCCAAGGCCATCGTGAGTCCCCAGCGAAGCTGAGGCCAGTGGACCCCACGAGTGACGAGGAACCGCAGTCCCTGGGTACCGTGCACTATTGTCGAGTGCAACCCCTTCACGACGTTCTACGAACCTGTGCTTTGGACCACGTATGGTCCCAGCCTCTAGCAGGAATCCCTCCAAAGATCACAGGCCTACCCCGTCCCTAGTGACCGTGGGCCCCTGTTGAAGGAATCCTCCCGAGGTGTCTTCGATATCCCTTGCCAGCCGGCTTGTGGGTCCCCTGAAGACTTTTCTACAGAACCAAAGGGCTACCCTGGTTGCTCCAGGCCTGCCCTGACTTACCCTTGCTGGGTAAGTTCCCCAGACCTTGCTGGTCTGCACCATTGACTTTTTACGCTTTCCACAAGACTTGCTGCTACCAAGGCTTGTTGGCTCCAATCGGGTTGCCGACACCGCAGTCAGCTGCAGACTTCGTGGGACACGCTGAATCCAGCTCCTGGTCGTCCTCGACACCTCCTGGACCTCGTGGCCGAAGAGTCAAGACACCCGTGAACGACCTGAATCTGTCGACGACGGTGGGCATTCATCTTCCTTGCCCCGGGTCACTGCCCAGTGACTTTGAACACTGTACCCTCTGCTTTCAGGTCTTCCTTCTTCCGAATCCAGGCTTGGATTCCACCGGACACTTCTTCTGTCTTCACAAGCAGCAAGTCTTCATTGGCTCCCATTGAAAACGACGCCGCGACCCGATACCAAAGGACACCTATGCACCCGGCTTCCCTGGGTGAGGTAACTCCAGCACTACGGTGCTCCTGTGGGTGTTGGCCCTAGAACTACTTACCCTGTAAGTGACTTGCTTGTAGCTACTCCCGAAGTGCCCTTAAACTCTTAATTTCCAACCGCGACTTGCCCCATTGAAGTCTACGGCGATCCGCGCCTGTGTTCACTCACTGCACGCGTCCCCGTGGGTCCTTTACTTACCTGCCTTGGGTGGTTTCGTGAGGCCCCAGCACTTCTGAAGGCCCTGGGCCTTGTCTCTTTGCAAGTCGTTGTTCTTAAGTCTCTTTTTAGTATATGGTCTGGTACGCCCTAGGGCCCCAGCCATATTTGTGCTTAATTTATTGTGAAACGTTGATTTATGCATATGTTCCTGTCTTCTAATCTCATAAGAGATTAGTAGAGAGTTGTTTAGTAATAAATACATATATATTTGATATATATACCTGTGTGGTGTCTTTTCATTTGGTGATTCAAGAGATTGTGTGGTAAAACAAGCTGCTTTACATTCCTCCAAGACTTAGCCTGAAGGCTGCTCTCCACAGCTACCACTAGGATAGCTTTCTATAAAGGTTGTCTTAAACCTACCTACCATAAGAGTCGAATTGTACTGGTGCAAGGTGTCCACTTTAACTAGTGAACAGCATATACCAGGCCAACTTCTCACAGCACCCTTCTGCGTTATCCTAAACACAATAACTCGGTTCCAAATAGCGTTTGGTTAGGGGGACCGTTGCATTATGTGCTGATAAAACTGCTTTTAACAACGGTCCACCAAAATCCCTTTTAAATATCTTCCACCCTACTAGTGTGATCGACGTGTATGTTTTTAGAATGTCTAAATGCATTTTCTACGCTTATTTATTGTCAAAAGTCATGCCACGATATCTATAGGAAGAGACCTCCTCTACCACTTGGCTGCTCATTCATCAGATACAGAGTTTACATTTTTTCCCTATCACCAATATGTTTGTTTTTTCCATGTTAATTACCAAACAATTGGCCTCACAATACTTGCGAAATGCCCTTAATTTCCTTTCGAGGCCAACTTGTGTCATGTTCAGTATGGCTAGGTTGTTGGCGTACAGTAGAGAACATGATGACCCTCCATTTTGGGAAAGAAAGAGTACCTATCCTGTAAAAATGCAGGGGGGGTCAGAGAGGTAAAGTACAAAGATAGTGGGCACTAATACAAACACTTGGATGAAGCCCATTCGCTATTGGGATTTTACAAGATAAGGATGCAGAGCTCTCTAGTTCTACTCTTGTCCAATTACCTACATGAGTGAAAGTCAATAAAACAGCAATATAAGTTGCCACTTGTTTCGAATTGCTTTCTGGGCCATTGAACAGAGGCTAAAACAATGATCTATAGATAAATGGCTTTCTTTAAAACCTCCCTGTTCAATAGGAATATGTTTTTACAGTCAATACAGTCTTCCATATATGAGAGTAGTGCTTTACTATACCTTTTTGTCCCAACATTTATCAGGCCAATCAGAAGATACTTTTTTTTGTAGCAAACAAATTATTTTTCTTTAACATGGGCTTAATAATAGTCCCGTTCCAGCTATACTGATAATGCTCTGTTTTTGACACGGCGTGGAAAGCAAGCCCACATATTCTAGTCCACCGCTCAGTATTGTTTTTGATTATCATTAAGGCCAAATCATTGGACCTGCTCCTCTTGATAAATTAAGTGTGGTGATTATTTGTTTTAGGGAATTTGCTGTTGGTTTACCAGTACACCCTCTTCTACTATGTACTCTTCATTCTGGCTACTCTCAAGTGCACCTTCACACAGACCTAGCTTTCTTCAGGGACTGTACATCTGGAACAATAAAGTCTACCATTCTCCCTTTCTTCACCAACCTCTGGAATTTACTCCTATCTCTTGAGCATATCGCTCTTATGACTTCCTCACAGTTTTCTTTATAGTACTTCACTTTAATCATTGTAATCCAGCATACACTGACTTTATATCAAGGAATTGTTTTGTGTTGTAACATTCCATATATTGTGTTATATCCGGAATTAGGTATGATGCATTCTCTCCTTTGTTCTCTGCGACTCGCTGCTCAGCCCGTGTGTTTGTAATTGTAAGTATTATTTCTAAAGCGCAATAATCACTCCGTGGGAGTATCTTGGCGCTGTGTAGAAATAGACGGGAGGCCCGGGAAGGTGCTTCTGTCACAGTTGCTGGAGAGGTAAATAAGAGAGAGTCAGAGCGAGTCCGAAGCTCCAAAAATCCAGGTTTTTGAAGAGTTCCTGGAACAGGATTTTGATTGGATGAAATGGAGATAGCTGGGGAGTATATTCCATGCTTTTGCTCCAAGAACGGTTACTGATCTCCCACCCTTAGTTTTATATCTGAACAGTGTGGATTTAAAAGATTAGCTGAGGAAGACCTAAGAGGGTGTGTAGTGACATAGGGTGTGAATCTAGATGTTAGATATTTTGGTCTTGGGCCCCTGCAAGCTCTAAAAGTGATGACGAGTATCTTAATTAGCACTCTTTTATGGATAGGTAGCCAATGCAGTGATTTTAAAGCTGCGGAAGCTGAGGAGCGACATGGCAATTTCAGCACCAGGCGGGCTGCTGCATGTTGAACGGTCTGGATCTTTTTGAAGATTGCCTTGTTGGCACCCGCCTAAAGGCTATTGCAATAGTCTAATCTGGAGGTGATTAGGGCTGCTGTAACAGTTTTCCTTGCTGTAACTGGGAGAAGGTCAAAAAACCTTTTCAGAGATTTAATCAACTGAAAGCTTTTCCCAGCCACTGATAACGCTTGTGGACGGAAAGATAGAGTTGAGTCAAATTTTACCCCATGATTGTTAACTACCTCCACCGTATTAGGTGGATGTCATAGAGTTAGAATGTTAATGCATGCTTGAGAGATCAGTTGGAGTGAGCATGCTGAGCAGCAGAAGGCTGCTCCTGATGTGGCGTTGATATGGCAGTTACATTACATCTGTAACTTGTAACACAGACTAGTATCTACTAATAAATGTCATCATAAAACCAATGTGACCTGCCTACTGAGGATCATTCTTTGATTGCAACACATTGCCCTTTATTTGTCCCAGTTTGCTTATCTTCTTTTTCAAGGCACAACATTAACTATCAAACCCAATGGCTGACTTATAAGGTCTTGTAGGCTCTTGCTCACATTGTTAATTCTCTTATTTTAATTAATTTTCAGGCAATTTGCCACCCCATTATTACCTTGGTATGCTTGTTAACAATTTCTTCTTTGTCAGTCACCCAGTTCCCCAACTTAATTGTGCTCAGTATCTGAGTAAGGCAAGATGCTTGTCATCAATATGTGTCATCAGTGAATTAGAATAAGTAATCTACAGAGGTAAAACCTGCTTTCTCTTAATTATTTTCAGGTTTAGCTCGTCTCTTAGAGGTCAGCGATCACTGCCACCTACCTTGATTACATGTAACTTATTACAAAGGGCAAAGTACCAGGATTGTATGAACATATACTTTCTGTTGCCAATGGGTAAATATTTGTAGCACTGGGAAATCTTTTTCAAGATGACCTCTTAGGCAGATAAATCTGCAGGCTGTCACACATGTTTGGCGTTGCCGGCCCATACTTGTTTTTACACATTTAGGGAATACTGCCACCTGGATGTCATATGCAGCCAACATATCCGACTATGCAATATTGTCTTGAATTGGATTAAAACTAAAATAACCCCTTAACCCCCTTAAAATTACAGGAGTATTTGCGCATATAATTCAGATTGTATTTGAATCCAATTCAAATAAAAGCATTTGTCTTTTGTTATATTGATTGTCCCCCAGTGACAAATAGACATTCATCTCAATTACTGAATCAAGACGTGGAGAGTTCTTATACAAATAATGGCACATGCATGTAACCAATCACTTTCTGTTCTTAGTTGTTTTGCCCCTTTTGCAACCTTGGTGGGAATTAGAGTAATTAAACCTCCTGACGGACGCCCTGTTGAAATCATGAACATCCAGGAGTAGACCCATAGGTTGTCTGGTAGATTCTCATCCTAGTCTGTTTCACTAATACTTCTGTTTTCAACTTCCAATCTCAGGTTCAAACAAGCATATGTGAGAGTATGTTTGCATGACTCACTACTATGTTGGATGGTTACTTTTATGTTTCCCTTCCTAAGACCTACCGAATCCCTATGTATTTCCCAGATAGTTCATTAAGAGACATGTTAATCTCTACTTCTCCTTCCGGGACTAACCTTAATCCTTGGTGAGGCAGGTTGTTAGCAGCACTCTGAATTAGATTTTTTACCACAAGGGAATTAAACCATACTTTAGAAGCCTCCTTCCATTCTTTGTTGAGAATGAACTATACTTGCTTGATGTAATTTGATAAAAATCGCTTGAAGGGAAGTACAGTAGGTGAGATCTATTTAAAGCGGTCTCCATTTTTAGGTGTCGGCTAGACAGCGCTTGCCCTGTCTCTTTGAGACATACTGTATCTACTTTGTGGGCTACAGCTTGCCTTAATGCTTCCCATTTGCTGGCTCCATTGCCACTCTCCTATTCTTTCTCCTCATTTGTCCATGGCATGCATTTGTCATGCCTCTTGTGTGTTTACCACGCCCCGACAACAGGGACTAAGTACTAAATAAATACACTGGTAACCATTTTAACATCTGTTCAGGAACTCCTTTCGTCTTTAATCTGGAGCACTTGAGAGAGTGCTTGTGGTTCACTGCTGTAAACAGGGCTATAAATCTCTTTTCTTATCGCACATTTGCTGTGCATTCAATGACTGAGGTCTGTTTTTTTATGGTCTTTGGTCTCTACTTGCGTGTCTTTTAAAATGCGTGCAGTTTTCACTTTGCTGAAAGTTGCCACTCCTCACACGGCACAGTATTTATTGATGGATTTCAGTAAAAGAAAAGCGCATCATGGCGCCTCCGTATTTAGCCTGAAACAGGGAGCTGGGAGACCAACGCTGCGCACACAGTAAGGAGGGATTCACCGGAACAAACAGCGAGGTCCGGGTTTTTGTTTTTTTAAAACATTTATTTAGTGCATTTTTATAAAGCGCGGACATTACCCGAAGGTGTCAGAGCGCTGTACAATAGAACCAGTTACGTTACAAGAGAAAAGTGTTACACAATAGAACATTACAAAGGGTAGCTTCTTGAATCAGACCCCATGCAGAGATGCGGACACCTTCACAGTGTAGGTGAACAGAGGTGCTGCCCCTTGAAGAGAAGTATTGGCATTGCAGTTGTGCCAGATATGCCACCTGGTCTGGACAATGGACGCAGGCATGAGCAGTGGAGATGTGTGTACACTTGAAGCAGGATTGAGAAGTGGAGAGGGGAATCATTACAGTCAGTGGATCACCCTGGTGGCCCTTTCAGCATATAGCGAAACTGCCATGTCCAGTACCAATAAAAACGCAATGTTTTGCAGAGTTTTTTGTTTGGACTAACACAGCAAAGCATTATAAATGGGGCTTTATGTTACTTCCTTTAATGTAGCCGCTTACAAATTACCATGAAACAATGGTAGCACCAAAGAGAAAGAGTCACAATATAAATATTTCCTTGAATGTATGCATAACCATTTGCAACATAACACGAGCTAATAACAGCAGGCAGTCTTGAATAAACAGCTATAGACCCTGCCAGCTACAGATCCCCACCCATAATTAAGCCCACCCAAACAGCCAGCACTTAAGTTGGCTTTTAACCCAGTTTGGTAATTTGATGCCATGAGCAAACCGTTCTGAAATAAGAAAAGTGAAAACATTATAATTTCTTGCTGCTTTATTGTAGTCTTTTTCTTAACAAAAATATATTTGAAAATAATCTATCTAAACCTATTCACCAACATGACATAACCTAGAATACCAATATGAAACAGAGAGTTTTAAAAGTAGTAAGCACAACAATTGAGATTTGAAACAGTCATCAAATTAAGTCTTAGCGTGAGAAAAACCAGTACGTGTTGGACTAATGTATATTTTGATGTCAACATAAGCTGGAAAAACAAGTCATTTTCCAATTGAAATCTCATTTGTAAAGTCATAGTTTGAGTCTGAAAACTGAACAAGTGTGAGTTAACATGCATTCGCAAGTGAAAGAAAGTGCTAAGGTCTCTGTTAGATGAATCCACCTCCTCAATAGTAAGGCGAGGCTTGGCACCACCCCGTGAAGCCTGATCGCCGAAGTCGGCACCGGGCATTCCCCTAGGCATCCCGCCCTGGTAGATTTTGATATTGGGGGGGTTACAGACCTTCACCAGCTCTCTCTGCTGGTGCTCGTACTCCTTCTCTGCCAGCTGGTTGCTCTCCAGCCAGGAGATGGTCTGGTTACATTTGTCCACGATATTCTTCTTCACTGATTTGCTCTTTAAGTTTGTCATCCTCCACAATGCTTTTCATGTTGAAGGCGTAGAATTCAACTGAGTTCTTGGCAGCAGCCGTCTCCCTCTAGGCTTCATTATCTTCTTTGTATCTCTCTGCGTCCTGTACCATTTGCTCGATCTCCTCTTTGCTAGGCCGGCCCATGTCATTGTTCATGGTGATCTTGTTCTGTTTGCCGAACTCTTGTCTGCAGAAGAGACATTCAGGGTGCCATTCCACCTCTCACCTACCTCACATCCATGAGCTGATCATCCCTCTGAGTGACGTCTGACTTGTATACAGAGAATCCATTTTTTAGCTCAAGAGCTGCATGTTCCTATTATTGATTTAGTACTTCTTGACACACTTTGTCAATGGGAAGTCGTTCTAAATTTCAGTTCAGTCAAAGGCCTACTGCTCTCCATCTTGGAAAGTGGTAGATGAGGATGGCTGGTGAGAAAAGGGTGCCTCTGCTACTGCGGAGCAGTGGAGGTGTAAAGAATGTGACAAGATAGATGCAAAGAAAGAGTGGTTTGACACAAAGAACGCTCCAAAAACAACCAGAGTAAGCTTGGTGAGGTGAAGGGCACATCACCTCTCTGCACCTATTAACAGATTGAGATAATATGCAATTAGAATGGAGTTTTTGGAGAATGACTTGATTCTTTCACATTGTCAGTACTATATCTGGGATGGAGGTGACATTGAGGGTAGGCGGATAATGGGTTGCCTAGCCTCTTTTGTTTGGTTTAGAGTCTCCTGTACTTACTTTAATGGACTTTAATGGTCTTTGAATGTAACTCCACAAGTCATTGGCTTCTTTAGCTCCGTAACCTTCAGCCATTGCCATTAGACATTTTCAGGCATATTATTGATCATCTCGCCATTTTTCGCTTGTCTGTTTCACTGTGTCCTCCAGCGGAATGCAAGGGAGGCTGTTTTTAGGTCAAAGCCTAACAACATCTTGCGGACATTTGGAAAGGTTCCCTGGGAATGCATCCCGCCCGTTGCTTACCATTGGCTTTGTGGTTTATAACTCACATTTGCTTCGTGTCTGTTTGCTGGCTTTATTTGTTTTAGGCTGTCCAGCTTGAGTTCGTCCCTTTCCTTGCCCAAACCCTTTTAGTGTATTTGTCCACCATTACACAATTTCTGTAAACAGCCCTTTAAATCTTGTTCTTATCTTGTCACATTTGCTGTGCATTCAAAGACAGAGGTCAAATGTCAGTGTCTGTCTTCCAGGGATTTTGTTGTTTACTTTTCTTTCACTGACTTCAAAGTGAGAGGATTTATGTGACAATCATGCTGGCTACTCGGGGTATGCTGTACCATGTTAATTTTTTTCTAACACAAAACAAAATTTAAATGTCTGTAAATGAACTGTGTAGATATTTCAAAATATGGAAAGCACGAATAAAGAATATTTTTTGATAATTCAGAATGTGGTGAAAACAAATATTTTAATGCAAACAAATCATTACACTAGGTGATGACATTTCCACACATTATCATTTGTGTGCTGTATACTTTTATCAGTAAAACTGTATGTCAGTGCAGCTGCAATTGTCATTCCAATTGAAGATGTGTTGTCTCTAATGGCAGTGCGCTACCATACCATGCATACTCCACCTTACCCAACTCCACTCTACTCTGCACCACTCCAAAACTTGGCACTCTACTCTGCACCACTCCACACTACGCCACTCCACACGGTGTCACTGCAATATACTCTGTACCACTCCACACTATGCCATTCCACTCCACACTGCGTCTATGCATTCTACTCTGCACTACTCCACTCTGTGCCACTTTACTCGACGCCTCTCTGCTCTAAACCACTGTACTCTATACCAGTGCACTCTACTCCACACTACTCTACTCTACACCACTGCACTCTTCGCCACTTCACTCCACCTCGAAACAATCTACTCTACGTCACTCTATTCCACTCGGCACCGCTACGATCTACGCAACTGCACCCTGCATCACTGCACTGCACGCGAATATACTGTGCACCACAGCACCCCACTATATGCTACTCTGCAACTCTTGACTCTACTGCACTCTACGCCACTCTACTTTACACCATTGCATTCAATTTCACTTTTCTCTGCACCCATCTACACCACTGCACTCTGCTACAATGCACTCTGCACCACTCAGCTCCACTCTGCTCTGCACCTCTTTGCTCTGTGCCACTGCACTCTACTCTGGACCACTCCATACCACTTCACTCTATGTTAGTGAACTCTATGCCAATGCACTCTGCGCAACTGCACTCTGCACCAGTGCACTCTGCACCACTATACTCTGCATACCACTCTACTCTGCGCACCACTCTAGTGTATGCCACTCTAATCTACAGTGCACCACTCTACTCTGCCAGTACACTCTACAACACTTTACTGTGCACTCTGTGCCACTGCACCACTGCAGTCTCACCACTGCACTCAACTCTACACCACTCCACTGCACTCTACTCTGCATCAGTCCACTCTACGCCACTCTAATTTATTCTGCATCACTGCACACCACCCCACTGCACTCTACACCTCTGCACTCTACCCTGCATCACTCCCCTCTACCCTGCACCTTTCCTCTCTACCCTGCACCACTCCACATTGCAAAATATCATTCCGCATAATTAAGTCCATCACACACAATCTCACTCTACATATTTCTGACAGTTAATACCATTTAATTACTATCAACATAATTCCACAGCACACCATGCCACATATTTCAACTACACAACTTCACACCAAACCATCCAATTCCACAACACAATATTCCACAACAAACAATTCAAAAACACCCCATCTCTGCCTCACACTTCTACCAACCCTGTCATCTCTCTCCCACACATCCACTTCCCCTTCCCTCACACTACCACTACCCCGTCATATCTCGCAATTCCACTGCAACCCTCTCATCCATCCCTCACACTCCCTGTCTCCTCTCTATACTGCCTGCTCCCACATACTACCTTCCTATGCCTCCTCATTCTGTGCACTTTCCACCTCTCTGGGTTCCCCTCCCACTCATCCCTCTCTCTCTCGTACTCTCTCTCACACCTCTCTCTCATGCACTCTTCCCGCCTCTCTCATGTGGTTCACTTCAGGTCTTCGAACAAAGAAAACCAAATTGCCTGTAGTTGTAGTAGAGCACAATACAGTTACATCAAGTGTGCTACATTTAGAAAGTATGTCTGGTCCAATAGAAAAATGTATATTAGAAGAGATCCCACTGAGCAACCGTTTTGCTGCCCTTGCTGAGGACTCACCCTTACCCAAGCACCACATCAATCCTATTAACGCACTTCCATTGTCTAATAATTTAAGCATAGACATCTCGCAGGAAGTAGGGGAAGTTAGTAGTGGCACTAGACCTTCGAACCCTGACCTTATGATTGAAATAGCATTTCTAAAAAGTAGTATTGAGGCTTTAACCTCATTGGTTCACAAACTCTACCAAAGAATAGAAGATAGTAATGGACTATATCCATTGCCAGCACCACCACTAAATGTCCTTCCCATTCAGGCTGGTTCCATAACGAGGCCGGACGTTATACATGGAAAACAAAGTGGCCGAAACACACTGCCTATAGACGTAGACCCTCAGCGCCCCCAGTGCACTAAAGTAACCACTAGAGCTCCATCAGGGCAATATAGGCCACGTGAAGTGCAAGGCAGGGGAAATGCGCCCCCGATATGGGATCAGGAAGGACTCGGACTACTGCCAAGGTTAGTTTCCCAGATCCACAGCAGGGCGCCTTTATATTGCAAAGCATCTCAGGTATCCCAGGCATTCCAGGCACCCCATCATACGCCAGATATTTTGGCACCAGTACCAATTTTTCTGACCAATGTTCCCAAAGTTGACTCCAATTCTCTTAGATATGAGAGTGGGGAAGTTTTAAAAAACAAAGCTATACATTGGCTAAGACATACTAGGGGGTGCAGATCAATAATTAGGGAGGATATTATCTATGCTAAAAGGTGCATTTTGGACCATAGCTCAGTGGATGCAATTGAATTAACCCTAGCTACAAATCATCTAGTGCATGATCTAATTGCCCTGGAAGCAAGATCTCATCCCCACGCATCAACAAAGATTAGGCTGAGATTGACTGTTCCCCCTGGTCAAGATACAAACGTGAGCCAGGTACCCCTGGTCTCTCCGACTTCAACACTCTCGCAGATCGATTGACTCACCTCTAAATCTTTTAGTAACGTAAAGAATATTTCTAGCAAAGTTCATATGACCTCTGCTGATCCCTGTTATCCACATTATGAGTTTTGCCCGACTGAGCAAGAGCGTAGGTGTTGCTTTTTAGCAGAGTCTCAAGACTCTAATTCCTCATTGGCAGCGAACATTTGCATTCATGTTAGCGATTCAGTCATAAGGACTGCCGAGATGTGCCTATATTGAAAGCTTCACCCCCCCCCCAGGCCCATGTACAAGTAGTTAATGGGGAAACAATGAATATTTTGTTATGGAATCTGGCAGGCATAAGCAGGAAGCGTAACTGCCCGTATTGGTTGGATCTGGTCTCCCGCCAGGAAATATGCTTGTTCCAGGAAACCTGGTGCCAGACACCCATATATATCCCTGGGTACAAGACCTTTTTCAGGCCAGCAGTACCTGCCAAACTGCGTCGGGCGTCAGGGGGGTTACTTATTTTAGTAAATCTTACCCTGAATAGTGAAGCAAAAGAGCTGGTCACTAACAGTGCAGATATTTTGGGGATCAGGGTTACAAATGGGAAAGGTCAAACTGTCGATATCTATAATGTATATGCTAGGAGCACTAGAGGTGGTAGCTCGTCGACTCTCCTTGTTTTGGATAATTTATTGGGAGACAGAAATGTTACCTATCCACTAATAATCGGTGGTGATTTTAATGTTACATTTGAACCACTTGATTGGGTTGAGTCTATAGATGTGACTGAGGAGGACAAGGCTTGGAGGGTACCTTCCTTGGAACTACCTCCAATTAAAAAATGGTCACAAGCTGCCCTCCAATTGAACGCAATATCCCTAGAATACAGGCTAAGGGCCACTAATGGTCGAACTAACTCCGACAGAAGTGGTGGAATGACATTTATTGGAACAAATGGGTCAAGTCGGATTGATTACATATTAGTGGATTTGACCCTGTGGCCCCTAGTACGGGATATGTTTATACTCCAGGCTTGTGATAGTGATCACAACTCTCTACATTTATCTATTAGTCATCTATGGGGGAGCAATTGGCAGGATCTTAATGCTCCATTATGCACAAGGGAGCTAATTGCCACAAATGATAAGCGTCGGCTTAAATGGCCCACGGTTTTGGCAGACGAATCCAAAATCCAAAAGATTAATGAAGCTCTAGTTGAACATATAGCGGTATTAGAAACAGCGAGTAGGGATTTGCTCTTACAGAATACCTGTAGTATCCTCCATAGTGAATTTTTTGATCAACTGGCCTCCTTTTTTTATATCCCTATTAAAAAGACTAGACCTTCCCAGGGAAGTTCTCTGGGAACAAACCCATGGTATAATAAAGAATGTAGGTTAGCGAGAGCGAGTTTGACAGCAGCAATTAAAAATAGGGATCAAATTAGCATTCGTAATTCCAGAAGGGTCTATAAACAGGTACAGGGTAAAGCCAAAAAACAATGGGATGAAGGGAGATGGGAAGAGCTAGGGGAGGCCATTGGACACCCTGATCCTCGACAATTCTGGTCGCTAGTGGCAAAATCTAATTTCGAGCGTACACCTCCCCTAGCCAATAACATTCCGGCAATAGAAGGGCACAATCATTTTAGTGAGCTTTATTCCACTGGTAACACTACTGATAGATTCCAGATGACTTACAACTTGGATGCTCCACCATGTACTATTGTATTTACCAGAAAAGAGATCATGAGTTCCCTAGATGCCATTATACCTACAAAAGCCTCTGGCCCAGATGGCATCCCAGGTGACCTCTTCCGTGCTGATAAGGCAAACTGGACAACGTATTTTATGAATTTGGCCAATGATATTGCCGGAGGAGGAAGCATCCCGGACTTGTGGAAGGGGGCCGAAGTGATCCCAATTTTAAAAAAAGGGAACAGGTCTAAGCCCGCCAACTACCGTCCAATTAGCTTGATAGACTGTGCTCAAAAGGTCTTCTGCCGCTCACTCTTATCTAAAATCCAAACCTGGATGGATGAGAAGAACATCCTCTCTCCACTACAGGCGGGCTTCCGGCGGAAGACCAGCACTATCGACCAGGCATTTCGCCTCGTCTTGCTATACTGGAAGGTGGTTGTGCTGGGCAAAGGCAGTTTATATCTTGCCTTTATAGACCTCAAAACAGCTTTTGACCTAGTCCCCAGGGATCTACTTTGGCAAGTCCTCATGAATATGGGAATGCCTCTGGAAATCTTAGAACCTTTGGTTAGGTTACACGACGATAATTTTGCACATGTGAGGTGGGGTAATCAGGGGCAACTTACAGACCCGATTAAGATCCGGCGTGGGGTACGTCAAGGGTGTGTTTTGGCCCCTACCCTCTTTTCCCTTTATGTCAATCAGATTGCCGACCTGTTATGTTCAACCCCGGCTGATGCACCTTCATTGGCGAATCAGAAAATAGCTACTTTGCTGTTTGCTGATGATACCCTTTTGGTATCTAAAACTCCTATGGGCCTCCAAAAGCTTTTGGATCAATTTAAGGCCTTTTGTGATACGAGGGGTTTGGTCATCAACACTACTAAAACCAAGTTGATGATGTTGAATCCTCGTAAAACTTTTAAGCGAAATTTGGTTTTAGATAATGTTCCACTTGAGAGGGTTAGCTCTTTTGAGTATTTGGGTATAAAGCTGTCTGACAGTATGACTTGGAATAATCATTTGAATAAGGTGTCCCTGAAATTTTCACAACTAACTGGGGCGTTGCGGCGGGAGATTTGCTTATCATACACCAAGCCCGTAGCCCCAGTTCTTAAACTTTATAGCTCAAAGGTAGTGAGCAGTGTGCTTTATGGGGCAGAATTGTGGGGCATAGTGGATGCAAGGAAACTAACAATAGTGGAAAATAAGTTTTTTAGGAGCCTTGTATCTCTACCTCAAAGTACCCCCCTTCTCCCTTTGAAATTGGATTTGGGAGTTAGGTCAATCAATGCCCAAGCGAGTTTGCGCCCATTGCTTTTTTGGTATAGGCTGGTTACTACCCCAGATTTGGCTCCTTATGCTGCTGCTTTTAATGAAGTTTCTGCCCTAGATAGAAATAAAAAAATCAGGTGGATTAAACATGTTAATACCATCCGGGCAGCAATTGGTCTCTCAAATGAGTTTGTTAGTTCCCCACCGCTGTATACAAAGGACCTAATAAAACGCCAATATTGGACATGGGTAGAGCAGACTAACTATTCGACAATTTGCCATGGCAGCCTAACCGATGTTTTTTTAGATTTCAAATCTTCTAAATACCTCGAGAAATATTTTGATATTATCAAGGAGCCTGGGGACAGGAAACTGTATACCCAGTTTAGGTATGGCTGTTTACCTATTAATGCTTTTATCAACTCTTGGCTAAACAATAACAGCCAGCCTAAGGGCTGCCCGTCTTGCTCAAATCCAAATGAATCTGTAGGCCATGTTTTCTTTGTATGTGCCGCGTATGCTAGATCAAGAAGGAACTGGTTGATTCCCGTATGCAGACAGTTGGGGACCCTTAGTCATCATGAAGCCCTATGTATCTTAAAATCAGATACGAGACCATCGTTTGTATGTGCAGTCGCAAAATTTCTTGGCCAGTTTTGGGCTACCCCCCCAAGTGTTACGGCCCAATTGCAGTAAAAATCTTATGATCTGAGGGCGTTCTAATTCTTAGGATTATGTTTTTAAATTTGTTCTCAAATTATTTTTTTTTTCCATTTCTTATTCTTATTCTAACCTAAAAGGTCAAAAGGGCCTCTAATGAATGATTTAGAGTGAAAACTGTGGAAATTGTTAGCTATTAATGCACTTGCACTTTACCCTTATTTTATCCATTTTTAATAAGAGATATTTAATAGTAAGTCATGATTTTTGGTGATTCTCCTTGTGTTTATAAACTAAAATCTGAGATACTTGACTTTTTAGAAATTTGGTGCATGGTATATTTCTATTCTTCGTTAATTTTACTTTGAGCACTACTGTTAAGGAAGCATATGTTTGTTCTTTTATGGTTTTAGAACCGAAATAAAGATTTTATGAATGAATGATCACAGTTTCTTTCCCGTGCCTTGTCAAGATATCCATCCCGCAAACCCGCACGCTCCTTCTCTTCTTAGGTTGTCTTCTGTTTACACAGGAGCTCCCTCTTTATGCATCTACGGCCTGCTCTACCCTTCTTTCTCTCTTCTCACATATTCTTTCTGCTCCTCTGTCTGGAGTTCTTTGACCGCTTTGTGCACAAATTACTTGTCCCTCCCTATCTTGGTTCCTATCTATTCTGTGCAGCGCTTATCCCTATCTATTCACCATGCCACATTATTCCACTACACAAATGCACTACACACCACACAATTCCAACCCACACAATTCCACAACTAACAGTTCCAATTCAAACCACATAATTCCACTCCACACCGCATACGTCCACTCCTCTCCAAACAAAAACACACACATAAAAGCATTGTCACTTACAACACCAACAGCTCTAACTCTGGCAAATGCGAGACCTATTGCATTGTAAATGCTTGTTTATTTTTGTTACCCGTTTTCAGAAGGTCAAAATGGAAAAACAGGTTGTTATCCGCACACCTGACATCAACCTTACATGTTTTCCTCTTTTTTGGCAATCTTACATTTTACCTTAGTCTTCTTAGGAAGTGGGGATCTTATTTACAAGAGGCCTACGCCTCGGTAGCATCACTTTTTTTTGGCGCTCCGGCAGCATAAACCTCTCAATCATATCTATGAGGCGAGGCAAAGCCACTCATGGCCTCATAGATATGGAGTAAGGCAAGGCAGCTCTGCGCCAAGGAGGCGTTCCATGGGTATTGCGGTGGGTGTTCCCATGCAACACCCATGTCTTTTGACGCTGCCCCAGATTTACGAAATCACGTAAACCTGGGGCAGCGCCAAAACCGTACCCTACACAGAGCAGGCGTAACAAGGAGAATTGTCTTCATTTCTCCTTGTTTTTTCCTCTTTCCACATGTGCTGCATTCTGCAGCACACATAGAGGAAAAAGCCTGCCAGGATTGTTTTTGTGCAGGAATGTGCTCCTTTCTGCACAAAGACAATCCTGCCGACAACGGTGCAAGGGTGCCTGCATTTACGCTAGGCAGCCCATTGTGCGTCAGCGCAAGAAAAAGACAGGAATGCAACGTATTTCATAAATATGGTGACTTCTTGCCTTTTCACTTTGGCATAGGAGCGGCATTGCCCTACCCCAATTCCTCATAAATGAGGCCCTGGGGTCACAGACATTTCCCTAAACTCCAGCTGAATACATCTTTTTGCCTTTGTGTGGTTAGTATTTGGTGACACCGTGGCGAGGAGCACCTGAGGGGTCCAATCAAGGATGAAGCGCTGGGTGAGAAGGGAGCGGGGGCTGCAGGAAACCCCTGCAAAAGCCGGAGGTGACCTCATTCAACTGTAGGTTTCTTTTCTTTTTGAAAGTTTATAGTTTCGGCATCACTACCTCTTCCGGTTACACGGAGAGCGTTTCCGAGGTGTGCCGAGCAGGCAGGAACAAGTACGACGGAGTGCAGCAGGAGTCAAACTTCTGCTTCAACAATGCCAGGAAATCTGTCATGTTCCAACCTGGGTTGAGATAAGCTATCTACATTTCACAGTCGAAGCGAAAATTATCCCCATTTCATCCACAGTGTCTATAAATTCTGTTAAATAAATGTGCTAATTTCAAATGGTTAAACAATTTGTAAAATGGTTCCCATCTGTCATTGAATAACTCTCCGAATGCTCTGCCAGTGAGAGAAGATGTTGGCAGGGACCAGAGGGCTGCTCTGAGCTGCTGACAGGACTCACGTTTCCTCGCAGTGAACCCAGCAAGCTGTGGTTTACAGCAGAGCCTTGCAGAGGCCGCCCTCAAAGGGGGCCTCGAGTGCCGGCGCCATAACAGTCGCAGGGGCCCTGGAAGGATCTGATTTTGGCCGCTATGAAGCCCCCAGAAGTAGGAGGGGGCTACCCCCACATGCCAAAAAGCGCGCCAGAGAGGCGCCGAGTCACTGGGCCAATGGGGGGCCAGCTGATTTTCGAACCCCCCAATTGAGGGGAAGTCGCCTTGCAGGGAGAAGGTTACGGGGCGGTCAATCGGCGCCGCTCCCCACAATACAGCTCATGGTTACCATCGCGGAGCTGGGGCAGAGGCGCAACTGGGGAATTTGAGAAGAAGAAAAGAAAAAGGAGTCTTACCTGCGGAAAGGCCGACGACGTTACGTATGGGAATAGGCGGCGGCAACCCAGCAGTTGTGCACAGCTCCCGTTCGCAGTCGAAGAGCGACGAAGCAGAAGGAACATCGCCAGGTCCATCGCAGGGCACCAGGAAGAACCCTGAGCCACACCCCCCCTCCCCAACCTCCACGAAGAGCAGCTTCGCGTAGTGCTGCGGAGTTACGGAGTAGTCGGTGACCTTGTGGCAGAGTGGTGGAGCGGTCGGCATCAAGCAGCTGAGGACCCGCTTCGCCGTGGCATGGCGGAGTGGTTGATCAACCGGAGACTGTGCAGGGAGTGGTGGAGCAATGGGACCCCCCCCCCGACTCGTGGGTATGCGCTCTCCCTTGAACAGCGGTCCCGCGCTTCCGCCTCCTGTCTCTTGAGGCAGGGCCCCGGTGGGTCGCTGCGCCTCGGGAAGGATCCCGAGCCCGTGGGTGTGCCTATAGCACAGGCAAAACAGCCAGAACTGCTGACTTTTGACGTCAGGAACCAGGTTCGTGGCTCAGCGCCATCTGAACGCCCCCCGTGAGGTCCGGCCCTTCATTGGGGGCATCTCGACTAGGCTTTTCCCGACCGTTGGGCCGCACCCTCCGTTGCTGGCTGACCATCCCGCGCTTCCACCTCTGCCGAGTCGGAACCGAGAGCGGCAGCAGAGGGGAGGGAGCGAGGGCGGGGAGCGTAGAAAAAGGACGGGACCACTTCGCAGCACTGAGGAAGACAAAAGCCAGGTGAGGCGCCCGCACTTCATGTCGGCGTGTCCGTGAAGGTCTCAGTTTCCAGTATACCGCAGAAGATTCCCCCGTGCGGCTGGTTAGGACGGGCTAGAGGCGTTCTAGTCAGCCCAACCCGAAGCTACAAAAAGGGGACAAAGAAGTGAAAGAAATACATGCAACCAAGGGTTTGGTGCACAAAGCAGGCGGCAGCACCCCGCTGAAAGGAACAAAGACAAACAAAGTTGAAAAGCCAAAATCGTTGGGCTAAGGTTTGGTGCATGACGTGGGCAGCAGCACCCCGCTGAACTCAAAAGAGAGAGCTGGGGACAGCCCAAACGGCAGGTGTCATGACCCAGCCCCTGCACGACAGTCAGCAGGCAGGCCCCTCAGCCATAACACACAGGATGGGCAACCAGAATGGAGGTGCTCCACCAGGAGAGTTGGGAGAATTATTGCGACAAATCAGGGCAGCAACCGAGGAACACGGGACCAGCTGGCTGCAGTCACACCTGGACCAGAATGGCAGCAAAGGAACAAGCAAGCAGCTGACGGGGGCCACCGGAGGTCAGTGGCCAGCCAGCACCCGGGAAGAGACAGAGGGCCTCAGCCAGAGCGTTAAAGAAGACGGCAGCGGCCAAAAGATGCAAAAGGGGCGACCTGCCATCTGTAGCCACCCCGGCGATGGCAGGACCTAGCAGAGAAATCAGCATCACAGCAACAAGTGATGAGCAATGCGGCGCGATAGTCCAGGAATGCTTAAAATCTTTTGCACCTTTGTTACTCAGTGGCTTAGGCGCGCAAGGCCTAGGCACAACGGGCGCTCAATTACAGGGGGGGATATCGGGGCTACCATGGCACCTAGTGGACCCAGGTTGCACACGACAGGAGCGCTTCCAGGGGCAACAGACAGGCCCGGCCGGCCCGGGCGACTAGGCAGCCCGGTTACGCATAAGATAGGTGGGGCAACAGCGTCCCCCTTAGCGGCATGGGGCAGTGCAGGCAGGGTGAGTGACCCAGCAAAATCAGGCCACCCCCCAGAGACATACGCAAGGCCCTCACCGGGCCCTGCATCAATGACCACGAGGGCTACCGGGCTGGCAAGCCTGATCCCCTTAGCGGTAAAGGAACGAATATGGAGGAAAGAATTCATCGATATTTTCTCCCTGTTAGAGATGCAATTAGACGGGCTGGACCTGACTTTATGTGATAAAAAAGAGGAGGATAGGAGGGAAAGGAGACGGGAGAGAAAAGAAAGGAGTTTCGATAATTGGTTAGACGCATTCAGAATCATGGCGTGTAAAATTGTTGAAAGATTTCCACACAGCGCAGCAGACCTCTGGCTGTATGAAGCCAATATTCACAGAGCACAGGGTCAATTTCTGGGGGAGGCATGACTGGAATATGATAAAGGTTTTAGACTCAAAATGCAGACACACCCCGAAATGGAGTGGAATGAGTAGGGTGTTTCTGGGTTGATCCACAAAATGATGGTAGCAAAGGAGGTTAGAACATGGACAGGCAAGAGCGAGCAGCCCTTTCGGGGTTCCTTTTACAAAGGGAAGAGCAGGTCATTTCAGAACCCCAAAATGTACAACAACTGGAAACTGCCACCCACCAGCGGGCCGGCGGCCATTTGCTGGAAATAGGAATCCAATGAGGTCACATGGGGGGCCTCTTGCAAATTCCAGCATTTATGCTCCATTTTGGGGGGGGGGGACACCCAGCAGCAGGGTGCAGACGCAAGAAAGAACAGTGAGGGGGCAAGAAAGAGAAAAAGAAGATGAACTAGTACAGACACAGGGGGTGTGGGGGGACAAAAAGAAGTGAGCAGTTACTGGTTAGCCGTGTCCCCCATTAACACACACCAACTCAGGCGGCTCACCAACAAATATCACAATAAGAAGGATGCTGCTCTGCTAGTGAAGGGTTTTGAAGAGGGCTTTGTTATACCATTTGAGGGTCCCCTACCCTCAGGCAGCGTAAAGAACCTAAAATCAGCATTACAGCACCCAGGGGTGGTGTGCCAAAAAATAATCAATCAATCAGGGGAATTATAAGCGCACTACTCACCCGTGAGGGTCTCAAGGCGCTGGGGGGAGGGGGGAGGGGGGGTAAGCAGCTCCGTTCAGTCGAAGAGCCAGGTCTTGAGGGTCTTCCTGAAGATGTTCAGGGAGGGGGCTCGTCTGATGTTGAGCGGGAGCTCGTTCCGGGTCTTGGCTGCGACGTAGGAGAAGCTTCTTCCACCTGTTCTGGCTCTGCGGATGCACAGGATTTCGGCGAGGGCGAGGTTGGGGGATCAGAGGTTTTTTTGGGTACGTGGAGGGAGATTCTCTCGTTGAGGTATTGGGGTCTGGTGTTGTGGATGCATTTGTAGGCGTGGGTGAGTATCTTGAACGTGACTGTCTTTTCAACGGGGAGCCAGTGGAGGTCTTGTAGGTGTTGGGTGGTGTGCTCGTGTCGAGGGATGTCGAGGATGAGTCTGGCTGCGGTGTTCGGTATGGTCTGGAGTTTGCGGATAAGAGACTTGTTGATCCCGGCGTAGAGGGCGTTGCTGTAGCCCAGTCTGCTGGTGATGAGCGCGTGGGTGACGGCTTTACTTGATTCATGGGGGATCCACTTGAAGGTCTTTCGGAGGATTCGGAGGGTGTTGAAGCAGCTGGAGGAGACGGCGTTAACATGTCGGGTCATGGAGAGGGAGGAGTCGAGTACGATGCCGAGGTTTCGGGCATGGTTTGTGGGTGTGGGGGGGCTGCCGAAGGCGGTGGGCCACCAGGTGTCGTCCCAGGCCGAGGGGGAGGGTCTGAGGACGAGGACTTCTGTCTTCTCCGAGTTGAGCTTCAGGCAGTTTCTGCTCATCCAGGAAGCGACGTCCTTCATTCCTTCCTGGAAGTTGAGTCTGGTGGTGATTGGGTCCTTGGTGAGGGAGCGGATGAGCTGGGTGTCGTCGGCATAGGATACTATGCTGAGTCCGTGCTTTCTGACGATGGCGGCGAGGGGGGCCATGTAGATGTTGAAGAGCGTGGGGCTGAGCGAAGATCCTTGGGGCACTCTGTAGTTGATTTCCGTGGGTTCGGAGAGGAAGGGTGGTAGTCTGACTCTTTGGGTTCTACCGGTGCGGAACGAGCAGATCCAGTCGAGGGCGGTTCCTTGTTTCCAGCGTCATGGAGTCTGGCGGTGAGTGTGCGGTGGGAGACGGTGTCGAATGCTGCAGAGAGGTCGAGTAGGATCAGGGCCGCGGTGCGTCCTTGGTTGAGGAGGGTACGGATGTCGTCTGTGGCTGCGAGTAGGGCGGTTTCGGTGCTGTGGTTGCTGCGGAATCCGGATTGGGAGGGGTCTAGGATGGAGTTTGCTTCGATGAATTTGGTTAGTTGTGTATTGACGGTCTTTTCTGTGACTTTGGCCGCGAAGGGGAGGAGGGAGATGGGTCGGTAGTTCTTGAGGTCGGTTGGGTCTGCTGAGGGCTTCTTGAGCAGGGGTCTGACTTCTGCGCGTTTCCAGTCGTCTGGATAGGTGCCGGTCTTGAAGGTGGTGTTGATGGTGTGTCGTAGTTTGGGCGCGATGGCAGTGGTGACTCTGTGGAAGATGTGCGGGGGGCAGGGATCTGTGGGGCCCCCTGAGTGGATGCCTTTCATGGTCGAGGAGGTGTCTTTGGTGGTGACTGGGGTCCAGGAGGAGATGGTGGGCTGGCTGGCGTTGCTGGAGCAGAAAGTGGATTCAGAGTTGGGTGTCTGGTCGTTGTCGTAGAGTGCCTTAATTTTCAGATGGAAGTAGGATCCGAGTTTGTCGCAGAGGTCCTGGGAAGGGGTGATGTCCGTGATTTCGCTGGGGGGCTTGGTGAATTCCTGGATGACGCTGAAGAGTTGCTTGGAGTTGCCGGCGTTGGCGAGGATCTTGTTTTGGATGAAGGTCCTTTTGGTGGATCTGATGCATTGGTAGTATTCCGTCATGGCGTTTTTGTAGGTGGTGTGGTCTTCTGCGTTTTGCTGTTTCTCCAGTTCTTCTCAAGCATCTACAGGTGCGTCTGGATTCTTGGAGGTCGGCGGTGAACCAGGTGGCTTTTCTGGGGCATTGTCTGTCGGGTTTGCGTAGAGGTGCAAGCTTGTCTGCGCAGCTGGAGATCCATGTGTGGAGTCCTTTGGCTGCGAGGTTGGCGTTGGTCGGTGAGGTGGGGGCGTCTCGGATGAGGGTGGAGTTGAGTTGATCCTCAGTGACTTTGCTCCAGTTCCTTCGTAGGGGGCGCGGTGCAGGTTTGGGCGGCGTGGGTTTGTCAACGTGGAAGTGAACGCAGTGGTGGTCTGTCCAAGGGGGCTGCGTGGTGTGGCTGAAATCTATGTTGCTACCTCCTGCGAAGATGGGGTCGAGGGTGTGTCCTGCCTTGTGGGTGGGGGTGGTGACGAGCTGTTTCAGTCCGATGTTGGCGAGGTTGTCCAGGAGGGTGGTGGAGTTGGGGTCGCTGGGGTTGTCGAGGTGGAAGTTCAGATCTCCTATGAGTATGTAGTCCGTGGAGGCGATGGCGTGGGGTGCGATGAGGTCGGCGATCGCAGTGGCGAAAGAAGCGCGGGGTCCGGGAGGTCTGTAGTTGAGTGTGCCGTGGAGTGAGGTTCTGGGGCTGGTCTGAATCTGGAAGTGGAGGTGTTCGGTGGTGAGGAAGGAGTCCTTCGTGGTGGAGGTGGAGAGTCGGAGGGAGCTCTTGTGTACGATGGCGGGTCCTCCTCCTGGGTGGTTGGGGCGGTCCGCCCTCTGGATCTTGTATCCGTCGGGGATGACGGTGGCGATGTTGGGCGCGGATGTTGGGCGATGTTGGGCGCGGTCCAGGTTTCCGTAAAGAAGGCGACGTCTGGTGAGAGGGTGTCGAGGAGGTCCCAGATCTCTATGGAGTGTTTGGGTAGGGAGCACACGTTGAGGAGGATGCACTTCAGGGTTTCGGTGGTGTCGGCATCCGGCGTGGGTGCGGGGGTGCTGTTGGTGGTGAAGGAGAGTCGGCAGTTTCGGCAGGAGAACTGGCCGTGGGTGGTGTTTGGCGTCGACAACTGGCAGTTGTTGTCCCTTCCGGGGTTGAGTGCGAGGAGGGCGCTGGGTCGAAGCGGTGGAGTGTCGGAGATCCCTGGCAATGGTCGCAGACGGGCTTGCCTGTGGAGCACCTTCGGCAAGCCAGCGGCGCGGCCGCTCAGCTGCCGCCATTAAATAGGGAGGAAAGCGCAGCTGGGAGGCGGGAGCGGGAATAGAGAAAGAAATAGAGAAAGAAAAATCCCTAGGAAGGATAGAGGGCCCCCTGCCTCTCCCGGTACCGAAGGGATTGGTGATTTCCCCCTTGGGGGTAGTTCCTAAGAAGGAGGCGGGTCAGTTCAGACTCATTCACCACCTCTCCTTCCCTGAGGGCAAGTCGGTGAACGACAGGATCAGCCCAGAGGCATGTTCAGTGGGTTACGCAACAGTAGATGACGCCATTGACTTAGTAAGGGCATCATGCCAGGGAACTCTCATGGCAAAGGCCGACATTGAGTCCGCATTCCGCCTCCTTCCGGTCCACCCGGGTAGCTTCCACCTATTAGGTTTCCACTGGGAAGGGGCAACTTATTTGGACAAGGCAATGCCAGTGGGATGTTCGTTGTCCTGCGCGTACTTTGAGCAGTTTAGCACCTTCCTGGAGTGGGCCTTACATGACCGGCACCCCACGGGGGGCATACTGCACTACCTCGATGACTTCCTGTTTGTAGGTCCCGCCAGGTCAGCTGAGTATGGTGACACCTTGGCAGCATTTCAAGAGTTAGCTGGGGAGTTGGGGGTACCAACGCTAGCAGCGGAAAAAACAGTAGGTCCCACAACCAAACTCACATTTTTGGGGATTGAGCAGGAACGTCCAGGCTGCCCGATGAGAAGGTAAAAGAATTTAGGGATAAGATAAAATTCTTGTGCGGTAGGGAGAAGGCAACCCTCCGCGAGCTACAGAGGCTGATTGGTAAGCTCGACTTTGCAGCCAGAGTCATCCCCGCTGGCAGGGTCTTTGCCAGGCGCCTAACACAGCTAACAGCCGGGCTCACGCACAAACACCACCACGTCAGGCTGGGGGCAGGTGTCAAGCGCGACCTGACCATGTGGGACACATTCCTAGCAGACTTTAACGGGCTCCTGATATGGAGATAGGTCTGGGTGACAGCCAGGCAGTTAGCCCTGTGCACGGACGCAGCAGGTAGCACAGGCTTTGGGGCAATCCTGGGTGACAAGTGGTGTGCGGGGCAATTGCCAGACAGCTGGCATAGGCAGGGCATCACCAGCAACATCACATTCCAGGAGCTGTTCCCCATTGTAGTGGCCCTGGCAGTCTGGAAGCGGAAATAGAGGAACATTAAGCCGACGCTTTGGTCAGACAACAAAGGGGTAGTGCAGGCGGTCAACAAAGGCACAGCCAGGTGCCCTGACACACTGAGATTAATGCATCAATTGGTTAATTTGCAGTTAGAGGGGAACATAGATCTGAAGGCACGCCATGTACCGGGGGTGGAGAACGCAGTGGCGGACGCCCTTTCACGAGCACAGATGAGCAGATTCAGGGAGCTGGCACTGGGGGTGGAAAGGGACATCACCCCCTTCCCAGAGGATTTATGGGCCCTGGTGGGACGGACTTGTCAGTACTAGTGAATCAGGCCCTCTCCCCTGAAGCAGCCAAGCAATACAGGAAATATGCAGGAACAGTGATGCAAATCGGGAAAATCCAGACACTGGGAGAGGCAGGCGAGACAATGAAGGCGGTTGAGCGGTTCATACAGTGGGCATTCACAAACAAAAGGTCAAGATCCTGGGCACAGGCCCACCTGTCAACAATAGCACACTTCTCCAAGATGATCACTGGTCAAGACCCCACTGCCTCGCACTACATTAAAGCAGCAATGAAGGGATGGAAGCGCACAGAGGGGGGAAAAACAGATACCCGGCGACCCATTGACTTTACTAAGTTGACTCTGCTCATGAACACACTCGAAGAAATAGCAAGGGACACATTTGAGTTGAACCTGTTTAAAGCGGCCTTCGCGACCGCATTCTTTGGGGCATTTAGACTCAGCTAGCTCGCCGCAAAGACAGGCCCGGCGGTACGATGCCTGCAAGCAGCCAACGTCAAACCAGGCGTGGCAGAGGTTGAGCTGCTCCTGAGACGGTCAAAAATGGACCAGGTCAGCAAAGGGGCAAGGGTGCGGCTGCAGTGCATCAAGGCCCACTTTTCAAACATAGAGATGGGAACCTCTTAAGAAAATTTCAGTTCACAGCGGTGATGGGCCAAGCCCTGAGTAGAGCGGGGCTCCAGCCGGCTGCCTTTGGCTCGCAATCATTTCGGATTGGGGCAGTGACCTTGGCAGCCCAGCATGGGATGACCGATGCAGGGATAAATCTATCGGCAGGTGGTGGTCCAAAGCATACAGGATTTACGTGAGACCCCAGCTGTTATAGAAAGACTTAGCAACATGGAGACGGGGGGTCGTATAGGGGTACTGCCCCAGGAGTGCACGGTCGCCGGACATTGTGACTTTTGCCTCAGCAGGAAAGCGCCCGCGACTGGTATGGGTGGTGGGTCACTCATTTGTGTCCCGGAGGCACTCATGGTGGCAGCGCGGAGCCCATAGGCAGAAGGGCAGGCCGGTCAATACATGCGTCCGATGGTGGGGTCGCCCGGGGATGAGATGGAACCAGCTGCCAGCAGCACTCAAGGAATTACAGGCGGATGCAGCATGGCATCCATACGTCTTAATAATTCATCTCGGGGGGGAACGACCTGGCCCAGCTGGGGAGGAAAGAGGTTCTCCAGACCATCCAGATGGATTAAACAGAGGCGGCGCGGTGCTTCGGTAGCACTACCATCATTTGGTCTGAGTTGATCAGCAGGCTAGTTTGCGGGGGCCGACTCACACAAGGTGGTTAAAAACTCAAGGAGGAAGCTGAACATCACGGTAAGCAAGTTTTGGAAGATCAATGGCCTGGAGAGCATCATGCTCGGCCTCATCAACCCAGGCAGCCCGGAGCTGTATGGGCAGGATGGGGTTCACCTATCGGAGAAAGGAATGCAGGTGTTTTTGGACAACCTGTGGCGGGCGAAGGCGTTGGCAGGCTGCACATTACAAAAAACAACAGAAGCAGACAACGCAGGGGGAAGCTGCAGGAAGACGTTAGCCTCCATTTTGGCGTGGCGGATAAGAGGGGGTACAATGGTTGGTTATGGAGGCACACCGGCAGGGCGGTTTGTAGGAGTGAGTAGGCCTGGCAAAAGGGGTAGCAAATGGAGACGCCGCTCGCAGCCCAGACCCCGCCAGACGGCAGGGCACAAAAGAGACTAACAAGGTAGCGAGTTGGGGCCTAACTCCGGGGAGAGGCTACCCCCTCACAAGAAAGGGGCGTGGAAACCAACAGACCAATTTTATGACCCCAAAAGCGGCTAGAAATGAGATATGCCTGCAAGAGAGCGGAACAACGAACTGTCAAGGTGGTTTACGAAGCTATGATGTGCAAATGATTTATGACAAGCAAATGATTTATGACAAGCAATGTATGACAGTTCGCAATGGTGATTCATGGCCAGGGTCATAAAAGTATGACCAGAGGATTGTAAGAAAAGTAGAGGATTATTCATGTAATGGAAATAAAACTGCAGCCAACATCAACCACAAAACTACAACACGTGTTGGCTGTTTATTAGATGTACATAAGTAAGAAGGTTGCATGCCATGCTGGAGTGGGCACAGTGCACTGTATGCATTTCCCTCATTGTTACCTTAGAGGCATCAGGCATTCACTTCACATGCAAGATTCAATGACCAATTCCTGCAGTTGCAGTCAGTTTATGTGTGTGTGTAAACTAGGGGTCTCCAACTTTTTCTGTATTAAGAGCTACTTCTGCTCAATGAAAATCACTGAGAGCTACTAATATTATTAGTTTGTAATAGTGACCACATAAAACAAGATTACATTAGTGGCCACTCTATGCAAGAGTACCCACAGTGATCGCTTCAGTTCCTCAGGCACAGTTGCCAGCAATAGTGAAAAAAAGCTTTGTCAATGTGGAATGTCTCTGTGTAGGGCAGGCATAACATCCATAGTCGCACCAAGGTTTTAATATTTGTAGTAAATCCCTCCCATGCCGCATAATATATCTCTCAAACATGAGCATCAAATATATTTTGGAAATACAGCCTTTGTTCTCCAAACATAAGCTTATAAGTTCTGAAAATACATTCACGTTTTAATTGTTGGTATACATATAGTCAAATAACCAATCCCTCATGGAAGGAGGGTGGGTTATGTGTGTTGTAATAGAGGTAGAAATAGTTTTTCAGTTGATTAACATTCCCCTTTTTGGTCATACGGCTGGGTGATAGGAGGGTTATAAGGCGCAGCTACCCACAACACAGCTCATGATTACCATCGCAGAGCTGAGGGAGCGGCGCAGCTGGGGAATTCGAGACCCACACCTTAGGAACAGCAGTGTCGCAGTGCTGGACAGCAGGCAAGGCGGCGGATAAGAGGGGGTACAATGGTTGGTTATGGAGGCACACCGGCAGGGTGGTGTGTAGGAGGAGGGCCCCTCACTTTGGGATGCCTTACGGTAGGGTGAGTAGGCCTGGCAAAAGGGGGTAGCAAACGGAGACAGCGCTCGCAGCCCAGACCCCGCCAGACGACAGGGCACAAAAGAAACTAACAAGGTAGAGAGTTGGGGCCTAACTCCGGGGAGAGGCTACCCCCTCCCTCACAAGCAAGGGGCGTGGAAACCAACAGAACAATTTTATGACCCCAAAAGCGGCAAGAAATGAAATATGCCTGCAAGAGAGCGGAACAACTAACTGTCAAGGTGGTTTACAAAGCTATGATGTGCAAATGATTTATGACAAGCAAAGCAAATGATTTATGACAAGCAATGTATGACAGTTCACAATGGTGATTTATGGCCAGGGTCATGAAAGTATGACCAGGGTATTGTAAGAAAAGTAGAGGATTATTCATGTAATGGTAATAAAACTGCGGCCAACATCGACCACAAACCTACAACACGTGTTGGCTGTTTATTAGATGTACATAAGTAAGAAGGTTGCATGCCATGCTCGAATAGGCACAGTATGCATTTCCCTCATTGTCGACGTAGAGGCATCAGGCATGCTCTTCACATGCAAGATTCAAGGACCAACTCCTGCAGTTGCAGTCAGTTTATTTGTGTGTGTAAACTAGGGGTCTCCAACCTTTTCTGTATTAAGAGCTACTTCTGCTCAATGAAAATCACTGAGAGATACTACTATTATTAGTTTGTAATAGTGACCACATAAAACAAGATTACATTAGTGATCATCCTATGCAAGAGTACTCAGAGTGATCGCTTCAGTTCCTCAGGCACAGTTGCCAGCAATAGTGAAAAAAAACTTTGTCAATGTGGAATGTCTGTGCGTAGGGCATGCATAACATCCATAGTCGCACCAAGGTTTTAATATTTGTAGTAGGGGGGCGTGGCCTGGTGTCTGCCAAGATGGCAGCGTAGAGCGAGAGCTCCGCCGGGGCCTCAACGAAAGCCCGAAAATATCCGCTCTAAATCCTGTCATTGCAGCACTACACCCGAGTGTAGGTCCGCGAAATATCGCGCACCGGTGTTTGGCACCCGACGATGGAGCCCTCGTCCCGAGCATTCGGAGCAGGCGGTGACGGGCCTGTGAGGCCGCCGGGAGTGAAGGCCCGAGGAGACGCTGGGCGGTGCTAGAGTGGGGCGCGCGCCGAGACAGTCTGCGCAGCCCGGCTGCAGGAAGGAGAAGCCACCGAGTGAGAGCGAGAGACGCCTGGGGCCGGGCTCCTGTGATCCTGTGAACCCGCTGCCGCTCCTGACCGGTAAGAGCTGAGAAGCTGGGTGCAAGCGGGCGTCAGAAGAGAGGATCGCGGCTGGAAGGAGTGAGTCCGGCGGGGGCCAGAGGGGGCCAGAGGGGCAGGGCAGCTGCCCATTTACACAGACTGTGCGGGCAGGACAGAAGAAGCATCCCCTCCCCCACAAGTGCCAACAAATTCGACAAGTGCCGGGAGTGCCACTGCAGCGCGAGCCCGGGCTGCCTGGACGACTGGGGCAGTGCGGCACCTCCTCATTACACAGAGGCGACACTGGCCTGAGACCAGAGAACTAGGAAGCGGCCAGCCTAGCGCCCTTTCCATATCCTGGGCACGAGCAGCAAGAGGGGCCCGGAAAGCGCAATCTGGCACGTTCGTGCTGTAATTGAAGGAGCACCCGGCTTGTTCTATGTGGGCGGCCGATTTGGGCCCCAACACAAGCTGGCCCACGGGACCACTTTGGCGGCGCAATAGAGGGAGGGACTCGGCTTGATAAAACACTCCGGAGCAGGGATCGAGCGCAGCGGCTGCCACACGTGAGTGGGGGCGACGGACCCAGAAGTTCCAAGAAGGTACCGAAGACTAATTTACTGGCACCCCCCTGCACTGTGATCGGATCGAAGCTACGGGAAGGACATGTGAGCAGAGGGTGCCCGCCATACACCACCCCTATTGAGTTTTGGAGCCTGACACAATGAAGCCTAAGGGGGCTCCGACAGTGCAGTTCAACAAGTTGGACAAATATGCGATCCCCATGCAGCCGCAAATGGAGGGAGGAACTGCCGGAGAACGGGAAGATGCACCAGAACCGTCGCTCGGATCAATAATGGCGGCCATCCAGGCACTGGGAACGACATTAGAGACAAAAATTGATAAAGTTACAATAGAAATTAATTTAATGCGGGCTGATAAGAACAAGACCTCAGAGAGGGTTACTGCGGCCAAGACAAGTATCACGGATCTCCAATCTGCCACACGTAAACTTGAAGAAAAGGTCCAGCAACTGGTCCATCAACACAAACAAGTCGCCCTGAAGCTGGAGGATCAAGAAGAAAGGGCCCGCCGGAACAACATAAGGGTGGTGGGGATCCCGGAGGGGGCGGAGGGTCCTAGCGCGGACCTCTTCCTCAAAGACATAATATTGAACTACCTGAAACCTAAAAGACTGTTCACAGTGGAGAGGGCTCACAGGGCGCCGGTCCCCCCTCCAAAACCTGGGGCTCCCCCTAGAGCTATCATTGCCAGGATTCTGAATTATAGGGACCGGGACGCCATCTTGCAGGCGGCCAGACTACATGGTGATCTTGCCTATGAGAACACGACCGTGAGATTCTTTCCGGACTTTACTCTGAAGGTGCAGCAGGAGCGTCGCACCTATGACGGAGTAAAATGCGCTCTCAGAGAAAAAGGAAGAGTACATGATGCTCGTCCCGGCAAAACTTAGAGTGATCAATAATGGCAAGTCCTGGTTCTTCACAGCCCCATCGGAAGTTCAGGAATGGCTGGATGAGGGGCGCTCCCAGAAGCGCGCCCAGCACCAGGGGGGCGGCTGGAGAGGAAACCGGAGTCGGCACTCGGGGTCTCCAAATGGGCGAGGAGGGACGGACACGCACGTGTAGCGCTCTTGGAGTTCGAGATCCTTGAGCCCTGCGGACTCGGAGAACCACCAAAAGTAATTCAGGTATCACAGATGTATAGACATTGGAACTTATAGTGGCCACACACCACGCTCAGGACTGAGTTAAGCGCGAGGATAAATGCACTCGATAAGGTGGGTGGGCCTGCATGTTCTTAAGCCGCAGTGAGATACAGACTTTATAATGCAACAAACTCTGAAGGACTAGGGCTGAGTTGGGCCCTCAGGGGATCTAAGGGAGGTGGCGCTCGGCAGCCCCTACATTATTTGTCTATTTACTGGGCGACAGGCGCTCTGCTAGTTGGGGATGTGGGTAGTTCTAGACCTACAATGCAGGGTCGCAGGGAGGGGGGGACTTGATAACGGGGTCTGTTTATGTAAAGTTGTGTTCACAATGCTTCAATATTGGTACATATTCGGGGTGGGTGGTGGTGGGCTGAACGGGAGGGGCGGGAGGAGGGGGGGGAATTGGAAACGCACAGCTCCCAGATGGCTTTACAACCAACTAACAGACTAAAGGTGCTTTCGTGGAATATGAATGGTCTGGGGGACAAAATTAAGCGGACCTTGGTTCTACAGTATCTGCATAGACACTCCCCAGATATTGTGCTCCTGCAGGAGACGCACCTGAAGGGAAACAACTACCTAGCCCTGAACCGGTTTGGATACACACTTAGGGCCCACGCTGGGTTCACCACTGGCTCTAGGGGAACAGCAATCTTGACCAAAAATTCGGTGCCACTACTACTGAACCGCACCTGGTACGACCACTTGGGACGCTCTGTGGCGCTCTCGGGGAAGTGGGAAGGCCTCACCCTGAATATATGCTCAGTATATATACCTCCTAGGATGCATGGGGCGACATTTCCAGATCTCAGTAAATTGTTGCTTGAGATGCCCATGGGTACTCTGATCCTGGGAGGGGACATGAATGAGACAATGTGATCGGAACTGGACCGAGACATACAGTCCCATAGAGTTAGGGGGCCGCAGCCGTTAAATGTTTTTGCGAATGCGATGGGGCTGGTGGACCTTTGGAGACTGCACAACCCTGGCGCAAGTCACTATACCCATATCTCAGCAGCGCACGGCAGCGGAGCGCGATTAAACTACATTTTCACGCACACTATGTCCGCCGGTCTTTTTCAGGCCGGATGCCACAAGGGCCGTGGAATAACGGACCATTCCCCGGTTGAGGTATATATGTGAGGCCCGGTGAGAGACTGGACTGTGCCGCCACGCCTAGATCCTTACTTATTCAGGGACCACCAATTCCAGGACCAATTCAGGGAACGCGCAGAACAATACTTTGCAGAGAACTCGGGGACTGTACAATCCCACTGCGTACTGTGGGAGGCATACAAGATGGTTGCTAGGGATTTTATGCAAGCGACAGTAGGGGCTCAGCACAAGGAGAAACGCACGCAGTGCGACAGTCTGGAACAAGAGATTTTGTCACTGGAATTGGCAATGGGTTCGGATCAGGGGGATGAGGCTGGCTGTAAACACGAGCTTCGGCTTAAACAGAGAGAGCTTAGAGATCTAGGAGAAAACACAGCCCGCACACACGCGATAGCTACACAATGACGAATCTATGACCTTGGTGATAAAGCCAATAAGCTCATTGCATGGCTGGAAAGGAGAGACAGAAGCCGTAACTGGGTTCCGGCAATCCAGGCCCCCGGGGGTACACAGCAGGTAGCAGGTGCGGACATAGCAGAGGTGTTTGCCCAATACTATGAGGAGCTTTATCACTCGCGAACTGAGAGAGGGGCAGTGGACTGTAACGAGCTGCTGAAAGATATAAAGCTCCCGGGGATGAGTGTAGAGGAGCGGGAAATGGCTGAGGCAGACCTGACGATTGAGGAAATCGAAGGGGCCATGAGGGACCTGCAATCGAGGAAGGCGGCGGGTCCAAACGGCTTTCCTGCGGAATCATTAAAGTGTGTTGCGGGGACAATCGCACCATACATGCTCAATATGTTTCAAGAGGCGAAGGAGGTGGGTAAGCTGCCGATAGATTTGAGAACTGCCACCATAGTAGTTATCCCTAAACATGGCAAGCCCCAGAATCTTTGTAGCTCCTACAGGCCTATTTCGTTACTCAACTATGAGACCAAGGTGCTGGCAAAGGTGTTAGCCAACAGATTATGTCTGGTAATACAATCCCTGATGCATCCTGACTAATCTGGCTTTATGCTTCACAGAAGCTCCAGGTTGAATCTCCGACGCTTATATGGTGTGTTACATATGGTCTCAAAACAACCGGAGGTGCCGGCAGCACTCCTGTCACTCGACGCCCATATGGCGTTCGACAGTATCAAATGGCCGTACCTCTTCGCAGTCCTGGCTAAACTGGGCTTTGGTCCGAGTTTTCGGGCATGGATTGGGCTTCTCTATTCAGTACCGATGGCACGAGTTAGGGTTAATGGTACAATGTCTAGGGTCTTCGAACTGCATAGGGGCACACGGCAGGGCTGCCCGCTCTCACCGATACTTTTCGCGTTGGCACTCGAACCGCTGGCCTCATGGGTGCGAGGGGATCCAGTGGTTAGGGGCATCGATATAGGAGGGGGATGGGAGGAGTGTATCTCCCTCTATGCGGACGATATACTGCTATATGCCCACAGACCCCGACAGACATTCCATAGACTCATTCACATTATACAGTCTTTCGGGGGGTACTCAGGGTATCGCATCAACTGGGACAAGTCCCTGGTGTTTTCCCTGGCGGGTGAGCCGCCCGTTTTGACGTAAGCATGCAAGGAGTTAGTGCACAAGGAAACTTTCAAATACCTGGGCATTTGGATCACCAAATCGGAGGAGGAATTTATGCAGTTAAACGTTGATGCACAACTGGATAGACTGAAGGGTGATGTGGCCCACTGGCGACGCCTGCCGGTATCCCTTATGGGCAGAGCAGTTCTGTTTAAGATGATGGCGCTCCCGCGCCTGTTATATGCATTACAGAACACCCCTTTTCCGACCTCGGCGGTCTTCTTTCGTGCAATCGAGTCAGAGCAACTCACGCTGTTATGGGGAGGGGGCAGTCCCAGAATTGCCCTACGAAAACTACAACAGGGGGTCTATGAGGGAGGACTGGCTGTGCCCAATCTTAGAAAATACTATTGGGCAACTCAACTTATTAATGTCAATGGGTGGGTGTTCTCTACGACCGAGGAGCCAGCTTATCGGGTTGATCGAATGGCCTTGGGTAAGGGTAGCTATCTCTCTGCACTCTATTCGAAAAGAAAGTGTACCAAGTCCCTCCCAAGTCACACTCAAGAGGGTGGTCGCAGCATGGCGGAAGGCAACCAAAATGACCGGGTGGGATAGTAAATTCACCGAACAAACCCCACTGTGGGAGGGAGACTTTTTGAGAGAGTCAGTGTGCCTTCAGGGATTTACCAGTTGGAGAAATATAGGTATAGACCTCCAGGGCGACGTCTGGAAAAAAGGGAAAATGATTGAATTTGGTACTCTTCAAACAGAGTATCGAATGGGAAGGGGCGAGTATTTTAGATATCTACAACTGCGTCATGCACTCTATTGTCACTTGAAATAGGGGGATCCGCTGCCAGAGTACACACCGCTGGAGGATAGACTCCTACTGGATCCAATGATAGATAGGGCGATATCACTCACTTACAAGAAGCTGGTTAACAACTCACCAGACCCCATGGGACCATTACGGGAGGCCTGGTAATCGGACGTGGGTCTTCTCGAAGACGACGACTGGGCAGAGGCCCTACAGAGCCCCAGAGAAATTGCTGTGAGGGCGTGATTCCGATTAATTCAGCTCAGAATCCTGCATAGGTCATATGCCCCCAGGACAGTGCAATATCGTATTGGAAAATGTGTGTCTGATGAGTGTGCCAGTGGTTGTGGGCAGACCGGAACATTCTTCCATATACTGTTCGCCTGCCCCAGGATTCAGGGGTATTGGGGTAGCCTGGCCCAAGTGATGTCCACGGTGGTTGGGTCCCCGGTCCCGGCAGATGCGAGATGGCATATCCTCGGGGTGACGGGTGAGACAGTCTGGCCCAAATGGGCCAAAATTTGGCTCGCACTGGCGGGCGTGGTTGCAAAAAGGAACATCGCCCGGTTATGGGGGGCCGGGGAGGTACCAACGGTGGCGTCCTGGAAAAAAGACTTGGACTGGTGTCAACGGGCCGAACAGACTATTTACCAGAGCAGAGGGTGCCCACGCAAATGGGAAAAGATATGGGGGGCGTGGGCGAATTACAGGGACCAAGGCTAGTGATGTGAGGAGGGACCCTGACCGGGGTTCATATGATTTGTGGTATCCCTGACATTCTGAGTGGAAATGCTGGCCAGTGGGACTGCACACAATGAATGAATCTATGTATCTGCCTAAGCTAACCCACCTGACATTTATACTCATTCTGTTTCCAACTGAAGCATTTGTTTTTCTTGGTTAATAAAAAGACTTTAAAAAAATATATATATTTGTAGTAAATCCCTCCCATGTCGCATAATATATCTCTCAAACATGATCATCAAATATATTTTGGAAACACAGCGTTTTTTCTCCAAACATAAGCTTATAAGTTCTGAAAATACATACACATTTTAATTTTTGGTATACATATATTCAACTCATGGAAGGAGGGTGGGTTATGTGTGTTGTACTAGAGGTAGAAATAGTTTTTAAGTTGATTAACATTCTCCTTTTTGGTCATACTGCAGGGTGATAGGCAAATCTCGCCTTGTCATGGAACGAGACACCAGATACCCACTGCTAGGTAGGTTTTCCATTCTGATTTTGTTTCTTCTCATTTGTAATATCTTCAGTTTACTTTTGCAGAGACGAGTATGCTGAGTTTATGTATGAACAATGTGTTTATTTTCTACTGTTTTATTTTCTATTGTAGAATTTATGGTGCTTTGTTTAGAGCTGACGGTTTGTGGACGGAAAATGTTTATTTATGGATAATTATATTGACTTAAAAAAGCCATTAATATATGTGCTGTTTATCATTTGCTAATATATGTTTCATGTGTAATTTTGAAATGCCCCCCAAAATTATTCATCTAATATGCAAAAAATATATATGTTGAATGCTTGTGAACTGTGCCTATTGAAGCTCTGCCCTCTTTAAATGTAGTATTCTGCTGAATCAGACTCACCTTTCAGTCACATTACATGTGTTCTGTGTGCTAGCAGCTCGAGTAATACAGGGTACCTTGTAGACTGCAGACAGTTGCCAGGCACCAGACTAACCTATCTTGGGATTGCAGGTGTTTCGGCCAACCTTATAGTCATCAATTTCATGGCAATGCGTTCAGTCTTGTCTTTTGCTTGACTTTACTGCCTCAGGTAGCAGGGAAGTCCATTGGTCCTCACTATCCTCTTATCAATGATACCACTATTACCTGTGATAAGACAGGGAATGATGAGGTTGAATGAGTAGGTTTGTCCTGGTCTAGTCCTCCTTCGTTCGATGTTCTAGATATATGACGAGTCTAGAGACCAATAAGCTCCACTTAAATCAGGATAGGAAGGGTGAGGTAGGAGAATATCACTAGATCAGACTAGCTCCTCCCCCTGTGGGGTGTAGCTTGATGTTTCAAGCTGGAGGGTCTGCATCATGGGACATCTCAATACCCAGATCCCACGAGCTTCTGCTGAGCACAGATAACCTGCCCGCCCAGCAGCCTGCTACAGTGCTGTGCCCTAGGTCCATTGGGTTAAAAGCATATTCAAATTAATAATCCTATTGCCATTAAATGGGCGAGAATTAAGAGATTGGATCATTCCTCAGACAGGTACACGCGCTAACTGGCTCTCTGTTGTTATTTTATGCTAAGTGTACTTGTATAGCATACAACTCACCCGGGAGGGTATCCTGGTGGTGAGGCAGAAGCTGTTATGGGCCGAGCTAGGGTCAGGACTAGGTGAAGAGTGAGGTCTTCAGTTTATTGCAGAATTCAGGAACTGAGGAGGAGGCTCTGATATGTAGGGGCAGGTTGTTCCAGGTTTTTGGAGCGAGATAGGAGAAGGTACTACCACCTGATCTGGTTTTGCTTATGCAGGGTGTGTGTGTGAGTAGGAGTCTGACTGAGCAGAGGTGTCTGATAGGTTTGTGGAAGTTTATGCAGTTCCTCAGGTACATAGAGACAATGCTGTGTAAACCTTTGTATCTGTGCATGCGGAGTTTGAAGAGTGCTCGTATGTGGATTGGGAGACAGGGGAGCTCTTTGAGTTTGGGGTGATGTTAGTGCAGGGTGGGAAGTTGAGGGTGTGCCTGGCCGTAGAGCTTTGTATGTTCTGGAGTCTTCTGGTCATTTGAACGTTGATAGAGTGCTGAGAGCTTGGGTGACGGTTCTGGTATTGTTGGTGGGGGGCCATTTGAAGATTTTCTTGAGCATCTTCAGTGTGTGGAAACAGGAGATGGAGACTTCAGTCGTCACTTGACCGGTCATGGTGAGCTGGTTGTTGATTACTATATTGAGGTTCTTTGCATGTGTTGCTGGGAGGGGTGTGGGTCCGAGTTCGGCAGGCCAGCAAGTGGAGTTCCAAAGCAAGGTGTGTTTGCCAGAGGTTACTACTTCCATCTTGTCGATATTGAGTTTGAGGCAGTTGATTTTCATCCATCTGGTGACTTCAGACATGCAGGCAGAGAAATTGGTCCGGGTGTTCTACCTCTTGACTGAGAGGGAAATTATGAGCTGGGTGTTTTCAGCATAGGATATGATGTTCATTCTGTGATTGCGGATGATACAGATCATTGAGATCTTATAGGCGTTGAACAGAGTGAGGATCCTTGTGGAACTCAGGTGAAGGGTGCAGGCTGATGGACTGGGGGTGGCATAATCCAGCATAGTGCAAAACCATGGATGCCGGCTTCATGCAATTGTTGGATAAGATGGGGTGGAAGCCTGCAGAGAGATCCAGTAGGATGAGGCCGAGATATAACCTCTGTACATGATGTATAGTAGCACATCACAAATGTTTAACACCCATCGTCTCATGTATTTCTTATTTATTATTGGGTAAGATGGGGTGAAGCCTGCAGAGAGATCCAGTAGGATGAGGCCGAGATATAACCTCTGTACATGATGTATAGTAGCACATCACAAATGTTTAACACCCATCGTCTCATGTATTTCTTATTTATTATTGGGTAAGATGGGGTGAAGCCTGCAGAGAGATCCAGTAGGATGAGGCCGAGATATAACCTCTGTACATGATGTATAGTAGCACATCACAAATGTTTAACACCCATCGTCTCATGTATTTCTTATTTATTATTGGGTAAGATGGGGTGAAGCCTGCAGAGAGATCCAGTAGGATGAGGCCGAGATATAACCTCTGTACATGATGTATAGTAGCACATCACAAATGTTTAACACCCATCGTCTCATGTATTTCTTATTTATTATTGGGTAAGATGGGGTGAAGCCTGCAGAGAGATCCAGTAGGATGAGGCCGAGATATAACCTCTGTACATGATGTATAGTAGCACATCACAAATGTTTAACACCCATCGTCTCATGTATTTCTTATTTATTATTGGGTAAGATGGGGTGAAGCCTGCAGAGAGATCCAGTAGGATGAGGCCGAGATATAACCTCTGTACATGATGTATAGTAGCACATCACAAATGTTTAACACCCATCGTCTCATGTATTTCTTATTTATTATTGGGTAAGATGGGGTGAAGCCTGCAGAGAGATCCAGTAGGATGAGGCCGAGATATAACCTCTGTACATGATGTATAGTAGCACATCACAAATGTTTAACACCCATCGTCTCATGTATTTCTTATTTATTATTGGGTAAGATGGGGTGGAAGCCTGCAGAGAGATCCAGTAGGATGAGGCCGAGATATAACCTCTGTACATGATGTATAGTAGCACATCACAAATGTTTAACACCCATCGTCTCATGTATTTCTTATTTATTATTGGGTAAGATGGGGTGAAGCCTGCAGAGAGATCCAGTAGGATGAGGCCGAGATATAACCTCTGTACATGATGTATAGTAGCACATCACAAATGTTTAACACCCATCGTCTCATGTATTTCTTATTTATTATTGGGTAAGATGGGGTGAAGCCTGCAGAGAGATCCAGTAGGATGAGGCCGAGATATAACCTCTGTACATGATGTATAGTAGCACATCACAAATGTTTAACACCCATCGTCTCATGTATTTCTTATTTATTATTGGGTAAGATGGGGTGGAAGCCTGCAGAGAGATCCAGTAGGATGAGGCCGAGATATAACCTCTGTACATGATGTATAGTAGCACATCACAAATGTTTAACACCCATCGTCTCATGTATTTCTTATTTATTATTGGGTAAGATGGGGTGAAGCCTGCAGAGAGATCCAGTAGGATGAGGCCGAGATATAACCTCTGTACATGATGTATAGTAGCACATCACAAATGTTTAACACCCATCGTCTCATGTATTTCTTATTTATTATTGGGTAAGATGGGGTGAAGCCTGCAGAGAGATCCAGTAGGATGAGGCCGAGATATAACCTCTGTACATGATGTATAGTAGCACATCACAAATGTTTAACACCCATCGTCTCATGTATTTCTTATTTATTATTGGGTAAGATGGGGTGGAAGCCTGCAGAGAGATCCAGTAGGATGAGGCCGAGATATAACCTCTGTACATGATGTATAGTAGCACATCACAAATGTTTAACACCCATCGTCTCATGTATTTCTTATTTATTATTGGGTAAGATGGGGTGGAAGCCTGCAGAGAGATCCAGTAGGATGAGGCCGAGATATAACCTCTGTACATGATGTATAGTAGCACATCACAAATGTTTAACACCCATCGTCTCATGTATTTCTTATTTATTATTGGGTAAGATGGGGTGAAGCCTGCAGAGAGATCCAGTAGGATGAGGCCGAGATATAACCTCTGTACATGATGTATAGTAGCACATCACAAATGTTTAACACCCATCGTCTCATGTATTTCTTATTTATTATTGGGTAAGATGGGGTGGAAGCCTGCAGAGAGATCCAGTAGGATGAGGCCGAGATATAACCTCTGTACATGATGTATAGTAGCACATCACAAATGTTTAACACCCATCGTCTCATGTATTTCTTATTTATTATTGGGTAAGATGGGGTGAAGCCTGCAGAGAGATCCAGTAGGATGAGGCCGAGATATAACCTCTGTACATGATGTATAGTAGCACATCACAAATGTTTAACACCCATCGTCTCATGTATTTCTTATTTATTATTGGGTAAGATGGGGTGAAGCCTGCAGAGAGATCCAGTAGGATGAGGCCGAGATATAACCTCTGTACATGATGTATAGTAGCACATCACAAATGTTTAACACCCATCGTCTCATGTATTTCTTATTTATTATTGGATAAGATGGGGTGGAAGCCTGCAGAGAGATCCAGTAGGATGAGGCCGAGATATAACCTCTGTACATGATGTATAGTAGCACATCACAAATGTTTAACACCCATCGTCTCATGTATTTCTTATTTATTATTGGGTAAGATGGGGTGGAAGCCTGCAGAGAGATCCAGTAGGATGAGGCCGAGATATAACCTCTGTACATGATGTATAGTAGCACATCACAAATGTTTAACACCCATCGTCTCATGTATTTCTTATTTATTATTGGGTAAGATGGGGTGGAAGCCTGCAGAGAGATCCAGTAGGATGAGGCCGAGATATAACCTCTGTACATGATGTATAGTAGCACATCACAAATGTTTAACACCCATCGTCTCATGTATTTCTTATTTATTATTGGGTAAGATGGGGTGGAAGCCTGCAGAGAGATCCAGTAGGATGAGGCCGAGATATAACCTCTGTACATGATGTATAGTAGCACATCACAAATGTTTAACACCCATCGTCTCATGTATTTCTTATTTATTATTGGGTAAGATGGGGTGAAGCCTGCAGAGAGATCCAGTAGGATGAGGCCGAGATATAACCTCTGTACATGATGTATAGTAGCACATCACAAATGTTTAACACCCATCGTCTCATGTATTTCTTATTTATTATTGGGTAAGATGGGGTGGAAGCCTGCAGAGAGATCCAGTAGGATGAGGCCGAGATATAACCTCTGTACATGATGTATAGTAGCACATCACAAATGTTTAACACCCATCGTCTCATGTATTTCTTATTTATTGTTGGGTAAGATGGGGTGAAGCCTGCAGAGAGATCCAGTAGGATGAGGCCGAGATATAACCTCTGTACATGATGTATAGTAGCACATCACAAATGTTTAACACCCATCGTCTCATGTATTTCTTATTTATTATTGGGTAAGATGGGGTGGAAGCCTGCAGAGAGATCCAGTAGGATGAGGCCGAGATATAACCTCTGTACATGATGTATAGTAGCACATCACAAATGTTTAACACCCATCGTCTCATGTATTTCTTATTTATTGTTGGGTAAGATGGGGTGAAGCCTGCAGAGAGATCCAGTAGGATGAGGCCGAGATATAACCTCTGTACATGATGTATAGTAGCACATCACAAATGTTTAACACCCATCGTCTCATGTATTTCTTATTTATTATTGGGTAAGATGGGGTGGAAGCCTGCAGAGAGATCCAGTAGGATGAGGCCGAGATATAACCTCTGTACATGATGTATAGTAGCACATCACAAATGTTTAACACCCATCGTCTCATGTATTTCTTATTTATTGTTGGGTAAGATGGGGTGAAGCCTGCAGAGAGATCCAGTAGGATGAGGCCGAGATATAACCTCTGTACATGATGTATAGTAGCACATCACAAATGTTTAACACCCATCGTCTCATGTATTTCTTATTTATTATTGGGTAAGATGGGGTGGAAGCCTGCAGAGAGATCCAGTAGGATGAGGCCGAGATATAACCTCTGTACATGATGTATAGTAGCACATCACAAATGTTTAACACCCATCGTCTCATGTATTTCTTATTTATTATTGGGTAAGATGGGGTGGAAGCCTGCAGAGAGATCCAGTAGGATGAGGCCGAGATATAACCTCTGTACATGATGTATAGTAGCACATCACAAATGTTTAACACCCATCGTCTCATGTATTTCTTATTTATTATTGGGTAAGATGGGGTGGAAGCCTGCAGAGAGATCCAGTAGGATGAGGCCGAGATATAACCTCTGTACATGATGTATAGTAGCACATCACAAATGTTTAACACCCATCGTCTCATGTATTTCTTATTTATTATTGGGTAAGATGGGGTGGAAGCCTGCAGAGAGATCCAGTAGGATGAGGCCGAGATATAACCTCTGTACATGATGTATAGTAGCACATCACAAATGTTTAACACCCATCGTCTCATGTATTTCTTATTTATTGTTGGGTAAGATGGGGTGAAGCCTGCAGAGAGATCCAGTAGGATGAGGCCGAGATATAACCTCTGTACATGATGTATAGTAGCACATCACAAATGTTTAACACCCATCGTCTCATGTATTTCTTATTTATTATTGGGTAAGATGGGGTGGAAGCCTGCAGAGAGATCCAGTAGGATGAGGCCGAGATATAACCTCTGTACATGATGTATAGTAGCACATCACAAATGTTTAACACCCATCGTCTCATGTATTTCTTATTTATTATTGGGTAAGATGGGGTGAAGCCTGCAGAGAGATCCAGTAGGATGAGGCCGAGATATAACCTCTGTACATGATGTATAGTAGCACATCACAAATGTTTAACACCCATCGTCTCATGTATTTCTTATTTATTATTGGGTAAGATGGGGTGGAAGCCTGCAGAGAGATCCAGTAGGATGAGGCCGAGATATAACCTCTGTACATGATGTATAGTAGCACATCACAAATGTTTAACACCCATCGTCTCATGTATTTCTTATTTATTATTGGGTAAGATGGGGTGGAAGCCTGCAGAGAGATCCAGTAGGATGAGGCCGAGATATAACCTCTGTACATGATGTATAGTAGCACATCACAAATGTTTAACACCCATCGTCTCATGTATTTCTTATTTATTATTGGGTAAGATGGGGTGAAGCCTGCAGAGAGATCCAGTAGGATGAGGCCGAGATATAACCTCTGTACATGATGTATAGTAGCACATCACAAATGTTTAACACCCATCGTCTCATGTATTTCTTATTTATTATTGGGTAAGATGGGGTGAAGCCTGCAGAGAGATCCAGTAGGATGAGGCCGAGATATAACCTCTGTACATGATGTATAGTAGCACATCACAAATGTTTAACACCCATCGTCTCATGTATTTCTTATTTATTATTGGGTAAGATGGGGTGGAAGCCTGCAGAGAGATCCAGTAGGATGAGGCCGAGATATAACCTCTGTACATGATGTATAGTAGCACATCACAAATGTTTAACACCCATCGTCTCATGTATTTCTTATTTATTATTGGGTAAGATGGGGTGGAAGCCTGCAGAGAGATCCAGTAGGATGAGGCCGAGATATAACCTCTGTACATGATGTATAGTAGCACATCACAAATGTTTAACACCCATCGTCTCATGTATTTCTTATTTATTATTGGGTAAGATGGGGTGGAAGCCTGCAGAGAGATCCAGTAGGATGAGGCCGAGATATAACCTCTGTACATGATGTATAGTAGCACATCACAAATGTTTAACACCCATCGTCTCATGTATTTCTTATTTATTATTGGGTAAGATGGGGTGGAAGCCTGCAGAGAGATCCAGTAGGATGAGGCCGAGATATAACCTCTGTACATGATGTATAGTAGCACATCACAAATGTTTAACACCCATCGTCTCATGTATTTCTTATTTATTATTGGGTAAGATGGGGTGAAGCCTGCAGAGAGATCCAGTAGGATGAGGCCGAGATATAACCTCTGTACATGATGTATAGTAGCACATCACAAATGTTTAACACCCATCGTCTCATGTATTTCTTATTTATTATTGGGTAAGATGGGGTGAAGCCTGCAGAGAGATCCAGTAGGATGAGGCCGAGATATAACCTCTGTACATGATGTATAGTAGCACATCACAAATGTTTAACACCCATCGTCTCATGTATTTCTTATTTATTATTGGGTAAGATGGGGTGAAGCCTGCAGAGAGATCCAGTAGGATGAGGCCGAGATATAACCTCTGTACATGATGTATAGTAGCACATCACAAATGTTTAACACCCATCGTCTCATGTATTTCTTATTTATTATTGGGTAAGATGGGGTGGAAGCCTGCAGAGAGATCCAGTAGGATGAGGCCGAGATATAACCTCTGTACATGATGTATAGTAGCACATCACAAATGTTTAACACCCATCGTCTCATGTATTTCTTATTTATTATTGGGTTCTTATCCAAGCATCAGAAATGTTCGGGTTTCATGTACACTACAATGTTCGGGTTTCAGGTATATTGACAATTGCCTCGTACACTACAATGTCTATTCCCCATATCTTACATCAATTACCTCATTGTAACATTTCAAATTCCTCTGCATTCCGCCCATTTACCGCAGACTTTGCCCCACTTTCTCAGCTGCACAACACCAATCAAGGTACTTCTCCCATTCCGTGACTTTATGGGTTGTGCTGCGCCCCCAAGCATTAGCTAGATTCCTTTTTGCTATTATAGCTGCTATCATTAGCCACAATGTAATATACTTCGGCCATGCGCTTTCCCCTACAATGCATAATATGTGCCATCGGGCATCTAGCGGGACCAGCTGCCCGGATACAGCAGTCATCACCTGTGTGACCTTACTCCAGTATCTTTGCAGCACTGGATAGCTCCACAACGTATGAAAAAAGGAGCCTATGTCCCCACATCCCCTCATGCATTTATTCGAGTCACACCTACCCATTCGATAAAGTCTCGTCCTAGTTGGGTAGGATCTGTGTAAGATCCAGAGTTGTATGAGACGGAATCGTGCTCTCATGGCCACTTCTCTGGGGGTCTGTATGGCTTCCGCCCAGTCATTGTCTTCCAGGATCCCAATCTCCCCTTTCCATGCCTCTTGTTGGGCCCCCAGTGGATCTGGGGTGTTATTCATGATCTTTTTATATATGAGGGAGTTAGGCTTTTCCACTTTCGGGTCTAATAGCACTCTGTCTTCCAGTGGTGTATGTTCAGGTATTTGGTCACCTAGTGTAATAAGTGTTTTTAAGGCATGTTTCAAATTTTATGTATCGGAACTGTTCAGTGCCTGGCATTTGATAGTCCGTCTGCATGTCCTGAAAGTCCACCATCGTTTGTCCCTTCCAGACATCCCCTAGGAACTCAATACCCAGCAGTGCCCACAGTGCCTTACCAGCTAAGGAATTTAGTCGCCTCCCTCCATATTTGTACGGTCGTTTGTGTATGTTTCTGTAGTCTGTTCACTGTTTTCCTACAATACAGTGCTTCCAGGTATCCTCTCCGTCCCATCGATTGGTGGTCTACCCGGTATGCTGGCTCCTCCCTTCCCGCCAAGACCCAGTCATTGAGCGTGACCAACTGTGCGGCCCAATAATATTTTCGGATATCAGGGACTGCCAAACCTCCCTCATACACTCCCCGCTGTAATTTGTGGAGCGCAATCCTGGAGTTCCCACCATCCCACAGTAGTTGCCTCACTTCTGAGTCTATCTTGCGAAAGAACTCTATGGGTATTCTCTTGGGGGTATTCGGAAGGCCGTAACAAAGGAATGGGAGCGCCATCAATTTAAAGATGGCCACGCTTCCCATTAGCGAGAGTGGTAGCGTTCTCCAGTGCAAAACATCCCTCCGTGATCTATGTAACTGGGGGAACAAATTGTCGTCTAAGAATTCAGTCTCAGATCGAGAGATCACAATGCCAGGATATTTAAATGTCTCTCTAATCGATAGGGCATTCCCACTGGTTGGTATGGTTGGCGTATCCCCAGCCAATACAAATACGAGAGATTTATCCCAGTTTATTTGGTAACCGGAGTAACTGCCGAACAGCTGGAATATGTGGAGTATACGATTAATCGTAGATCGGGGCTTTGTGGCATATAGTATTAAGTCGTCAGCATATAATGAGATTTTTTCCTCCCATTCCCCTCCTACCGGGATACCTCTTATCAGTGGGTCTCTTCTGACCCATGCCGCCAAAGGCTCTAGTAAGATAGCAAAGAGCATGGGCGAGAGCGGGCATCCCTGCCTCGTGCCCTTGTGTAGCTCCACTTGCATGGACACTATATCATTCACCCTCACTCTGGCCAGGGGATTTGCATATAGTAACTGAACCCAGGCACAGAATTTGGGGCCGGAGCCATAACTCTCTAATACCGTGAATAGGTACTGCCATTCTATGCTGTCAAATGCCATATGGGCGTCTAGGGACAGCAGCACTGCGCTCTCCTCCTGCTTACACTTAGTTACATGCAGAACTCCATAGAGGCGCCGCAGCTTTAATCTGGTGCTTCGGTAGGGCATAAATCCGAATTGGTCAGCGTGAATTAGGGCAGCTATTACTCTAGTTAGTCTGGTTGCTAGGACCTTGGCCAACTCCTTTGCTTCAGTGTTTATCAGTGAAATTGGCCTGCATGAGGAACAATCCTCCGAAGGTCTGCCCTGTTTTGGGACAACCACTACTGTGGCTAGTCGCTGGTCCTCCGTTAGACTACCTCGTTTCAACGACTCCTTGAACATGCCTAACATATGTGGGGCCACCAGCTTTGCGGTACCCTTGTATAGTTCGACCGGTAGGCCATTAAGTCTGGCCGCCTTGCCCGATTGCAGGGCCCTGATCGCGCTGCATATCTGTTCTGTTGTTACATCTTTGTCTAGTTTCTCTCGGCCCTCCAGTGTTATTGTTGGGAGGTTCGCATCTTTTAGGAGTTCTGCACAGTCTGCTTTGGTTCTAGTCGAGGAAGATTAATATAGCTGTTCATAATAGTTCGGGAATGCAGCAGCGATACCCTCAACTGTCGCACAGGACTCTCTATCAGGGGTTTTAATCTCTAGTACCCACTTCCTCTCTCTATCTCTGTTTTCCAGCCACGCCATTAACTTAGTGGCTTTGTGGCCTATTTCGTAAAGTCTCCTCTGGGACTTCCCTGGCTTTCCCCTCCACGATGTCCTGCATCTCTTGTTGTTTGAGGCGGATTAACTGACTAGTCTGTGGGTTAGATTCTCCGGACTCTCCAGCTGCGGCCTCTAACCGAATAATTTCCTTCTCAGGTGCTTCGTAATGAAGCTTCCGCTATTTCTTTTTTTCCCCTGCTAGTGCCTGTAATTATCCTCTTATACTGTTTTGTAGGCTTCCCAAAGCACGCAGGTTGAATCTACTGTCCCTAAGTTGACTTGAAAGTAGTGTTCTGTCCATTCTTGAATCTTGTCCTGTACCTGTTTGTCTCTGAGGAGCCACGGATCTATGCAGGGTGGCAGAATATCTGTTCTAACGGGTCCTAACGGGTCCTAGCAGTCGTACATCAACCGGTAAATGGTCAGATATTCCCCTTGCCCTGTGCGTTGCCCCCCGAAAGCTACCTGCAGCTGCGGAATGTGTCAATATGTAATCCAGTTGGGAGTATCCCCCGTGCGGTGCTGAGAAAAAGGTGTATTGCTTAGTCAAAGGATTGTGTTCATGCCAGAGATCCACCAGCCCAAGGGCTTCTACAAATGTCCTTAGGGTGTCTACCCCTACCTCTCTCCCTGTCTCTACTTGGATCCATTACTGCATTCAGATCCCCGCCCAATATCAACACTCCATTTGGGAGTTCTAGGAGTAGTGTACTTAGCTCAGGCAGGGTGTCCGAATGCATCCTGGGTGGTACGTATACTGAGCACTGGTTGAGGTCTTGGCCCTCCCACACCCCAGTGAGAGCCACATATCTGCCCAGCCGATCCTGCCATATCCTAAGGGGTACAAAAGGCAGGTTGTTCTGACTAGTATTCCCACGCCCTGTGATCGAGTGGTGAACCTAGCGTGTTCTAATAGTTTGTATCCAAATCTGTCTAATGCTTTACAGATGTTGCCCATCAAGTGTGTCTTCTGCAACAGAACTATGTCTGCGAGGAGCAGGCACAGACAGCAGTGTCCCCTGCAGGGAGGCTGCAGCACACACAGCAGGGGAGGCAGCAGTAACACAACTGTGGTGTTAAGAGGGGTGAGAGTAAGAATGCTATATTTAAATGTAAGCAGCTAGGGCCCTGAAGCTGAACACAGACAAACAGTAACAGAGCAGGAAACCAAGAAAATAAATAGTCCCCCATAGAACAGATAAAGAACCATAGCGGAATGAAACAGTACTATGCCCCTGCTCTGTGGGAGGAACAGAAGAGAGAAAGGAGGGACAAAAAGGCAGGACTAACCACTGGCAAGCAAGGATTTTTAAAGGACTGTGACATAGACAAATGAAAAGCAATGCCAAGAAAGGGGATGGACTAGAAGCCCACAGACTAATTACAGCAGGTCTCGAAGAGACAGCGCATGCGCTGTCTAGCTCGACCTAAAAATAGAGAATGGCGCAATCACCTACACATGTTTTTTCCCCTCCACCTACCCATCGAAACCTATGTGTCATAATCATATCATTAAAAAGTTAATTGCTGTATTCAACCTTGTTCCCCAACCAGTGTATTGCCTTATTTTTAAGGTCCAGCCAACGGGAACATTGGTGAGCACTAGAATGTAAGGCCTGGCATCATGTGGTAAGTCCAGAATGTGCTACCAGTGCATAGTTGAGAGTTGTTTTTCTGCTAATATCTAGGGGAGTCAAATCGTCTTCACAATGCGATCTCGATTTGTAGCACTGGAGATGGACAAACGGGTAAACTGGGCTGAGTGTTGTCAAGCGATAACATTTTTGCATCGGCTTTCCCAGACCCAAGTCATGCCCTTTTCACTACCGGAGGAAGGACTGGGATTGGAATTAAAGTGGGGGATGGCTTGAATATCGTAATTAACAGTAGCAAGGCAGTTCACCACGTTGGATTCTACCACCCTTAGATGGGCACTTGAATGTTCCAGCATGTTTTTCACCTGAGCTTACATTGTCTTAAACGATAATTGGAAAGTTGCTAGGATTGCCACTTGTGGATTTGTCAAATCTTCTCTCTTTACGGCCTCCCCTTTCACCGCCTCTTGGGCAGCAATTATAACCCTTGGCTATGTTTTAGAACGTGCCCAAAGCAAACCAGCCATCCCTTTCTTTTACTTTTTGGGCGGGGAAGGAATGTTGGGGGGCAAGGTAGAAACTGCAATGGGAAAGCACAGGAGCAGCAAGGTAAGTCAGTGGCGCAGGAAAAAGACGGGAAAGCTCAGTGGGGGACAAAAGGGCTCAAAACATGGCAAAAAAGGAGAAAGTTGCTGAAAGCGGAAATAGTGAAAAGGAGTAAAGAGCAGGAAAGTCGAAACGGGTCAAACAAGAAGCAAATGATGCAAAAGGGATGGTGTAAGAGCAGTAAAGAAGCCAAGAGGCCAAAGATGAAGATGGATTTAATGGTGCGAGTATAAAGATGGTAACGAGACAAGAGGTAGACAGTCAATGGTAGGAAAGAAAGCCAGAGTGAAAAAGTGAGAGAAAAGAGGCAGAGGTCAAACAACACCAAAGCAGGAGTGGGTAGAGAAAGAGGCAGAGGATAGCAGCAACAGTGCAAGGTAGTGATGCCTCAGTCCAGCAACATCAGAGCGGCCCAGCTACAGGTAATAATTTAAGTAAACAAGAGCGACCCTAATGTCCATGCAAACATGAGCAGTAAGTGTAAACTTGTAACAGGCGTTCACATGGAACTTATTTGAAGGAACAATAAGAAACAACATGAAATCCTGTGCTGAATTAATCAATATTTTAGGCAACCCTTAGTCTTGATAAAAACATCCTGTCATGAGTAAATCTCAATGAAATCACTGAAAGAGTCAACCATTATCTTAATCAATTCATCCGAATTGACTTTATTTTCAGAAAGCAATATGAGCTATATACAACAATGGAGTCACACACAATCTAGTGAGTGGTAACAAAAGAGTCTTTCAACATAACCCCAAGTGCAAAGAACCATAGTAGAACAAAGTGAAGAAGGTGACAATGTATAAATAAAAAGCATATTGGTATAAATCAAAATACAGTTAGTAGTATTTGTATACAGATAAGAACACTATGGGAGATACCGGGGCGTTAGTAATATCTTAATCAATCAATTATTTGTAAAGCGCACTAATCACCCGTGAGGGTCTCAAGGCGCTGAGGGGGCGGGGGTGGGGGGGTGCAGCTACTGCTCGATCAGCCAGGTCTTGAGGAGTCTCCTGAAGGTCAGCAGGTCCTGGGTCTGACGCAGCTGTGTGGGTAGGGTGTTCCATGTCTTGGCGGCGAGGTAGGAGAAGGATCTGCCGCCGGTGGAGGTCCTGCGGATGCGTGGGACGGCGGCGAGGGCGAGGTCGGCGGAGCGAAGCTGGCGGTTCGGGGTGTAGAAGGTGAGACGTTTGTTGAGGTATGCTGGTCCGGTGTTGTGGAGAGCTTTGTGAGCGTGGGTGAGGAGCTTGAAGGTGATCCTTTTGTTGACTGGGAGCCAGTGCAGGTCTTTCAAGTGTGCGGTGATATGGGTGTGGCGGGGGATGTCGAGGATGAGGCGTGCGGATGCGTTCTGTATGCGCTGGAGTCTTTTCTGGAGTTTGGCCGTGGTTCCTGCGTAGAGGGCGTTGCCGTAGTCCAGTCTGCTGCTGGCGAGGGCCTGGGTGACCGTCCTTCTGGTTCCGGTGGGGATCCACCTGTAGATCTTGCGGAGCATGCGGAGGGTGTTGAAGCAGGAGGAGGAGACGGGGTTGACTTGCTGGGTCATTGAGAGCGATGAGTCCAGGATGAACCCCAGGTTGCGTGCGTGGTTGGTGGGTGTGGGTGCAGCTCCCAGGGCGGCTGGCCACCAGGAGTCGTCCCAGGCGGAGGGGGTGGAGCCCAGGATGAGGACCTCTGTGTTGTCTGAGTTAAGTTTCAGGCGACTGGTCTGCATCCAGTAGGCGACAGCCTTCATTCCTTCGTGGAGGTTGGTTTTGGCGGTGGTGGGGGTGAGAGAGAGGATCAGCTGAGTGTCGTCTGTCTTTAGATGATGTCAGCGGTGTTTCGACCCTGTGTCGGATGGAGAGGTCTCATCAGGACTAGAAATTACCGGGAGTGGTTGAGTTGTGTGAATGACCTGAGGCAGGATGAGCGAGGCCAACCGTGTGGCTGCGTTGGTTAAGGCAGAGGAAATCAGAATGCTTGGTCTGTGTAGGAACTACAAAACTGGGCTCACTGGAAGTGAGACACCAGGGTGCAATGGTGCTCATGGGATGTGATCCATGGGATTAAAGGTAGCAGATGCTGTAAGCAACAGGGGCAATTTTCAAGGTGGAAAACCGCTAATATCTACAATCGGAGGATGCACGGAATAAGAATGGGGAAGATCTTCCCCATTAGATTCACGCTTCTCCGATCTGGAGAGCGCTTTTGACAGTACCATTGCGGCTGCAGTATACAGATTCATCAGCTGTATTAGAGCGCACTTATTTTGTGCATTCTCTGGTTGTGGATATTGGCCTCAGTTCAGCAGCGTGGGAGCGGGGTCCAAAAGGGCCAGGCTTGGTCGCAGGACAGTGTATAGGCAAGGCAGGCCTGCATGGCCAAGCAGCGCCTTCCCCATTGGATACTCCTTGCCGAGCCAGCTAATGCTTACAAGGTGTCTTAGTATAGAGGATTGGGGCTATCAACTTATCCTTTTATAGCATCATGACCTACATCCATAACTCGTAGTTAGTCATCCTAATATCCCAGCAATGCTGATTCAGTTCCTTGTGAACGTATAAACCCCAATTTGTTTCTAGGAAGACCTGTAGATGTTCTGCCTCACTTATTGTCAGGAATGGTAGGTTTGCAATGGTTCTAAAGGTATCTGGCTACATTGGTGGAAGGTTGGGTTTTTTGAGCTACCAATGATTCTTGGACTGACAGATTCATGAGGTGTTGAATGCAATAGGCGAGCAGACCAGGGAACTGCTTAAGGAACCAATCGGCGACTGATTCCCTTAGAGAATCAATGTGGACTAGAGATGTCAATAGTAAAGTCATTTCTCCAAGATTGACTGACTGAACTTGAAAAATTGGGGAATTGGGCTCAGCTCCCAAAAAGGTATTTGTCAATAGAGAAACCTAAGGCCATTTTGCAGTAATGGCTAGGGATTACCTTATTTTTTAAATTTATATCTCAAAGAAATTTTAACAATCATCACAAAGCTCATGGATTGACTTGACACGCACTTAGGACTCTGTTGCCCAGATTCCAGTTGGATCTTTGCTGTGAAAGGAAGGGCCAGTGATATAGCGTTACCTAAGGTGCTCAACTTTACCGCTGTGCAGGATGTGCACAAGCCTAGTGCGAGGACCCCTGATCCTCTACCCACTCAACTTAGCCATAGACCTCCTTGAACTCCGGGCAACTTTCCAGGCACTGCACCTGAGCCTCCCCCACCGGTACTGAAGGTGCGTTCTCCTGCACCACCTGCAGCTTCACCTGCATGTCTCCCAGCCTGCAACCAGCACCCCCTTCCCATCCCCATGCATACGACCAAGCCATGTACAGCATTCCCCAGACCCAACACCCATCCCACTCTGCTCAATACCTGCTCACTCATCAAACATGCCTTTGAAGTCTGGGACCTCCTGCGCAACATCTCCCCAGAGCTTCTTTTCCTGACCGAGATCTGGTTCATCTCAACCTTGGTCCCCCACTATTGAGATGGCTATTCCCTCCTGTTTCAAGACCATAAGACCAGATAGAACCTGCAAACCCGGAGGAAGACTAGCCATCATCTACAAAGAAAACATCTGCTGCCTCATCACATCTGCTAACTCCAGCAACCAAAGCTGGAGCACCTTGTGTTAGAACTGTCAGCTTTAGGGTGGTCTTCCCCCAAACTCTTTGCCTGCTTACTTCCTCTTTTTGCTGATTCTTTTTTTTGGCCTTAGGACTCTGAGCACTTTACCACTGCTGACGAGTGCTAAAGTGCATGTGCTTCTCCTCTAACATGGTAACATTGGTGTATACACAATTGGCATATTTAATTTACTTGTAAGTCCCTTGTAAAGTGGTATACCACATACCCAGGGCCTGTAAATCAAATGCTACTAGTGGGCCTGCAGCACTGATTGTGCCTACCACACAAGTAGCCCTGTAAATATGTCTCAGGGGGCGTTGCCAAGATGGCGGACGGGTAAGACGTCTTTCTCCCGTCTCCCATCGCTGACCCAGCCGCCTACTGTAGCCTGCCAGCCCTGTGGGGGCTGTGACACATTGCTGAGGCTCCGGAGGTCCTGCACATGGGCTGGAGCCCAATACCACCCTGCTAGTAAGGAGCTGGCTGTCATCCGGCCTGGACACCAGGGGCTTGAGCCTGGAGTGAGGTGTGTGGCCTGCGCCCGGACGGGAGGGGTGCCCGCGGGTGCTCGGCCCCAGACATTACACGGGCCCACATAGCCTATACTGGCCCCTCCAAGCACACAATGGGGCTTAGTGGGCAAAGAGCAGCAGGGGAGATGCCCACACCCTACGGTGAACCGACGAGGGCCGGAGAGACACTGAAGCCCAGACGTGCCCGTGGATCGCGGGCCGAGCAGTCCTGAGACCGGAGTCTGCCCGGTCACGTGGAGTGAGAGGCCCGACCGGAGAGTCCTGACGTGCTGCTGCACCCGGCAGGGGGGGGGCCCCACACAGCGAGCCCCTGGTGAGGAGAGCGATGGAGGCGGGAGAGAACTGGGGCGTGCGGGCCTCCTCGGGCACTGGGAGATGCCGAGGCAGAGAGGTGCGGCGGGGCCCGTGGCTGGAGACGTGACGGCCCAGCGACCTAGGTAGGGTCTGCAGTGCCCCATAGCTGGTCCCCCCGTGGGGTCAGAAGCAGCGGCCCCCTTCTCGGGCCCGCACTACCTACAGCAGCAGATCACGGGCGCTGGGTGCCCCATAGAAACATAATACCCCCTCACCTCACACTGAGCCAGACTCGGAGGAGGGTTAAGCCACCGACCTGCTGGGATCCTGAGTCTGGCCAAAGCACTTTGCGCAACAGCACCACTAGCCCACCCCTGGGCCTTCGAGTGCTGAATAGAGATTTGGCCAGCTACCTCGTCTTGAGAGAGAGACACTGGATTCTACCGATGCCCGCTTGCACGACGGCAGGTATATTGAGTGGACCCACCTGAGAATGGACACCCTGGCTGCGATCTAGGCTCATATACTGCAAATTGTCTGGGCGACACGAGACAAGGAGAGGTACACACTCATGAAAAAACCCCTAGGGTGTGATCTGGAGCCCTGAGGACCTGACCGGCTGGTGGGGAAGGATGGCGACAGACTGCACTAAAAATGACCGCTCTATCAAGGACATGCTCTCTGGGCCATCCGGGGGCTCCTCAGGAGACCGCATTGCTCCCCCTGACTCATCGCGGACCCGAGAGGAAGCTACAGCGGAGGAGTCGGTGACCCACTCCTTCCTTGAATCCCTGTTTATGTCGCTCAGAGACGACCTACAAGAAGTCACGTGGGACTTATCCCAAGACATCAGTGAGGTCAGGAGGGACTTGGATTCCTTGGGAGATCGAGTTCTGACCCTGGAGGAATAGGAGAATGGCTGGGAGGAGGAGGCAGAGTCCCTACAACAGGAAGTCATCCACCTCCATGAACAACACCTGGACCTTCAGGCCCACGCTGAGGACCTGGAGAACAGATCTGACAGGAATAACCGTATACGAGGCGTGGCATCCAAAGCAGAGGGCAAAGACATCTTCACCTGTGTCGGGGACTTCTTCCGCCATATTCTGGGGGCACCTCCAGAGACAGTCATCAAAATCAACCATTGCCACCTGATCGGGGGGGGCTCGCCCTGAGGGAGCCCCCACCGGCTGACATTTTAGTTTGCATTCACGATTTCCAGGTGAAGGAGGAAATCCTGCGCAAGGCCTGGGAGAAATACCCTCTCCACTTCAAGGACCAGACACCAATGCTCTTTCAGGACCTAGGAGCAATCACGCTGCAGCGACGGCGTGACCTTAGACTGGTCACACAGCATCTATGGGACAAGGGTGTGGCCTACTCCTAGGGACACCCCTTTCGCATCATTTTTAGCTTGGAAGGGAGACTCCACCAACTGCGATCTTTGACGGACACCTGTCAGATCCTCGGCATAGATCTCAACTCAGAGGGACATATGCTGGTGTCCTCCTCACCCCGCTCGAGGAACCTCAGACCCAGAGGGCAGGGCCTTGGTTTGGGGAGAGGGTTGGCTTTTCTGGACCCCGCGGAGATAGCGGAGGGGCAGCAAGCAGCTCTGAAGTCGATCCCTGAGGTTCTTGCCAAAACGGATGACCCGTAGAGAGGCTGGCAGTGACTGGTATTTGCGTTGCAGGCTGGTGGAGGTTGGGATCACTGGACACATTTTGGACCCTTCATTTTTTGACTCTTCAGAGCCGAGAGAGTGTAGTCCACCTTGGGGACTCATGTTCCTAACAGTTCCTATTTTTGATTATCCCTTGTTGGGGTTTGTACTCAAATGCACTATGGTTATACCACACTATATGCACGACACCTCCGGGGGCCTAGATGCTTGACACCTCCAGGGGCCTAGATGCTTGGCACCAGACCATTCATTTGCCGCGAGCACCTTTACGCTATAGCAATTTACAGTACACACAGATACAATGCCGGCTATGATTCTTAAGGTACTCACCCTCAATTTAAAGGGTCTCAATAGCTCGGTAAAACGCAAAGCTGTCCTGTCCTACCTTGAGAATTCGGGGGCAGACATATGCCTACTGCAAGAGACACATCTCCTTTCGAGGGATTGCCACCACCTCCGCTCTCTGGCATTTCCCCACCAGTTCTTCTCCTCCGCTTCCTCCAAGACGGCGGGAGTAGACATATTAGTGGCCCATTCCTTCAAGGGGAAAGTGAGCCATAAAGAGGCCGAGCTGAAGGGTAGACTACTCACCTACCAGTTCACACTTGGAGATAGGCCTTTCATAATATGGTCTATATATGCACTGAATGAGGGCCAGAAGACCTTCTTGCGCACAGCGTTAGCAGAGGCACTCTCTACTGAGGAGAGAGGAGTTCTGTTAGGGGGAGAACTTAATCTTGCTTTTAACGCTACTGTAGATAGATCAGCACAGCGACACGGGCAGACCAGGGCATTGTCGAAGGGCAGGCACGGGTGGTTGAAGGAACTGGCTCCGAGATTTATGCAGGGACTTCCACCCTGAGACGCGCGAATGCACTTTCTTCTCCCATGCACACAAGACATACGCCAGACTAGACTACCTCCTTGGGACATACAAAACCTGGTCACGGCAACTGAGATTCTCCCGTGGACACTCTCCGACCATTCAGCAGCTACACTCTCACTGTCCTTGCCCCTGGTGGACCCCCCACGCTAATATTGCCGCCTCCGCAAAACAATGCTGCATCGCCCTGAAGTGGCGTCTCAGTTCCAAAAGGCTATATCTACTTACCTCACACTTAACGACAAGCCTGAGGTCTCCATCGCAACACTTTAGGTAGTGCTCAAAACGGTCATCATTGGTGAACTAATAGCTATCTTGGCAGCCGACAACAAACTACGCAAAGAGAAAAGGGACAGCCTTTTAGACCAGGTCAAAGAGTTGGAACACATACACCAACCCACTTGCACGCCGAGAGCCTGGTGCCAATTAACTGCACTGCGCTCCCAGTTAGCTAGTCTAGATCTAGATCGGGCAGAGTATGCAGCACTCCCCCTTCACCACTCTTATTATGTCGGGGGAAACAAATCATCCGCCTCCTGGCCAACAAACTGCATGCCCGATGGCAATCTTCGGGAATACTCTGTTTACATACACATGATGAAGGCCATATCCCTAATGATAAGGTCATAGCGGACTCCTTTAAAAACGTCCGTGCACAGCTATATTCTAGTCAAATACCTTGATCCCGCAGATGGCGCTGCCTATCTCCAAAACACGAACACATCTCGCTTTACACAAGATCAAGCGGAGGCTTTAGATGACTGCATGTGCCCAGAGGAGGTCGTATCGGCTACATCCTGCTTAAAACTCGCAAAAACGCCAGGGATCGGATGGATACCCCCCTATCTTCTATAAAATCTTCTGCCACGCTTTGGCCCCCATTCTCACCAGGCTTTTTAATTATTTGCCGCCCTCAGCACGATCCCCACCTCAATGCTGGCCGCATCAGTCGCTGTTATACCCAAACCGGGCAAGGATAAGCAGCAATGTAGTTCCTACCGGCCTATCTCTTTGCTAAACGCTCCTCAAATCAAAGCAGAGGGCAAAGACATCTTCACCTATGTTGGGGACCTCTTCCGCCATATTCTGGGGGCACCTCCAGAGATAGTCATCAAAATCGACCTCAAACTGCTCATGGGCATTTTAGCTGGCAGCCTAGGTTAGCATATGCCCTCAATTATAGATCCAGACCAGGCCGGGTTTATCCCCCACAGGCAGACGGGCGATAACACCGTATGCATTTTACACATCATCGAGAAGGCAGCGCGGACTCTGAGCGAGCTCATGCTCCTAGAGATTGATGCAGAGAAGGCATTCGACAGAGTGCATTGGCCTTTCTTGGAGCAAGCCCTCATTCACTTTGGCCTGGGCGAAAAATGTAGGTGCAAATCCTGAATTGCTTTCACCTGCCCACCACGATGGTACGGGTTAACGACCACATCTCTCACCCCTTCTCAATCAGCAGGGGCACGCGACAGGGATGCCCGCCGTCGCCCCTTTTATTTGCTCTATACATGGAGCCCCTAGCTCAGAGGGTACGAGACAACCCTCAGATCATAGGAGCGGCCTTTGGAGGGGAGCAGCATACAATAAGCCTATATGCCGACGATGTGTTGGTGACCTTGGATAAACCTGCCACAGCCATGCCAGCATTCCTGATGGAACTGGAAGTGTTCGGCCTTGTGTCAAGCTTCCGGGTTAATCGCAAGCATTGGGTCTTTCTATACCCCCGGCGTTAGTAAACCACCTGATGACGCAACACCCCATTCTGTGAAGACCACTGCACTCCCATGCCTGGGGATTAAACCTGCTCCCACACTCCGGTTGACCTCCTCTATCAACTACCAATCCCTCTACCAACAGGTCAGAAGTGAGCTAACACGCTGGAGACACCACCAGATATCTTGGCTGTGCCGGATAGCGGTAGTCAAAATGACCATACTCCCCAAGATACTATACTCCCCAAGATACTATATCTATTTCAAACACTACCTCTTGCCCCACCGAAGGGTATGCTCACTAAACTACAGACAGAGCTACTCCAATTTATCTGGATGGGGAAGTAACCAGGCCTTGGCGTAGTTTGCGTAGTTTTGCTAAACGGAACTACGCGAAGTGACAAAAAAAACTCAGCGGAGTTTCGCAAGTGGCGGAGTGCAGTGCGAACTGTGGTTCTTGCTGATCTTCCTGGCGCTCGGGTAGAAATTCTACCCGAGCGACAGCTCGCGCTCGCCAACTTACCATTCGCGAGCGCGAGCGGGGAAAAAACTTTGCTGCACTACGCGGAGTGGAGTTTTCTGCACTCTGCTAGCTCCGCGGAATGCAGAAAACGCCGCAAAATCTGCAAATGGATCAGAGTTCACTGCCCAGGCCTAGAAGAAACTAGGCCTGGGCGTAGTTCGCGGAGTTTTGCTACACGAAACTCCGCGAAGTGGCAAAAAAACTCAGCGGAGTTCCGCAAGTGGCAGAGTGCAGTGTGAACTGCCGTTCGTGCTAAACTTCCTGCCGCTCGGGTAGAAATTCTACCCGAGTGGCAGCTCGCACTCGCCAACTTACCGTTCGTGACCGTGAGTGGAGAAAAAACTCAGCTGCAGTATGCGGAATGGAGTTTTCTGCACTCTGCTAGCTCCGCGGAGTGCAGAAAACTCCGCAAACTCCATAAAACTCCGCAAACTCCATGAACGAAGCGGAGTTCACCTAGGAGAAACCCCGCAAGAGGAGAGAGCTAAGCTACCCGAGAGGGGGGGGGACAGGGCAGTTCAGATGCGGTACTTGGTGGAATGGCAACAACCCGAGTCTGAAAAACATTGGCTCTTCTAAGATAGGGCAGTAGTGGGCACCTCTTTGTGGAAGTTCCCCTTCCTTAAAAAACCACATAGACCGAAAAATCTATAGCTCTCCCCTATCACACAGGTGACAGTGGAAGCATGGGATCAAACGAGTGTCAAATGCAGCCTAACTTCTTTCCCGTCTCCTATAACACCATTGTTTGATAATCCAGATTTTACCCCTGGGGTTGACCCAGGAGCGTTTATGCTGTGGAGGCAATATGAGTGCCTCTCAATGGGGCATATGTTTGACAAAGGAGGGGTGGTTCCCTTCCAACAACTAAGCACAGACTTTACCCTCCCTGAGTCTGAAAGACTACATTACCTACGACTCCGTCACTGGCTGTTACACCCAAGCAACAGACCCAACATTCAGAGGCACTACACGCCATATGAGAAATGGCTGATCACCCACTCCTCAGGAAAACGGCTCATCTCTGAGATATATACATTCCTGAACCAGTACAACAGACACATTTGCAAGGCCAGCCAACATAGGTAGCAACAAGACCTAGGCCGGCAGCTAAGCAATAGGGAATGGGGGGATATATACTATAGGGCGAGACATACCACCTACAACACCTCTCTCACCGAAACATTTGTAAAAATCACCTCATATTGGTATTTCACACCTGTCCGATTACATAGAATGAACCTTGACTGGAGTGCTGAGTGCTGGAGGGGCTGTGGAACCCAAGGAAGCTTGGTCCTCCTACTGTGGGACTGCCCTCGGCTCCAATCCTACTAAACACAAGTAGTTGATGAGATTGATTTCCACCTCAAAACGCAAATACCCAGATTCCCCTCCTATATTTTGTTAGGCTTACCTAACCCTCTCATATACCCCTTGAAGTCTAGACGTGGTAAACGGATAGGTCTAGCTCAAGGAGCTGCGGTACAGAACATTCTAACACACTGAGGTTCAACACAAGTGCCCACTCACATGGGTTGGTTACACGGCTATGGAACATCCTTGGCATGGAGAGAATTTCTCTGATGCTCACCAACCAAGGCGTATCCTTTGGGAAACTGTGGCACCCTTACCTGTCTCTCCTCTCACAAGATTTCAAGGAATTAACATGCCCAAAGTATCTTCATCTCCTGCGACTGCTAGAGACTAACCCTAGTACCTAACTGAACACAATTTGGTAATAGGTCTGGTATGTCGTCTTGCACCAATGCGAGCAAATGTGAAATGAGTCTGGGAGGTGGGAGGAGGAACTGGGTTTTTTGGAAGTTTTTCTTTCCATTATATACTCATCAAATACCACGATAATAGGGTTTCGAGTCCGCTCGGGACACATGATTTGATGCATGTTCCACTGTCATTGGCATTGTTTGAAATAAAGAGAATTGAACCATAAACATGTCTCAGGCGTTCCACTACAGAGTCTGTGTATGCAGTTTTACTGCCACTTCAACTTGGCATTTAAAACCCTGTGTCAAGCCTTAAACTCCCATTGGGGCATGTGCTTTTATGTTTTGCATGTCCTGGTAGTGAAAAACACCTAAATTCGTTTTTCACTACTGTGAGGCCAGTGGCGGCTGGTGAGATTTGAAAGTGGTGTGGCGTCAAATTATTGTCATACTGTACTGCGGCGTGCGAGCGAGCGTAGCGAGTGAGCCCCGGACAACCTACGGAGGGTTCGGGGGTTCTCCCGCGAGAAACTTTTGAAAAAAGAGTGGACAAATGGTGCATTTTCAAGCAAATTTGGGAAAGCAGGACGGTTAATAAAGCAATTGTGAAAGTGCAGTTGTTACATTAATAAAGAGATGTCATATAACATAGGTAGCTGCTTATTCAGTATAACCAAGGTCACGCCGCCCACTGCTCCAAGCGTACGTGCTCTTGTTTCTAAAACTAAAATGCTGTAAAATATGTGCGACGTGCAAAAAAAACCATGAGCGTCCATATTCCTTTCACATCTTCCAGGTTTAACTTTCAAGCCCAAGGGCATTGCACACTGCTCACTCACTCAACAAATTACAATGCAAAATGGTTTCCTATTGGAGTAAACTTTAGCTCATGTTGCAGGGACTTATTTGTACAGCAATTAAATATTTCGTTCCTTGCTTTCCCTATATGCCCTGTGACATCTACATGCTTGAGCAGACTCAATTAGCTGCTAAAGCTGATGCCTGGGTATGGCTGTGCTAACATGACTGGGCCTGGCTTCATATTCTGTAACAGAAGAGCCTGCGGTACTGCTGATGCATTTGTGGGGTACAAACATTCCTCATGCACTGCAGTAAGCTCATTTCAGGAATTTTAAAACAGTTTGTATTTTTTTCAGCAAGGCACCCATTACAAGATGGATCTAAATTAAGTACAAAAAATATGTATTGCATGATCATGCCACAAACTGTAATGTAAAATGGACATCTAGTATTAAAGCCCGTTCAGAAATGATAAATGTGTGCTGCAGGATAAAATTTCTCGGCACAAATGCGCCTGAAGGCATATCAAAATAGGCTCTTGTGGGAAGGCTATGATGATTCGGTGACAGGCCTAGAGAAGCAATCTAAATTCGTGAGATTCTGCCAGAGAGACCCAACACTTGTGTTACGCCACTGGCTGTAATGCACTCCCTTTTCCATTAATGTCAATGGATCCGTTGCTTTGTAGTCAGCTTCATTCTATGTAAAGTCACAGAAGTGCCTAGGGGTTGTGAGTCCTTCACTGGAGTTCTTGGCTTTTAACCTACAAATCATAGTTATCTGTAGGATTACAATTATTTTTTGTTATGCGGGATATTGCCAGTAATTCTGAATTTCGTGTTATGTAAAGTGAGCAACATTTTTGTCATTTCACAAAATGCAAAGTTTTCCATGATTTTTGCTCACCTGAGGCTCATGTTAGTGGAAAAGAAAACGTCTCACTTGAAAGACATTTTCTCTTGGAGCGAGACATTTACTCCTCAAACTTTTCTCATGCCCAACTAACTTTTCTGAGTGGGTTATACACTCAAAAAGAAAAGCTGCTCGAAATACAAAGTGTATTTCAGTAATATGCTAATTTTGGGAATGCTATTTTGCAAAAACCCGTAAAATTCTGCACACTTCTAGTTATGAGGTTTGTTTGCAAACATGATAGCAAATATCGTCTGCGACGCCCAGAGATCATTAGTTTGCCATAAACCCAGGACTGGAAAAAGTGTCCATGATGACCTTGAGTGAGATGAGCAAGGTAATGGATGCCGATGTGCGATTTTGGTTTCTGACCACTTTTTGGGAAACCATTTCTTCGGCTCCTGACACTTCCTCTCTCCCCTGGCTGTTTATTTTAAACTCTTTGAAATGGAGAATGTACTATAAATTCCAAATAGTTCTTTGTAAATCAAAGGACTCGGTTAGCGGACTGCAACCCCTGGAGCGCTTGTCAAGGCAATCTCTAGAAAGTAGTTTGTTCTCATGTTTTCGCAGTGAATAAACATCCAAAGTAATTTCATGATTATCACCCTGTTCTGAACCAAATCAGATGCAGCTATGCGTTTCTTGTTGCAAAGCCAGTTATTGGATCAAATTCCAAAACAAATCCCCTAAATTTGGAGGATCGTAGTTTTAAAAGGGGGCTTGTTAAGGTAATGATTAAATTAAACCACCCTTTAAGACATTTTTGATCTGATTGGTTCACCAAGCGGAACGGTCTAATTGTTTTTAAATTAGAGGCTGCAAACGCTGGTGAATTTCCTTTGTGGGTCAAGTGGGTATTAACAAATGCTAGGGATGTTCTCTCTTTTGTCATCACCTTGAAATCTGCAAGGAAAAGCAAACAGGCAGAAAAGACACAAGCAGGGACGCAGTGCTAACATTTTACAAGTCTCCTTTTCCGCAAGGGTATTTTCAGGATTTACAAGGCTGCAAAGGAAAATGTAGATTGCAAACAGATTTCGTTTGTAATCTCCGTTAGCTGTATCTAGCTGTTGAGGAATACCAAACATACTCGCAAAGGCATAGCACGAAATAATGGAACAATTAAGTTAGCACACACACTGCACGAGGAACAGACCCCTTCAAGCCAAGTTTGCACTTTCAGCCACGGTGCGCGTATGTTTCTTTAACCCTCCTCCCGTTTGTCAATGAACATAATGAGAAACACGTCATACAAATGCTTCGTTTTGGCATACACAACATATGGTTTTTAATAGTTTAGGAAACATTTATTCAGTTAGCAGCAGCTGTTAACTATCAGGGCCTCGCTCTCTCTTATTCATCATCCATGTGACGACATGGCCCTCGTAAACGGGCTTATATAACTTTAAAAAATGCCCGCCTGGGCCTTACCTGCGCTAGTAAAACGGCTGACTCCGGAGTTCACTTAAATCCAGTCCTACACCAAACAGCAACCTGCAGTCAGTGCTGTGGCAGCGCCAAGCAGCACCCATTGGGACTAGCTGCTGCCAGCACTGCAATAATGATGGATTGTCTCGGGACTCGAGTCGGCTCTAAAATGCAGTCCGTCTCACTGGAGTCAAATGAGGACACAGTAAATGCCTTCCAGTAAGTTCCACCAGAGTCCAGACACCACCACAGTGGAGAGTGCAGACTCACGTGTGGGAAGCAGTCTGAGGTCGAGTCTGCGCAGACTCGATTCCTCGGCTTCCCGCCTGCCACACCCCTTTCCCAACTCGTCACAGGGTGGGTCCCACCACGCTCTGTAATAAGTTGGGAAAGGGGGGTGGTGACAAGCTCTCCACTCCCTGATTGACGTGGAGGGTTAGCGATATCGGGCTTGGTATTAAAACGCCCGTGGCTAACTTAACCTCCACGCCATTAGGGGGTGGAGACTGGGCCCTGAAGCTAGGTCTTTGCCGAGCTGATGACATCACAGCCTTCAGGGCTGTGAGGTTGTCAGCCGGCAAACACTTAGGCTTCTTTCTGGCCGCCCGGGAAGAATGCAAGCTGAGGTGAGTCAGTCACATCACGTGACAACATGCATCCAGACTCCACAATAGTTACTTTCACGGCGGCTGTATCGGTGAGTGGGGCAGAGAGTGCCCTGTGTTTTAGCAATATAGAAGACAACAAAAAACTGGTATTTTTTTATTAAATAAAAAATGAGCACTTTTGTTGAATTTAAACGGGGGCGGAGCCCCGACGCCCATGGAGAGAAACCGCCACTGTGTGAGGCCTATTCCTCTCATAGGTTAACATTGGGAATTCATTTATATACTTTTGAGCTGTAATTCCTGATTAGAAAGGAGTAGCCATGCCGGGGGGCGTGGCCAGGCGCCGAAGATGGCGGACGTGTTTTCCTAACACTCCGTACCTCATCCCCTAGTTATTCTGGGCATCCTGCTTCTGCGGGGCTCTACTTGGCCCCAGTACAAGTCTGCCATGGCGGGCCGGCCCAGTGCTGTTGGAGAAGAACTGCCCGGGCTCTGATCCACTCTGCGGCGGTCCTGGTCATTGCGGCCTGCCGCACTGGAGAAATCTGGGCCTGGCAGCGTGGCCACGCAGCTGCCAGTGTGAGACGACTCTGTTGCCGCGGTAATCCGGACGCCGCCCGGCGCCGCTGACCCCTGTCCTGGTGGTGCTGCGAACTGCTGGGGGCGCCGCGTACACTCTGCGGTCCGGCGGCGGCAGTAGCTGGAGAAGGAGAGGTCCGGATCCGGCGAGGCGGGCTGAGGCAGCAGGAGCTGCCGGTACAGCGCTGGAGTGAGGCCTGCGCCACTGAGGTAGGACTGCGGGGGGAGCTTGGGGTGCCTTCTGACGGCAGCGGGGGCCGCGGGGGTCGGTCGGGCCTGGGGGGCCCCCTGCCTGATCACGACGCGACTGCTCCTGCAGACCGGACGGCTGGGGGGAGTCACGGGGGTCAACCGGGCCTAGGACTCCTGTGGAGGTTCCTTGCGGGGGGAGACCCCGCTGCCTGGACGTGCGCTGCGGCCCCTGCAGGTTCCTTTACATTGCGGAGCCCGTGTGGGGTGGGGGTCCACGGGGGTCGGTCGGGCCTAGGGGCCCTCATCCACACGTGGCTGGGACTGAGTGGCTGTGCTCACTGTGGCTCTGGTGAGGTGGTGGCGCTTATATCCCACTATATTGGCGCACAGTGTCACCCTTACTGCTGCAGCGGTCGTTAACTGCTGTGCCGGTGGTGGCTCTCTCCGAGATCTGGCCTTCTGACGTGGCGGTTGGTGCGGATCGCGCCGGAGCTGCTGGGTGTGACCTGCGCTGCTGAGGTGGGCCTGTGGAGAGCGCTTGGGGTGCCTGCTGGAGGCGGTGGGGGGCCACGGGGGTTGGTCGGGCCTAGGGGGCCCCCTGCCTGATTGCAACGCGGCTGCTCCTGCGGGCCGGGTAGCCGGGGTGAGCCACGGGGGCCGGCCGGGCCTAGGTCTCCTGCGGAGGTTATTTGCGGAGGAGAGATCTCACTGCCTGGGCCTGCGCTTCGGCCGCTACAGGGTTCCTGGTGTTGCGGCACCCGCGTGCGGGGGGTCCACGGGGGTCGGTCGGGCCCAGGGGCCCTCGCCTGCACGAGGCTGCTACTGAGTGACCGCACTCGGGTCCTTCTCTATGACATAAGCACCCGGAGCGGGGATGGGGCTACATCTCGCCGCATCTGACCTCTGAGGTGCACGCCTACAGGTGGGCTGAGGGGCGGTGGGTCGTCTGGAGGGGGCCTGGGCCTGCTGGCCACGCGAGGGCGAGCGTTGTTGTCAAGGGTGAAGCTGCGCTGTGGAGGGTCTGATCCTGGTCGCGGACGAGACCTCCGAGTTGGAGAAGTCACGGAAACCTGCCAGCCCAGTCTTGCTGCCTATGAAGAGCGCTCAGCAGATCGTCATGGGCCGCTTGCGCAACAACCCCTCTCGCGATGCGCTTCCTGGGGGCCAGGCTGGGGCATCGCTCATGGTCCCCGGGGCAACAGCAGAGATGAACCCACCTGACATTGCCACCAAACTAGACTCTGTACTGGCGGCAGTGGAACGCATCGGCAGCGCCCTGGACCTGACCCGCGCATCCTTGGAGGGCCGCATGGACACTATTACCTCAGACTTCACACTACTCCGGGCCGACCAACACAAACTCTCAGACCGAGTACGTGATGCGGAGGCCACGCTGGCAGACCTCCGACCCAGATCCCAGAATTGCTCCTCCGCGCTTCAAGATCTGCTGGATCGGGTTTGCACCCTGGAGGACAAGGTGGACGACGCGGAGGGTCGATCACGCCGAAATAATGTGCGCGTGGTCAATCTTCCTGAGGGAGCGGAGGGGCGGGACCCGGAGAACTACACAGAGGCCTGGATGAAGGAGCTCATGCCCTCCGGATCGCTCTCCCCGCAGTTCGTGGTGGAGCGAGCCCACCGAATACCTGCCCGCAGGCCCCCTCCTGGGGCGCGCCCTCGCCCCTTCCTGTTCAGAGTCATGAACTTCAGAGATAGAGACGCTATTCTGCGGGAACTGGGCAAGCATCCCGGCCCTAAGGTGCAAAACGTATTCGTTTCTCTCTTCCTTGATTACACAGCTCAGGTGCAAAGGAGGCGAGCCACTTTCATGGCAGTAAAACACCAGCTCCGGGACCTGGACCTCCGCTATTCCTTGCTCTTCCCGGCCCGCCTGCGAGTCATCAGAGAGGGCACTACGAAATACTTTGACTCCCCCGCTGAGGCATGGGAATGGCTCGAGGAGCAGGGGTTGGCAACGGCACCTAAATCATCTGATGAGCCCCGGCCTCGTGAGCGCCCCCGCGGAGGTAGGCGCAGAGGGGGAAAGGCCAGGAGTGTGAGACATGCAGTGACCATCCCCAGTCCCGACCAAATCAGATTGGAACGTCAGGGGGCCCTGCGAGCAACGGCGGCCCTCCAGTCCTCCAGATCTCCGTCCCCGGCCGACTCTGCTGCCTCTCCACTTGGGTCCGGAGCCCCTGAAACCACGCCGGAATGGTCCTTGGACGCGGATTTTCCCCCGCTCCAGGGCGTCACCCCACAAACCGCAGATGGCATTATCTGATGTTAACATTACATTCATGTTGGACTTTTACACTACTTCAGGGCTTGTTTGTGTTACTCTGACGACCACGCGGTGGGGTGCTTTTCCCCCTGGGACATTTGGCAGGGGCAGGCCTCACATTGTTTATTTCATCTTACATGTCATCTTTTCTACCGAGACCCCGACGTTAGTTGCCTTGGGCCTTCTATGCATGCTAATACGCCATGGTAACTCAGGACATACTTCTTCTGGTACCACCCTCCTTTTTTGAGATGCCCTACCTCCTGTTTTATTGGTGATAATTGAAGGGGAAGGTCTATAAGTTGTCTCCTCTTACTCACTGGTCTACCTTCCCCCCACAGTCATACGACGACGATAGTTCCGTAGCCATGTCTTGGAATGATAGTTTGGGCAGTTCCTCATGTTGGGGTTCCGCTCTTTCCCTGTTGCAAAGTTTCATATTACCCCACTTTCTTATTTTTCTTCCCCTGTATGAGTCGCAGCCCCTGCAGACCTGCCGCCTTCCCGTCCTCCCCGTCCAAGGGAGTCCTTCGCATGGAGAGCCCTACAGCGCCCGGATTGAGCGCATTGACCTTGATAACCCCGATGACCGACCTTAACGTCCTAACTTGGAATGTTAAGGGCATCCAGACACCTTCTAAGCGCTACGCCATCTATGCCTATTTACAGCGTCACAAGACGAGTGTAGCACTTTTACAGGAAACACACCTAACAGCCACTGAAGCCACACGCTTGCGCCGGCGCTGGCGTGGTCAGATATACAGCACCAATTACTCGTCCATGGCTAGAGGGGTGATGATATGGGTTAAGGCTGGGGTCCCGTGGGAAGAAAAGGAAGTTCTGACAGACCCAATGGGGCGGTACGTCCTGATAAGAGGCAGGCTGAACGGTCAACCGATTCTGCTGGGCTCTTTATACGCCCCCAACGTTGCTCAAGGCACCTTTTTGAGTGATCTCTCAGAGATATTACTTAGATGGAGGGGCATCCCGTGGCTCCTGGGTGGGGATTTTAATGCAGTACTTGATGTTTCCCTCGACCGTTCCTTTCCCCCCTTATTAGTACTACGGCTTCCTCCAACGCTCATCTTTTAAATACATGGCTAAGACACTGGGCCCTTTCGGATGTTTGGCGAGAACGCCACCCTCGTTCCAGGGTATACTCCTTCTATTCTCCAGTTCATAAGCTACACGTACGTCTCGACCGAATGCTTGTATCCGCAGCCCTCCTCCCCTTGGTACAAGCGACGGATTATCTTGGTCGGACACACTCCGATCATAACCCCTTGCTGGTGCGTCTGGCCTGGGAGGCGCCGCCCCGCCGGTTCCGACCTGGCGTCTGCAGACTACAGCCCTGGAGGACCCCCTCTTCCGAAGCTCACTGGAGGCAGCAATAGCTAACTATTTTACGGTTAACACCGGCTCCGCAGACTCGATCCTCACTGAGTGGGAGGCCTTTAAGGTGGTGGTTAGGGGCCATTGTCTGGGACAGACGTGGAGTATTCGCAGACAGCTAGACACCTCATTGATCCACATTGAGGGACGGTTACTCCTACTAGAATCACAAATTGTCACCGACCCTGCAAGACAGCGACATATTGATGCTGCTCACGCCGAACGCGCGGTGCTTCTAGACCGCCTGCGCTGCCATAACTATTTAGCACACTCGATCCGCTCCCACTCGACCGCGGACAAAGCCGGGAGACTACTGGCCCATTTGATTAGACAGGAACACCCCCAGCGCCCCATACATTTCTTACTTGATGACCTTGGTCGGGAACATAGCACCCAGGGAGACATACACGCACTGATGACTGAGCACTACACTTGTCTGTATGGCGCTCGACTGACAGGTAACGCCCACGACGTGGGATCCTTCCTGGATACAGTCGAGTTACCCGCTCTGACGGTGGATCAGTCCCTGGAACTGGACTCCCCTATAGTGGAGGACGAAGTGCGGGATGCACTACGTGCCTTGTCCTCGGGTAAAACTCCAGGGCCGGATGGTCTTCCAACGGAATTTTTCAAAGCCTACGCGGAACATCTGGTACCACAGCTGCACTCAATGCTTCTGGAGGCAATCTCGGAGGGGACCTTGCCCCCCACTATGCGTACCGCTAATTTAGTGTCTTTGTTGAAACCTGGTAAGGACCCCACATCACCTGGTTCCTATCGACCGATTGCTATATTAAACTCGGATTATAAGATCCTGGCAAAGGTCCTCGCCAATCGACTGGCTCCGTTAGTTCCCGATCTGGTACACTCTGACCAGAATGGCTTTGTTCCACAGCGTAACACGGCCCTGAACCTACGCCGCTACTTTCGAGTGGCGGAGTATGCTCCAACCACCTGGCCGCGATCCGGTTGTATGGTATTAGATATCGAGAGGGCCTTCGACTCGCTGGCCTGGAACTTTCTATTTGCTGCCCTGGTTCGTTTTGGAGTTGGCCCCTACTTCCTCAGCTTAGTCCAATTGTTATATTGTGAGCCGTCGGTTCGGGTTCGGACGGGCCCATATATTTCCGATCCGATTCAAGTGTGGCGCGGGACCCGGCAGGGGTGCCCGTTATCCCCGCTACTCTTTGCGTTAGCGGTGGAGCCTCTGGCGGCTCATATCCGCGCGCATGTTGATATGGGAATAGAACTAGGCGATGGCATTCACACCATTTCGCTCTACGCCGATGACTTGTTAATATATGCCAGGGATCTTCATGAAATTCCCCCTTCCCTTGATCGGGCCCTTGATCACTTTGCGCGAGCCTCCGGGCTGAGGGTCAACCCGACAAAATCCATACTCTCCCCGTTCCTGGGGGATACACCGGATCCAGGCTATACACTTGGGGGGACAGCGGTGGCCTGGTGCACCGACCCTTTTCGTTACTTAGGTGTTCAGGTTTATCGCGCCAAAGCTGACCTCTTTGACGGAAATATCGTCCGAGCTACCACGGCGATTCGGTCTCAGATGAGTTTCTGGAAGAATCTACCGTTGGCAATCTCTGGTAGAGTTGCGCTGGTTAAAATGGTGGTCCTTCCCCGGCTCCTTTATTATTTTGCCACACTGCCCCTCATTATCTCCCCCACCTTCTTTAAACAATGGGAAAGAATAGTACGAGATTTCATATGGGGGACTTCACGCCATAGAGTGTCCATGGGAAAGCTTTATCTACCTGCCGAGCTGGGCGGACTTGCGGTGCCCAATTTTGAGCATTACTACCTGGCATCCCAGCTGCAATGGGCCGCCAGGTGGATGTCCTCCCGTTGTCTGCCAGACACGGCTTCTCTGCGACCCCCGTTACTACTAAAAACCCTGCTTCAGATTTTCCACCCCTGCTCCACACTTAGGCCTCCGGATAATTTCCTCCTTACTGTAGCGCACAAATGCTTTCGCAGGTGCCTTTTCCTCACTAGAGCCACTATTCCGTACGCACCTGCCATCCCTCTTTTGGGAACTCCACGGGGGGATACCTACACGTCGGCAGCAGAGTTGCATCGCTGGACCTCGGAGGGGATACAGGACGTGGGAGACCTCTTTCAAGAAGGCGCTCTTATTCCGTTCCAGAACCTCATAATAAGAGAAAATATACCTCCTGGGCAGTTCTTGTTGCACAGAGCACTCATAGCCTCATTAGCGTCCAAATGGGGTGCGCTCATCCGGGAGCCACCCATGCATCATACTATGCAGTACCTTCACGTGATGGGGGAGGGGGGCACCTTACGCGCTGGTTCGCATTCTCACTTCGACAACACACGGAAACAGATCTCACTCGCCTTCGGCTTCACTGGGAGGGGGCCCTGGGTAGAGCATTCACCGATAGGGAATGGCTAGCTGCCCGTAGCGGTCCGACCCGCATCCCACGGAACCAACGGTTCCGGCAGATACCATTTTTCATACTACACCAAGCCTACCTTACCCCAGCCCAAATAAACAGATACTTCCTCCGCATAGATGCGGCTTGCCCCCGCTGCCGGCAATTGGATGCTGACTTGATACATATGCTTTGGGGATGCCCGGTCCTGACTGACTACTGGCGCACCGTGACAACCACCCTCATAAACTGTGCGGCCCGCACCATTCCCTCGACATGGGAAGCACATGTACTGCACCTCTTTAGCAGGAACAAGAAATATAGAGCTGCTGCACGGTTTCTTGACCTCGGCCTAATAACAGCCAAGCGCCTGATCACTAAGCGCTGGAAGTCCCCCCTATCACCTCACCCTCTTGCTTGGCACCGATCCTTCTCCAATTGGGCGAGGGCGGAGGGTGCGGTGCTGCGCAGAGAGGATCTGCTTGGCATTCGTATGTTCCCCTTGGCGTCTCAGTGGGATGCGATGGTCTCCAAGCTCTTGGGGGCAGACACAGACATGGGACCCCTGCCTGCATCACGGAGGGCTATCGCTCAGGGTGGGTCCCCCCCCCCGCTGCGGCGACTCCAGACTGACACCAACACCCAGACTGCCGTTACCCCTCTGCCACGGAACCCCGCTGCCACTGAATCTTAGGGGTGTTTGAGGTCCTCCAGCGAATTTAGCTATGGCGGCAGGTCTTGCGCAACCCTATCCTATCCTTCGTTCGCTTTTGTTGCCCTCATTTTGTTGTGCCCTATGCCCCTGGTTACGTTTGAACTGCACTGCTCCTGCATTACTCGCACATTACTCGATGCTGTGATTTGCTAACACCACTCTCTTTACTGGGACATTGCCATAAGCTTTGATGTTATTAATGCGCACTGAATTTTTCATCGTCATGTAGTTATTGATCCGGTTGTCCCTTGTTAATGGCAATCTATTCTCTTTCCCTCCTTTCTCCGTCTGCTGCATGAGTGATACCCTACCTGTATGCCTTGCTACTTGTATTCTTCGCATATTACCAAATGCCGTACCTTGTGAACATCACTCCGCCTTTCCTGGGACATGGCTGTAAGCTTGGATGTAATTAATGCGCCCTGAATTTTCATTGCCATGTTGTAATTAGTCAAAGTGTACCTAGCCGCTGGCAATCCATTTTCTCCCTACCACCCTCCTTTTTTTTCTTCTCATCTGTAGCATGAGTATTATTCTGACTGTATGTTTTATTGACCAATGTGCAAAAACAAACAAAAAAACAAACAAAAGTTAATAAAAATGATTTAAACAAAAAGAAAGGAGTAGCCATGCCACGTTTTATATCTTTGGGATGGTAATGATAAATCATCTTTATTGATAAAGTTGGATGTAACATTACTGTTTCAGAAATGCTACTTATTGAAAGAGGGCATTTCTCAGCTCTTAAAGCTGTGTGTGCCTGCAGCCTGTCTCAAATACATATCTGGGGTGGGCAACAGTTTCACTTTGTGCATTCCCTCTAGACAGCCACAAACACATAATGGTTCGGTTCGTCTGAGTGCCCATCTGCATTCTAATGGCTCATCCTGGGCAATAAGGGAGGGAGGGGATGCCACTTACAACTGAATAGGCAGTATTCTGTCCCCACACAAAGGACTGATTACCCCTTGCAGGTATTCTGGAGCCAGGGCTGGGAAGAAAGGGCTTCTGTGCACTTCAAAGACCCTTCTTTGAAGACACCCCCACTTCAAAGGCACAACTGGGTATAAGTACGGGGTCTCTGACCCCCCCAAATGAGACACTTCTGGATCTGTAATGAACCTCTGTCAGAAGAACTGTCGTGCTGCTACAAGGACTGTCATTTTGCTGGACTGCTGTTCTGGAAGAACTGCTTTTCTGCTGTGCTGCCCTGCTGCTCTCTGACCTTGAACCCAGAGTGATCTCAAAGGTCTTGTTGGCTTGCCTCCTGTTGCTTGAGACTCAGGGATATTAAATTCTCTACCCCTGCTCCTGTGCCTGGTTCACTGCAAGTGCACTCAGATACTTGCACTAGAGAAATCAACGCATCTCCAGTCTGCTTTGAGCAGAACTGGTGCATCGACCCTGTTGCAGGAGTAGAATCGGTGCATCGCACCCAGAATTTCAGCATCACATCCAGGGCCCCTGCTTTGGACCCAACACATCACCACCACTGTGTGGAGAAGATCGATGCATCCCCCCTCCAGCGTGGATTAACCTGGCGCATCGCTCAACGGACCCAATGCATCTCCGCAGTTACGTGGAGAAATCCGCTGCAACATCCCAACTGCATGGGGATCATTGGCACATCTCATGCTACGACAAGGATTAAGGTACTTTTGCTCAGTGGGTCCTGTAGCCGGCCTGACTCTTGACTTTGTCTCGGTCCAGCATGACCACATAACTCCCATAGATGCTTATTGCTTCTAAGTGCTAGAAACACTTTTATTCTTTAGGAATTCATATCTCAACTACTACCTATTGGATTTTGTCATTTTGGTCTTGTTTTATTTATACAATCATAATCTATTTTTCTAACCTGGTTTGGAGTCTTTTTGTGGTGTTTTCATTGTGTTACTGTGTGTTGTGTTGCATAAATACTTTACACATTGTCTCTTTAGATAAGCCTGACTGCTCTGTGCCAAGCTACTAGCGTGTGAGCACAGGTCATCCTTTAGTGTGTATCTGACTTACCCTGACTAGGATTGTGGTTCCTGCTTGGGCAGGGTGCCTACCTCTGCCAACCAGAAACCCAATTTCTAATGCCTTGCATAAGCTCAACATCTCTAGGGGCACCATCCTGGGAGGACCCTACTCTACTTACCAACCGGTCAAAGATACAACTCCAGAAACACCATTGCAGAACTCATCACCTCACTGGTACTCGGCTCCAGCCCCTTCATCCTTCTTAATGACCTCAGTTACTACCAGGAGGACCACACTGACCCAAACACCAGGAACCTCCTGAAAGACTTGAAAACACTTGGACTCTCCCTACAAGTGAAGAACCCCACCCACGCTGCCGGACATCTCTTCTTTTTTGTGTTTACAAGCTTCTCTGACGTCATGGTGGACAAGTCCATCCCCTTTACCAGGACTAACCATTCCTTGTCCAAGAGCCCAGAGGAAACCTGGACCACTGAACTCCAAACCCACTGCCCATGGAACCTCTACAGCCACTCCCAATCTATCATCACCATCTTCAACTTGTAGATCACCCCATGCGCAGACACCATGGCCCCTCTCAAGACTTTCGCCACCCCATGGACTAGATCACAAGCTAACTGGAACAGAATGACCTACAACACATCAAATGCCATTGCAAACAACTTCAACCCCGATGGAGACAAACCTACGAAAACTACAGAACCACCTACAGATCAGTTCTCCTGTTCTACCACTAGTGACTCTACTCCACCAAACTCTGAGCTGTTACCGAACAAATTGAAAATGGCTCTAACAACTCTAAAGATATTTCTCCATAATGGATTTTACCTCCCTCACCCCCAGCTCCACAACCATCACCCCATCACAAGATCTCTGCACCCAGTCCTCCCAGTGCTTCAGCAACAAATTCAGCACCATATACAACAACTTTGCTTCACACTGGATCTGTCCATACTCATCGCCCTCCAACATGACGGGATGAGCAATCCAGAAACCGCAATGACCTGCTGGCCTGTCTTCGCCTCTAAGGAAATAGCTGCCACCATACACTCCATCCACTCTGGAGCCCCTTTGGACTTTTGCCCACATTTCATCTTCACTAAAGAACTCAACAACTCCCTCATCACTGCTGCTTTCCTGAACGCCTGAAAACATGCCCCCATATTTTCTCTACCGAAGAAACATTCAGCAGACCCAAAGATTTTGCCTAACTACAGATTAATATCCTTGCTACCCTACCTGGCTAAAGTCTTGGAAAAAATTGCCAAAAGTGACTGGCTGAACACCTCAATGACAACCCCCTCCTCAATCCTTCACATACTTGATTCAGGCCCAATCACAGGATTGAGTCCGCCCTCATCGCTGCCACTGATGACATCCATCTTATCATGGAGAAGGGAGACACACTCAGTGGTGAAACACAGGCCCCCGCATCCCCTGCGGTGCCCCTACGCACCAGGGTGCCCCCTGAGCACAGTACCCTGGCCAGAGAGCTCCTGATTGAGTTCCGAGGGGGTCCCTCCACGTACCTTGCAGGGGGCCCCCTCAAGTTTCGTTACGCCAGTGGACACACTGGCACTCATCCTTCTCGACCTCTCCTTTGTATTTGACTCCGTCTCTCCTTCAGCGCCTCGCTATCTGATGGATCAGCCCCTTCCTCACCGGGCACACTCAGCCTGTCAGCCTGGCCCTTTATACCACGCCTGCCTCCAACTTAATCTGTGGAGTCCCGCAAGGATCCTCGCTCAGCTCCACACTTTTCAATATCTTCATGGCACTGCTCACCACATAGTCCCAGCCTTATCATCAACTCATCCTCTCTTTCTCTGATGGCACCTCAAAAACTCAGATGAAGTTCACCACCTGCAAGTCCGAAGTCGCCAACTGGAAGACGACCAACTGCCTGAAGCTCAACTCAGATAAGACGAAGATGGTACCCTTTGGAAAAGACACCTTGCTTTGGATTTCAGCCTGGTGGCCATCCGAACTAGGACCTACACCTAATCCATTGGAACAAGCCAGGAATCTAGGAATAGTAGCTAGAGCAACACGGTTGCCTCCTCCTGCTTCTACACCCTCAAACTCCTCAAAATCTTTGGATGGCTCCTACTCAACAGACAAAGAATCACCACACAAGATCTCATCACTGTGAGAAGTTGGCCTGGCATATGCTGTCCACTAATTATAGTGGGCACCTTGCACCAGTCCAAACAACCTCTTATTGGAGATAGGTTAAAGACAACCTTTATTGAAAGCTATCCTAGTGGTAGCTATGGAGAGCAGCCTTCAGGCTAAGTCTTGAAGGAATGTAAAGCAGCTTGTTTTACCAGTCTATAATCTCTTGAGTGACCAAATGAAAGAGGACCACACCAGGTATATATTCAAAATATATGTATTTATTGCTAAACACACCCCTCTAGTCTCTTTATGAGGCTAGAGTTCGAAGTACATAAGTTATAAGTTAGTTATCTACAGTAATAGCACAAATACACGTTTAAGCCCTAGGGGCGTACCAAACCATATACCAATAAAGTGGTATAAGAACCACGACTGAGCTAGACACAAGGCCTAGAGCCTGTAGAAGTGCTGGGACCACAAGGAACCACCCAAGGTAGTGACACAGGGGACCCACGGGGGACACGTGCAGTGTGAGAACACAGCCGCGAATCGCCGTTGACTTCTATGGGGAAAGTCGCGGTTGGAAGTTTAAAGAAAAGGGACACTTAGAGGAGGACTTGGAGCAAACCCTTTTAGAACTAGGCTGTTCTAGTGTCAATACCCACGGGAGCACCGGAGTACTCGAGTTACCTCACCCAGGGGAGCCGGGTGCATAGGTGTCTTTCGAGGTCGGATTTCGTCGTCGTTTTCAATGGCGATCTGCTGCAAAGTGCTGCTGGCGGCCAAGTCGAAAGTGTTCGGGTGGATCCAAAGGTGGATCGAAGATCTGAAGAACCTGAAAGCAGAGGGGACAGAGTCTGGGTCACTAGCCAGTGACCAGGAAGGCGATGAGCAGATGCCCACCGATGTCGAGTGCTTCAGGTAGGTTGACGGTCGTCTTGACTCTTCAGCCACGAGGTCCAGGAGGCGTCGACGATGACCAGGAGCTGGATTCGAGCTGTCCCACGACGTCTGTCGATTGCAGGGGTGTCGGCGACCGGATTGGACCCAACAAGCCTTGGCAGCGGCAAGTCTCGTGGAAATGGAAGAAGGACGATGGTGCAGACCAGCAAGGTCTGTGGGACTCACCCAGCAAGGGTAAGTCAGCGCACGCCTGGAGCAACCAGGGAGCCCAAGCAGAAGAAGATCGGCCTTCGGGAGGGCCTACTAGCCAACGGACTAGCGACCGCAAAGGAGCCTCGAGTGGACGCACTTGGAGCTGGCTCACAGAACACTCATGGAGTGGAGGCCAGTGATCTTCGGTGCAGTCGGTGCTGGAGGCTGGGGCTACTCGGAGCCCAAAGCACAACTTCGTGGGAGACCCAGAAGAGGATGCACTTGCAAATGCGATCGGTGTCCAGGGGTCACGGTTCCACGTTACCCACGACAGCTACGTGCCTCAGCTTTGCTGGGGACTCAGGGCAGCCTCGGGGAAGTCTGGAAATCCACCTCTGGTGATGCAAAGACTTCGGCGTCCGGTGGGAGCTTCAGCGATGCAGACCGGACAATTGCTTCTTTGGTGCCTGCCAAGCAGGGGAGTCACTCCTTGACCCCAAGGGAGATTCTTCAGTCCTCTAATCTTGAAGTAGAGCGTCGAAGGTCCAGGATTCTGTGTCAGAGTTTCGTCCAGGTAAATCTAAAGTCCTAAGGACGGGGGTCCCATACTTATACCAAGTTAGGGGGTTGGACATACTCTGGGGACCCACCTATGGGAGGGTCAGGGCAGAGGGGTGGTTACACCCCTTTCCCTTTGTCCAGTTTCACGCCAGAGCAGGGGCTGGAAGCCCCTGAGCCGGTTTGAACTGGGGTATGCACAGGGACACCAAATGTGCCCCCAGTGCAGGACTTCAAAGCACCAGAGAGTGCTCCCGCCCAGCCCCAATACACACTATCCTGTCTGGGGAGGTGGTTACACCTCCCTGGGACAGGAAACCTATTGTCCAGGCCTCCCCTGCCGGAGTTTCGGTCAGCAGCAGGAGGCCAGACTCGTATCTGTGGCAGCGGCATCCATTTTGTGATGCCAGGGCTTGGAAAGAAGTTACCGGGCAGGCCGGTGTGTACATGTCTCTCCCTCTAGAAGGGTGGAATGCTACCCCCGCCGCCAGAACTGGCGGGGGGGTAGTATTCCAAGATGTTTGACACCAAACACAACATGTTTCCGTGCAGCCATCCCAAAGTTAGCATTTAACGCGAGGTTATAACGCGCTTAAGAGTATATGGTCAGGCTGCACTACAAACAGCATCAGAGGAGGGTCTCCGAACGCTGCAGAGGGGCCCTGCTCATGCAGGGGCACCCTCTCACATAGGAACCACGCACTCTGTCTCCAGGATTGATAAGGCCTGCCATAGGAGTGACTTATAGGTTTATATGTGTGTATGTATGTAGTGATATAGGTAGCCTATATCACAGTAAGGGGTGCATGCACCACCTTACCCAGGCTGCAGTAGCAGACCTGTGGTGTCATTTTGGATGGCCTTCCAGGGGTGGCACAATACATGCTGCAGCCCCTGGTAGGCCACTGAGGTACCTATGCCCTGGGTACATAGTATACCATATACTAGGGACTTATAAGGGCACTCCAGATTCCAATCAGAGATGTGCCTAAGGCACATGGAAACCATTTTAGAGAGGAAGCAGCTAGGCTGGGGTTCTGATTAGCAGGGCCCCAGCCAGACTAAAGTCGAAAAACAGTGAAGCATCAGCAAAAAGTGGGGGTACCCATGTGAAGCAGATCCTACTCTCCTACACAACCCCCCAAACGTAAGGACATTAAACTAACCTTGCCCAGTTAAGTCTTCATGTTCTAAGTGGAAGTACCTAGAGAGTCCATCTGCATTGGCATGGTTACTCCCAGGTCTATGTTCCACTGTGAAGTCCATCCCCTGTAGGGAAATGGACCACCTAAGCAGTTTGGGGTTTTCACCCTTCATTTGTTTTAGCCATAAGAGGGGCTTATGGTCTGTTTGAACAAGGAAGTGAGTACCAAACAAGTATGGCCTCAACTTCTTCAGAGCCCAGACCACAGCAAAGGCCTCCCTCTCAATGGCTGACCAACGTTTCTCTCTAGGGGTCAGCCTTCTGCTAATAAAAGCTACTGGCTGATCCTGACCTTCATCATTCAATTGTGACAGTACAGCCCCTACCCCCAATTCAGATGCATCTGTTTGGACAATGAACTTCTTGGAGTAATCAGGACTCTGTAGAATGGGAGCAGTGCACATGGCCTGCTTTAGGTCATCAAATGCCTTTTGACAGCTAACTGTCCACTGAACCTTTTTGGGCATTTTCTTGGAAGTTAAGTCATTCAGGGGTGTCACTATTGATCCATACCCCTTGACAAATCTCCTATAGTACCCAGTCAGGCCTAAAAAGGCTCTCACCTGAGTCTGGATAGTTGGAGCAGTCCAGTCCATGATGGTCTGGATCTTGCTCTGCAGTGGTTGAACCTGGCCCCCACCCACAAGGTGGCCCAGGTACACAACCTGACTCTGCCCTATCTGGCACTTGGTGGCCTTGATAGTCAGGCCTGCTTTCTGTAGGGCCTGCAAAACATTTCTGAGGTGGACCAGGTGATCCTCCCAGGTGGAGCTAAAGACAGCAATATCATCTAGATATGCTGCACTATAGGCTTCCAGACCTGTAAGGACTGTATTCACCAACCTCTGAAAAGTGGCAGGGGCATTCTTCAGACCAAAGGGCATCACCACAAATTGATAATGCCCACTAGGGGTTTAGAATGCTGTCTTTGGCTTTGCATCATCAGCTAGTCTGATCTGCCAGTAGCCAGCTGTCAGTACAAATGTGCTTAGATACTTGGCTGAGGCCAAAGTGTCTATTAGCTCATCTGCCCTAGGTATTGGATGGGCATCAGTCCTAGTGACTGCATTGAGACCCCTGTAGTCCACACAAAACCTCATCTCTCTTTTCCCACCATTGGTGTGAGGTTTTGGCACAAGGACCACTGGACTAGCCCAAGGGCTATCTGAGGGTTCAATAACTCCCAAATCCAACATCTTCTGGACTTCTGTCCTGATACAGTCCCTGACATGGTCAGGTTGCCTATAAATCTTATTTTTAATAGGCAGACTGTCCCCAGTGTCCACTTCATGAGTGCACCAGGTGGTCTGACTGGGTGTCAGTAAGAATATGTGCCTGAACTGATTGAGCACCTGTCTGCAATCAGTTTGCTGCTGGGCAGTGAGGCTGCCTGCCAAGGCTACACCATCCACTGACCCATCATCAGGGTTCTGTGAGAGCAGGTCAGGGAGTGGGTCACTCTCTTCCTCCTGTCCCTCATCAGTAGCCATGAGCAAGCCCATGTCTGCCCTGTCCACATATGGTTTTAACCTGTTGACATGGAGAACCCTGTGGGGACTCCTGGGTGTTCCTAGGTCGACTAAATAGGTAACCTCACCCTTCTGTTCAACAATGGTATGGGGTCCACTCCATTTGTCTTGGAGAGCTGCTGGGGCCACTGGCTCCAACACCCACACCTTCTGTCCTGGCTGGTAGACAGTCAGTACAGCCTTTTGGTCATGCCAGGCTTTTTGAAGTTCCTGGCTAGCCTCAAGGTTTTTAGTTGCCTTTTTCATGTACTCAGCCATCCTGGAGCGGAGACCAAGTACATAGTCCACTATGTCTTGCTTTGGGGGCTTGAGAGGTAACTCCCATCCTTCCTTCACCAAGCACAATGGACCCCTGACAGGGTGACCAAACAAAAGTTCAAAAGGGCTGTAGCCAACCCCCTTTTGAGGCACCTCCCTGTATGCAAATAAAAGGCAGGGCAAGAGTATGTCCCATCTTCGCCTAAGCTTTTCTGGGAGCCCTTTAATCATGCCCTTCAAGGTTTTGTTGAATCTCTCAACTAAACCATTGCATTGTGGGTGATAGGGTGTGGTGAACTTGTAAGTCACTCCACACTCCTTCCACATTGCTTTCAAGTATCCAGACAAAGTTAGCACCCCTGTCTGATACAACCTCCTTAGGGAAGCCCACTCTTGAGAAAATTCCCAGGAGGGCTCTTGCCACCACAGGTGCTGTAGTGGTCCTAAGGGGAATAGCCTCTGGGTTCCTGGTGGCATGATCCACTACCACCAGGATAAACCTGTGCCCAGATGCTGTTTGGGGATCCATGGGACCAACAATGTCAATCCCAACCCTTTCAAAGGGAACCCCCACCACAGGTAGTGGTATCAGGGGGGCCTTTGTAGTGCCACCTGCCTTGCCACTGGCCTGGCAGGTTACACAGGAGCGACAAAACTCCTTGGTGTCTTCAGACATGTGGGGCCAGTGAAAGTGAGGGACACTTCTGTCCCAAGTCTTGTTCTGGCCCAGGTGACCTGCTAAGGGAATGTCATGGGCTAGGGTCAATAGGAAGCCCCTGAACTTCAGAGGTATAACCAACCTCCTGGTGGCACCAGGCTTGGGGTCTCTACACTCTGAGTACAAGAGTCCATCATCCCAATACACTGTATGGGGACCACTAGCTTTCCCAGCAGCCTCAGCAGCAGCTTGCTGTCTGAGGGGTTCAAGAGAGGGGCAGCTCTGCTGCTCCTGGCTCAGATCTTCCCTGGAAGGGCCCCCTGTCCCCAAGAACTCAACCTGGTCAGGTTCAAGCTCCTCTGGGACAGTTCCTTCCTCAGGACTGAGATCATCCCCCTCAAGAGACTGATCTTCCTTCTGAGCCAAGGGGGAAGGCACTGCCTTTACCCTACTACTCCTCTTCTTGGAGGGCACTTGGTCCATTATTCCAGAATCCAAGGCCTGTTCAGTGTTAGACATTTTGGCTTGTGACCTGGTCACAGCAAACACATCTGCAGGGATGCCCAGCATTTCTGCATGGCTCCTGAGCTCCACTTCTGCCCAAGCTGAAGTTTCTAAATCATTGCCAAGCAAGCATTCAACTGGTAGGTCTGCACTTACCACAACCTTCTTAAGGCCAGTTACCCCTCCCCAGGAGAAGTTAACAACTGCCAGAGTATGGTCTGTTCTGACATTGCTAGCATTGGTCACTTGGTACATTTCACCAAGTATAATCTGCCCAGGATTCACAAGGTCTTGTGTCACCATGGTGACACTTGCCCCTGTGTCCCTAAATGCCAAAGCCTCTTTTCCATTGATTAAGGGCTGTTGCCTGTACTTGCCCAGATTACTGGGACTCACAGAGGAGGTCACATCCATGCCTCCATCACAGACTAGGACAGCCTGAGTGAGTTCTCTGACTAGGTCAGAGCTCATCTCCTTACCCAGGGTCAACCCTACTAAACCCTTGGCTTGTGTAGTCCCACCACCAATTGTAACTGCACTAGGGGAGCAGGTGCCTTAGGGGCATTGGTGGGGACTGGAGTAGAGTCTTTGGACTTGGTGCAATCACTGGTCCAGTGGGTCTTTTGCTTACAGACCTTGCACCATGGTTTCTTTTGGCCTCTTCCCTTGTTAGACTGTGAGTCCCCACCTGAAGAAGATTTTTGGGGGCCTTGTGAAGACTTCTGGTCTTTACCCTTCTCCCCACCCTTATCAGAGTTTTTAGAATCTTGCTTCTTAGGGTCACCACCTTGGTTCTGTACCTTCTGCCTCACCCTGGTTCGGACCCACTTGTCTGCCTTCTTTCCCAATTCTTGGGGAGAGGTCAGATCCGAGTCCACCAGGTGCTGATGCAACAGCTGATTTTGACAATTATTAAGGATCTGCTCCCTCATGATAAGATTGTACAATCCTGTGAAGTCACATACCTTACTGCCCAATAACCAACCTTCCAGAGCCTTGGCAGAACAATCAACAAAGTCCACCTAGTCTTGAGTCTGTGCCTTTTGGGTATCTCTGAACTTTAACCTGTATTGTTCAGTGGTTAGGCCAAACCCATCAATCAGAGCACTCTTTAAGACTGTGTATTTATCAGCATCCTCCTCTTTAACAGTGAGGAGCTTATCTCTACCTTTGTCTGCAAAGGAGAGCCACAAGATTGCTGCCCACTGCTCCTGAGGGACCCTCTGTACTTTACAGGCCCTCTCCAGTGCAGTTATCCATTTGTGGATGTCATCCCCACTCTGGTAGGGAGGGACAATCTTGCTCAGGTTTCTATGGTCATAAGACCTTTCCCTATCTCTGGGGAAATTGCTGCCACCATGGGACTCTAGTCCCATCTTTTTTTCTTTGTAGAGATCTAGGGACTACCTGTCTATAGCCAACTGCTGTTTTCTGAGTTCAAGCTGGGCTTGCTCATACTCAATCAGTCTCTTTCTCCTGTCATGAGAGGATTCTCTCCTATGAGAAGAGACAGAGGTCCCTATTGAGGTGTCAGAGTGGTTAGACTCCTGAGAAGGAGATCTAGACCTTCTGGGCACACTCACAATTCTTCCTGGGGGGACAAAGGGGAGGTCATTCTGATCCTCCTCCTCCACAGGAGGAATTGGGTTCTCCAGGTCCAGGTCATTTTCACCTTCCTGGCCAGTTTCAGAGGGGGGGGCCTGGGTTTCTTCACCCCTGACCCCTTCCTCTTCTTCTGCCCCACCCTAGGGGCCTGCTGAGATCATCAGCTAGTAGCACCTCTCTGAGGTGTTGGGTGCTGGCACTTTTGCCTGCCTTCAGCTTCCTAGTATTGCATAATGCTCTCAATTCCAAGAATGGGAGTTTATCATACTTGGAGGGAAGAAGCCCACTGGCTTCTGGCAAGGACTCACTGGGTCCTGGCTTTGAAGACATTACTAGTGAGGTGTGGTGTATGCACTACTTACTCTAGTGTGGCCTACTAAACTCTCTTGAGTTGTAGAAAGGGTGTGCTATCCCTTAACACACAACTCTAAGTTCAGTAGAACTTACTGTATACTAAGCTTGATTTATATGTACCTAAGGTACCCTTAGTGGTTTTCAGTTGATCAATTCAATTGAGATTATCTGGTAAAACAATAGCAAGCTGGAATCCCACACGCTGCACACCAATGTGAGAAGTTGGCCAGGCATATGCTGTCGACTAATTATAGTGGGCACCTTGCACCAGTCCAAACAACCCCTTATTGGAGATAGGTTAAAGACAACCTTTATTGAAAGCTATCCTAGTGGTAGCTATGGAGAGCAGCCTTCAGGCTAAGTCTTGAAGGAATGTAAAGCAGCTTGTTTTACCAGTCTATAATCTCTTGAGTGACCAAATGAAAGAGGACCACACCAGGTATATATTCAAAATATATGTATTTATTGCTAAACACACCCCTCTAGTCTCTTTATGAGGCTAGAGTTCGAAGTACATAAGTTATAAGTTAATTATCTACAGTAATAGCACAAATACACGTTTGAGCCCTAGGGGCGTACCAAACCATATACCAATAAAGTGGTATAAGAACCACGACTGAGCTAGACACAAGGCCTAGAGCCTGTAGAAGTGCTGGGACCACAAGGAACCACCCAAGGTAGTGACACAGGGGACCCACGGGGGACGCGTGCAGTGTGAGAACACAGCCGCGAATCGCCGTTGACTTCTATGGGGAAAGTCGCGGTTGGAAGTTTAAAGAAAAGGGACACTTAGAGGAGGACTTGGAGCAAACCCTTTTAGAACTAGGCTGTTATAGTGTCAATACCCACGGGAGCACCGGAGTACTCGAGTTACCTCACCTAGGGGAGCCGGGTGCATAGGTGTCTTTCGGGGTCGGGTTTCGTCGTCGTTTTCAATGGCGATCTGCTGCAAAGTGCTGCTGGCGGCCAAGTCGAAAGTGTTCGGGTGGATCCAAAGGTGGATCGAAGATCTGAAGAACCTGAAAGCAGAGGGGACAGAGTCTGGGTCACTAGCCAGTGACCAGGAAGGCGATGAGCAGATGCCCACCGATGTCGAGTGCTTCAGGTAGGTTGACGGTTGTCTTGACTCTTCAGCCACGAGGTCCAGGAGGCGTCGACGATGACCAGGAGCTGGATTCGAGCTGTCCCACGACGTCTGTCGATTGCAGGGGTGTCGGCGACCGGATTGGACCCAACAAGCCTTGGCAGCGGCAAGTCTCGTGGAAATGGAAGAAGGACGATGGTGCAGACCAGCAAGGTCTGTGGGACTCACCCAACAAGGGTAAGTCAGGGCACGCCTGGAGCAACCAGGGAGCCCAAGCAGAAGAAGATTGGCCTTCGGGAGGGCCTACTAGCCATCGGACTAGCGACCGTGAAGGAGCCTCAAGTGGACGCACTTGGAGCTGGCTCACAGGACACTCATGGAGTGGAGGCCAGTGATCTTCGGTGCAGTCGGTGCTGGAGGCTGGGGCTACTCGGAGCCCAAAGCACAACTTCGTGGGAGACCCAGAACAGGATGCACTTGCAAATGCGATTGGTGTCCAGGGGTCACGGTTCCACGTTACCCACGACAGCTACGGGCCTCAGCTTTGCTGGGGACTCAGGGCAGCCTCGGGGAAGTCTGGAAATCCACCTCTGGTGATGGAAAGACTTCGGCGTCCGGCGGGAGCTTCAGTGATGCAGACCGGACAATTGCTTCTTTGGTGCCTGCCAAGCAGGGGAGTCACTCCTTGACCCCAAGGGAGATTCTTCAGTCCTCTAATCTTGAAGTAGAGCGTCGAAGGTCCAGGATTCTGTGTCAGAGTTTCGTCCAGGTAAATCTAAAGTCCTAAGGACGGGGGTCCCACACTTATACCAAGTTAGGGGGTTGGACATACTCTGGGGACCCACCTATGGGAGGGTCAGGGCAGAGGGGTGGTTACACCCCTTTCCCTTTGTCCAGTTTCGCGCCAGAGCAGGGGCTGGAAGCCCCTGAGCCGGTTTGAACTGGGGTATGCACAGGGACACCAAATGTGCCCCCAGTGCAGGACTTCAAAGCACCAGAGAGTGCTCCCGCCCAGCCCCAATACACACTATCCTGTCTGGGGAGGTGGTTACACCTCCCTGGGACAGGAAACCTATTGTCCAGGCCTCCCCTGCCGGAGTTTCGGTCAGCAGCAGGCCAGACTCGTGTCTGTGTCTGTGGCAGCGGCATCCATTTTGTGATGCCAGGGCTTGGAAAGAAGTTACCGGGCAGGCCGGTGTGTACATGTCTCTCCCTCTAGAAGGGTGGAATGCTACCCCCGCCGCCAGAACTGGTGGGGGGGTAGTATTCCAAGATGTTTGACACCAAACATGACATGTTTCTGTGCAGCCATCCCAAAGTTAGCATTTAACGCGAGGTTATAATGCACTTAAGAGTATATGGTCAGGCTGCACTACAAACAGCATCAGAGAAGGGTCTCCGAACGCTGCAGAGGGGCCCTGCTCATGCAGGGGCACCCTCTCACATAGGAACCACGCACTCTGCCTCCAGGATTGATAAGGCCTGCCATAGGAGTGACTTATAAGTTTATATGTGTGTATGTATGTAGTGATATAGGTAGCCTATATCACAGTAAGGGGTGCATGCACCACCTTACCCAGGCTGCAGTAGCAGACCTGTGGTGTCATTTTGGATGGCCTTCCAGGGGTGGCACAATACATGCTGCAGCCCCTGGTAGGCCTCTGAGGTACCTATGCCCTGGGTACATAGTATACCATATACTAGGGACTTATAAGGGCACTCCAGATTCCAATCAGAGATGTGCCTAAGGCACATGGAAACCATTTTAGAGAGGAAGCAGCTAGCCTGGGGTTCTGATTAGCAGCGCCCCAACCAGATTAAAGTCGAAAAACAGTGAAGCATCAGCAAAAAGTGGGGGTACCCATGTGATGCAGATCCTACTCTCCTACAATCACCAGCAAGCTGGACTAAGGAAACACAGTCTACGTCGTCATCACTGCACAGCTCACCAAGAGACTCCAGGTCATTCAAAATGCAGCAGCACACATCTTGAGTACCTCCACTGTTCATAAACGCACACTCTACATGTTCCTCACACACAAATACAAAACACTGCACAATCATGGCCTGCATGTTTGAAAAACCGCATCAGTATCCACATACTAAACAGAAACCGCACTCTGCAAGTTTCTCACACACAAATACAAAACACTGCACAATCATGGCCTGCATGTCTGAAGAGCTGCATCAGTATCCACATACTAAACATACACCTTGGCTCAGCCAGCCCGCTGATTGCTCAAGTCCCCCACATCCAAAGAGACAGGCTGCTAAAGCCTATAATTTCCTCTCCATCAGAGCCACCAGCTCAGTCCTTTAATTCTGCAAGAAAATGAAAACTGAGCTTTTCCAATAGCTCTCAGTCAGGGCTTCATCCTCCCGCTTAAGGAGCCAGGATACCCTCCCGGGCGCAATGCAAATATGCATAACATAACATGGGGAATTGTGGGAGCAAATGTTTGCAATGAAAGGGTGAAGAGAGATTAACATACAGTGCTGGATGGTCAGCACAATCTAGACAGAAAAGGCAGTTTCATAAGGAAGTCACTCAGGAAGGAGCAGGTTACGCCATGTCGAAAACAGATATTAGGCTACAAATTACAATAAACATGCCATACGAGAAAGGTATGTCATTTTAGAAAATCTCCACTGGACTGTAACTCTTTTTCAGGAGATGAGGAGCTTAGCGAACCCCTGGACACTCAGAATACAGTCCACTCTCGAGACATGAAACATAGGATGAATCTTTACATTTTAGGAATATACAATTGTACTGCCTCAATTCATGTTAATTGCTTAACTGCAAAAAGTAACCCAAGTGTATCAGACCAAATTTTAGATGCCACCCAGGCATCAATAAGTATTTGGAAGAGAGCACCACATAGTCTCCTATGCTGCTGAACTCCTCCATTTTCTATCAGCACAACATTTGTAACCTAGCTTAGTCTGTTCAGGTGATTAGACAGGTTATGAATCTTTTGTAGTTCCAAAACCAGATCATTGACATGTGAATCTTCTGAAATATGGATATCTGTAGGCCAAAACTTTGGGTGCAAACCATATATACAAAAGAAGGGACCCTTGGTGTAGTTAGTATACAGGGCTTACTGTAAAACATTATATGGCATGTACCCCGTCTCTGTATTTCTACGAGCCATGTCCTGTAGTGTTTTAAGTTGTCTACAAAAGCTTTCTACAGAGACTACAGCTATGCCTTACTAGTCAAAGACAAAGTGTGTGCACAGCAAACATAAGTTGAGCTGCACAAAATACTTCAGTGTTGAATATGACCAAAAACACAGACATTCACTGAAAAAACCAAAGATCAAAGAGACATTATGGTTAGGTTTGCTCAAAACACCATAATGTATGTTTGGAAAACCTCTCAAATTCACCGAAAAAAGTGTGGTTAAAGTGCAGTTAAGGTTACAACACAAAATATAAAAACCACTGAGTTTCACCTGTAATGGTTCAGTAAACTTACAAATTTCTGGTAAACTAACCACATCTTCCGCCCTCTCTTGCACTGCTTATGACCTCAAATTTTGCATCACTCTTGACATAGTAAACAACATCATTGATAGCATCACTGATGACATCACTGATGACATCTCAAATGCACCCATCATTATGCCATCGGCCAACTCAGTTGCGCATGGCCTTCTCCTGTTCGGAGCCGGGAGTGGGTGCAGGTCCTGGACATACCTCCTGCCTTCAGGCAAACCCGCTAGGCAAGGCCTTTGGCTCCAGTTTCTACCAATAACCCTACTATCTTTATATAAAAAAGATTTTTTTTTATTCTGTTCCACAGGGTTGCTAAATTTTCAAGTCACTGATATCATCTTGATGTTTACCTCTGGAGTCGAAACAGCGACCCTTCCCATCACGTGAACTGTCCTCATCCTTGTTTACAGGGTTTTCTGAAGAATGAATCTCTGTATTCACCTTACACCCCAACCACTTATTAAGATTGCTACAGTCTTTTTTCAATCTGCATGATGAAGTTCTTTTTTATTTCACCTCTCCATGAAGGTTTTATGCACCTGAGCAGAGTGCCACTTCACCAATGTATGGTCCTGCGGTGTGGAGAGGTGTGGTGCAGCGGCCAGGGCAGCTGACTTCGGAGCACAGGGCTCACGGTTCGATCCCCGGCTCCGGAGGCAGCTCAGCACCATGTGACTCTGGGCAATAGCTCACTTAATTTCCATGACGCCCCCCAGCGCCTTGAGACCCGTAAGGGTGAATAGTTCGCGCTTTACAAATATGGATTTATATATATTTTTTTAATTTAATGTATGCCTGTATGTTCATACGAGAAATAGAAAGAATCTGGCTATGTGGCACTATCTTCCAAGGATACATATTGCATACAATATTTTGGTCCAGATAGACTGATGACTTTAAGTCATTTGGCAGTTGTTAGAAATTGTGTTTCTGGTTGGCAGAGGTATGTACCCTATCCAAGCAGGAACTCACACTTTAAATTAACCTGTGCTCATCCTCTGGTAGCTTTGCACAGAGCAGGCAGGCTTAACGTAAGAGGCAATGAGTAAAGTATGTGTGCAAGACAACACACAGTAACACAATAAAAACTCCACAAAAAGACTCCACGCTAGTTTAGAAAAATAGGTTAGGACTTTATAAATAAAACAAGACCAAAATGACAAAAAACAATAAGAAGTTGAGATATTAATTTTTACAGATTAAATGTAAAAATAGCGCTCAGAAGCAATAAGGAGCCTATGGGAGTTATCTGGTTGCGCTGGACCGAGGCAAAGTCAAGAGTTCAGGCTGACCGCACTAGAGCGCGGGCCAGATGCAGGAGCCATGCAAGGCCTGCTGAACAAAGTACCTTGATCCTGGCGCAACAGCGAGATGCGAGGTGAAGCCGAGTTATGCGTTGGTGTTGATCCCACAGTCGAGGTGATGCGTTGATTTTCTTCATGCTGTGGTAGCGATGTGGCGGTTCTGAAGATGATGCGCCGAGCGGAGTGATGTTGGTTCTGTAGAAGATGCACCAGGTTTCTCCATGCAGTCAAGGGGATGCGTTGATCTTCTCCACTGCAGCGGCAGCTATGCGGCAGTTCTGATGCATCGGTTATGTAGGCGAAGCGCTGGTTCTGAGTGTGATGCACCAATTTTGCTCCCGCAACAGGGTCAATGCGCCGGTTTCACTACATGCAGACTGAAGATGCATCAATTTTACTGGAACAAGCACCTGGGTCCACTTCCAGTGGACCAGGCACAGGAGTAGGTGGTGAGACTTTGATATCTCTGAGTCCCAGGAAACAGGATGCAAACCAACAAGCCCTTGGAGATCACTTTGGGTTCAAGGCAGAGTCCAGCTCTCCCTAAGCAGCGTCAGGGAGCAGCAGGCAGCAGGGCAGCACAGCAGAAAAGCAGCTTTTCCAGAGCAGCAGTCCAGCAGAGTAACAGTCCTTGTAGCAACACAACAAATCTTCTGACAGGGGCTCCTTACAGGTCCGGAAGTGTCATTTGGTGGGGCCAGAGACCCAGTACCTATACCCAGTTGTGCCTTTGAAGTGAGGGTGACTTCAAAGAAGGGTCTTTGAAGTGCACAGAGGTCCTTTCTTCCTAGCCCTTGCTTCAGACTTACTACAGGGGGGGGTAATCAGTCCTTTGTGCAGGGACAGGGGAACATTGTCATCTTCTCTAAGTTAGCATGAGCACGCTGCAGATTGTCCGCTGCTTTGCACACGTTACTACACAAGTTTATTTTGCAAATGCCTCTTTTGCCGTTTTTGCATGAGAACCTATCGCTGTGTTCATACTCTGCAGGTTCCTGGGATTTAGTCTGAACATTGTGAGCAAAGTCGATCAACAATGTCCCTTGTTATTCTGTTCTGGTCAGGCCCTAGCGCCTAGACAAAACATACCGATGCAGCTGTTGTTTGGGAATACGTACTTTGGTCTTATTGGAATACACAAATAGGCAGCATACACTTGGAGAGGGACCTTTCCAGGGAGAACAGCAAGACAGCACCTATGATGTAGATCTACCATCTATAGACTGAGGTATGGGGTCTGTAGATAACGCCCAGAGATCTTCTAATATATAATCATTCTGGTTCTATACAGGAGGAGGGAGATGAGGTTACACTGTCTTTTCATAAAGACCGCTCCTTTGATGATTTACTAACTACTTGCTATGCTGACCGTATTTGTGTTAAGCATTTTCCTGCTTATTGTGGCACGTATACTGCATATTAGAGCACGTTACTTAAAATAAATATTTTTAACTTGTTCGTGTCTCTGTCAGATCTTATTGTGGACAAGTACAAGAGTGCGAGCGAAAGGGTGTGTCTTGCAACGGCGATTCCTGAGAGAGTCGGAAGTGTTGTGTTCTCGGGTGTCTAATCATCTGTTTCACTGTGAGTGAGTAGGAGAGCAAGTGAGACACTTTAGCTAGTCGGTCGGGGGATCATGGGTACAGAGGTGGTAGGATGACCCAGTCCCTATACACTAAGGTCCCATAATCCTACGCATAATTCTGTGTTTGTGCAGAATCCCTGCAACATGGCGCCACCAACGTTTGGTCTGGTACTTATTCACAAGACTCCTGAGTGGCACTTGTGCTTGTCCACAATACCCTCTCACCGGTTCCCGAAGACATCCGTGGTGAGAGTGCTTAGCCTCCTACATTGGTAGGATACACCTATTTCTGTAGGTTATTCATGCTTGAAGTTTAAAAGGTTTTTTTGACCCATTTGCGCTACCATTATATTTACTCTTTTGATTTTTATATGGCACAACCAGTCGCTATTCCGGCACACAGCCGGGCGGCGGTTACAGCTCACTTGACTGAGCACGGAGTCCCCAGTGCAGTGGCTAACTTTATTTTCGTGGTTGAAGCGGATCCAGCATACCGCTTCGAAGTATTTTGTTCTTGGGTTAATTTTCCAGCGGTAAATGCGAATGATAATTTGTTTCACACTTACATGCCGCTGCTCCTCCAGCAGCGTATCGTCCTTATGCATTGATTGAAGTTCCGTTGACGTCCTGGGAGCACACTATTTGGTTTAAGGACTCCCTTCCTCACACAGTCTCTTTTATTCGTATGGGCCCCTTATCTATCGATGGGACTACATCGCCTGTTTTGGCTGGTTTTACACCACATCCCAATTATCTCAATGTTACTATCATGGAGCTACGTCTACTCTATACACAATTAGTTCATCTGCATATACATGTCATACAGTTTATGTCTCGTGCACTTCAGGCAGCTCCAGCTGGAGCTGCTCCTCCGGCACCAGGTCAGGGCGGAGGACTTGTGATTAGTCCCGTCATGATCAACTCTGTGATCGGAAAACGTACTCAGTATCATGAGGACTTACCATTTTGGATCGCACAAAAAATTGAGCAGCTTGAGGCTGTATTTCCACATACGTCTCCTGTAGAGAAACACAGGATCCTTACAATGAGTTTTCCGAGTGGTCTGATTCCTCCTTAAGCGGACTGCACCACCTGGGGGACGGTGTTTGCTTCAGTGTATACACTGTGCTTTGGCACCCTCTCCATGAGCGATCTGCCGAGCGTTCTGAAAAAGGTACAGGATGAACACAGGGCTGGTCCAGCCCTGGATTTGGGGATAAAGTTAATGGGCATGTTTCCTATTGTCTCCGATATGATTCTGGACAACATTAAAGGTGAAGCAGTTTGCTTGCAAGTGTACCAACGCCTGGCGGCGGTGGCGGACGTTGATCAGGAGCGACAATTGCCGATTATTATTGCGGATATGTATACATCCTTGGGTCGCAATAGCTTAGGGATTCGACCATTTACACAGGCACAGAGTAAACCCCCTCCTGAGAAGGAGGGTCGTCCAGTCTCTCCTAAAAAGGCTTGGAATAAAAACGTGTGGCAGTAACAACAGAAGCCTTGTTCTCATGCTGGTTCGCCTCCACCTGACGCGTAGATATAATTTGCGTGACTGCTCTAAAGTTAAGACACCCAAGTGGTTTCATGTTCCTGATCCTCATTCTCCTCATTCCTTTCAGGAATCATCGGATCAACAGTCCGGTGGAGGAGGGCGACAGGATTGCAGACAAGGAGAGTCTACGCAAGCGAGACATGACCCTCAGCGCCAGTTTGACGTAAAAGTCAAGCAGGAGGATCAACCTCAATATCGAGCCCCATTTCAGAAGAAAAAAGTTGCCGCTTTGACTGCAAAGTTTACCTCTGACGGTGAGAACCCTCCTCCTCGACAGGAGTTGGGCGGTAACCCTCCTCAGCAGCGCGGCGGAGGTTATCATAGTGCGGCAGACACTCCACCAGCGTCTGGAGGCGAAAGCAACTGACACTTTTATTAACGTTGAGACAGCCGACACTCGAGTTGCTCCTCCTGATAGGCTTTATGACGTAAGCCTCCAAATTGAAGGTGATATTAAACGCACTGTTAAAGCAGTCTTTTGGGACAATCTAACGTCTTCTTATGATATTTTGTTGGTGGAGGTTGATTGGCCACCCCCGTTTGTCCATGCTTCCTCTAGGAGTGAGGAGGTAAATCTTCCATGTTTTTCACAAAATGTTCCAGAGGAGGCTAAAAATGCTTATGCTTCAGAGTGGGCCCTAACCTTAGCTCCCGCTTTATATCGCAATCAGGAAGGTTGGGTCAAGGATTCACAAGTGCATGTTATTCTTTTGCGTTCTACACCACAGCCCCAACCGCAGTATCCATTAAACGTGATGCTAAGGCGTCCGTGGGTGATATTTTGACTCAATTGGAATATCAGGGTGTGATTGAGCCCTGTGTTTCGTCAATGAATAATCTTCTTTTTCCGAAATTGAAACCGGACCGTTCATATCATATAGTTTCTGTGAGAAGTTGGCCTGGCATATGCTGTTCACTAATTAAAGTGGACACCTTGCACCAGAACAATTCGACTCTTATGGTAGATAGGTTTAAGACAACCTTTATAGAAAGCTATCCTAGTGGTAGCTGTGGAGAGCAGCCTTCAGGCTAAGTCTTGAAGGAATGTAAAGCAGCTTGTTTTACCACACAATCTCTTGAATCACCAAATGAAAAGACACCACACAGGTATATATATCAAATATATATGTATTTATTAATAAACACTCTCTACTAATCTCTTTATGAGATTAGAGGTCAGGAACATATGTACAAGTCAAATATTATCACAATAAGTTTAGCACAATCGAATATCACAATCTTAGTTTGCTAGACCTAGGTCTAGGGCATCTAGAATCGAGGGACCCCCAAGAACCACCCCAGGTAGTTGTAGGAGACCCACAGGGGACGGACGCGGTGACCTGGCACCGGTGCAAGTCCTGTGCGAGTCTATGCGCTCAGACGCGATTGGGATATCAATGTTAAAGGTCCCTTGCGTGTTCGAGGCGAACACACCGATCGGTCCTTGTACGAGTCGAAGGACGCGGTTGCAGGTAGAGTTGCAAAGGAGATGGACGCGCTGTGTCTAACACAGACGTGAACCTTGTGCGAGTCAGTGCAATGGAGATCTCAGAGTTACAGGCCCTTTGTGTGTTCGAGGCGAACACCGATCGGACTCAGTACGAGTCGAAGGATACAGTTTTAGATAGTGTTGCAAAGGAGATGGACGCGGTGTGTCTAACACAGACGCGAACCCTGTACGAGTCAGCGCAATTGTCGCACTTGGAAAGTTAGAGTTTTAGGACACTTCTAGGGAAGCTACAAGCAAGTCACTTACAGGGTAAGTAGTCCTAGGGCCCACACCCACAGGAGCACCGTAGTGCTGAAGTTACCTCACCCAGGGGAGCCGGGTGCATAGGTGTTCTTTGGTGTCGGGTCGCGGCGTCGTTTTCAATGGGAGCCAGTGAAGACTTGCTGCGACAGGCGAAGTGTCCAGAGGAATCCAAGCCTGGATTCAGAAGATGGGAGACCTGAAAGCAGAGGGGACAGTGTTCAAAGTCACTTGGCAGTGACTCGGGGCAGGGAAGATGGATGCCCACCGTCGTCGCAAGATTCAAGTCGTTCGCGGTTGCCTTGACTCTTCAGCCACGAGGTCCAGGAGGCGTCGACGACGACCAGGAGCTGGATTCGGCGTGTCCCACAATGTCTGCAGCTTACTGCGGTGTCGGCGACTCGATCGGAGCCAACAAGCCTTGGTAACAGCAAGTCTCGAGGAAAGTGTGAAGAGGCAATGGCGCAGACCAGCAAGGTCTGGGGGACTCACCCAGCGAGGGTAAGTCAGGGCAGGCCTGGAGCAACCAGGGGAGCCCTTTGGTTTCTTTAGAAAGTCTTCTGGGGACCCACAAGCCGGCTGGCAAGGGATTGCGAAGACGCCTCGGGAGGATTCACTCACAGGGGCCCACGGTCACTCGGGACGTGGTAGGCCTCTGATCTTAGGAGGGATTCCTGCTAGAGGCTGGGACCACACGTGGTCCAAAGCACAAGTTCGTGGAACGTTGTGAAGGGGTTGCACTCGACAATAGTGCACGGTACCCAGGGGTCGCGGTTCCTCGTTACTCTTGGGGTCCACTGGCCTCAGCTTCGCTGGAGACTCACGATGGCCTTTGAGAAGTCAGGAAATCCACTTCTTGGGCTGCAGGGACTTCGGACTCCGGCGGGAGCGGCGTAGTTTGTGACCGTCGTTTGTAGTTTTTGGTGCCTGCCAAGCAGGGGAGTCACTCCTTGACTCCAACGGAGATTCTTCAGTCTTCCAAAGGTAGTGGAACGTCGAAGGTCCGGGATTCTTCTTGTAGAGCGTCGTCCAGGGAAAATCTAGGGTGCAATGCACAGGTTCCCCCTCTTATACTAAAAGAAAGGGAGGGACTAGCTCTATGACCCTACCTATGGGAGGGTCAGGGAGTGGGTGGCTACACCCACTTCCCTTTGTCCAGTTTCGCGCCAGAGCAGGGACAGGTAGCCCCTGAGCCGGTTTGAACTGGCATATGCACAGAGGAGCCTTCTGTTCCCCCAGTGCAGGACTTCAAAGCACTCTAAGAGTGCACCCACCCAGCCCCAATACACTAAACCCTGTCTGGGAGGTGGTCACACCCCTTGGGACAGGATATCTATTGTTGGGCTTCCTCCACTGCGAGTGTTGGTCATCAGCAGGAGGGCAGCCCAGTGTCTGTGACTGGTGGCATCCATTTTGTGATGCCAGGGCTCTGCAGGATTCTACCGTGTTTCCACAGTAGGTACATGTCTATCACTCTAGAAGGGTGGAATGCTACCCCCGCCGCCAGGACTGGCGGGGGGTTAGTATTCCAAGGTGTTTGACACCAAACACGACATGTTTCGATGCAGCCATTCCAAAGTTAGCATTTTACCGCGAGGATATAATGCACTTAAAAGTATATGGTTTAACCGCATCCACAAACAGCACCAGAGAATGGACTCTGAGAGCTGCAGAGGGGCCCTGCTCAGGCAGAGGCACCCCCTCACATAGAAGCCAAGCACCCTGCCCTCAGGATTGATAGGGCCTGCCTTAGGGGTGACTGATAGGTTTATATGTGTGTGTAGGAGAGATATAGGGGACCTATATCTCAGTGAGGAGTGCTAGCACTTCCTCACCCAGGCTGCAGTAGCAGGCCTGTGGTGTCAGATTTAGTCTGCTTCCCAGGGGTGGCACAATACATGCTGCAGCCCCTGGCAGGCCTGTGAAGTACCTATGCCCTTGGTACCTAAGGTACCATATACTAGGGACTCATAAGGTACCACAGTATCCAATCACTAGTGCACCTAGAGTGCACTCCAAATCGTTTAGAGAGAACAGAGAGGCTGGGGCCCTGATTAGCAGGGTCCCAGCCTGACTATAGCCAGAAACCAGTGTAAACATCAGAAAAAAAGTGGGGGCAACATAAGAGGCAGATCCTACTCTCCTACAGTTTCAGACTACAGACACTTGAACAGTCATGTTTGTACCTCTGCGATACAGAACAGACATAGCTGTGCGTTAGTAAACAACATTGTTCGAAAGAAATATAAAACTACATTGGACATCTCCAATGGTTTTTTTGGCCACACATTGGCTCCTGAAATTCATGACTTGACTGCATTCAGCGCTCTCTGCAATCAAAGACGATATACGCGATTGCCCATGGGATATAAGACTAGCCCAGGAGTGTTTGCGGCACACATTGTGTTGATCGTACATGAAATTGATCCCAATGCCTTTTCATACGTCGATGATATATACTTGACGGATGATGAAATGAATCTGCATCTTAAGCGTGTGGATTGCATTATCACACATTTTGCGATGTTAGGTTACAAATTCAATTTTGCGAAGTCGCATATTGCTTTTTTGGCAGTCCTTTTTCTTGGTTATGAGCTCAATAATGAAGGTAGGGGATTAGCCCACCACTTTTTGGAGAAATGCTCAATTGCAACCTCCATCTACCCTCAAAAAATTTCAATCGTTGCTGGGTTTCTTGAATTTTGGCAGGACTTACATACCTGATTATGCCCAGCGTATCAAACCGCTATATGCATTGATACAACCTTCTTTTTCCTCTTCCAGTTGGCTTCCGAAACATACCGCAGTACTTAGGTCTTTGCAGTCTGATCTGCTCGCGACTCAATTCTTGTTAACTAGAGACAATACCACTAATTTGGTCATAAGGATTGTACCAGGCGCATTAGGATTCACCTATGTGACTTTTAATGAAGGGGACACAGTTTCCATAGCTTATAAATCGCATTTATATACGCCTGCTGAAATGTGCTTTTCTTCGACGGAAAAAATCTTAACAGCAGTACAGATGGCTACTCTGAAGGAACGCTCTCTGGCTCAGGGAAAACGCATTTTCATGGTTTTGCCGGTGCCCGCTATAGAAGTGGTCACGAAGGCGAGTGTTCCGAATTCCAAAGCTCTGCATCTCCGGTGGATACAATGGGCTAGTTCATTGACGTAGGCTGATGTCAATTTTATCTTTGATCCTTTTTTGCAAACGCAGGAGTTTTTACAATATGAACATGTTCATTCTTCTCCTCTATCACTACTTCCTCTTGATCAATACAAATGTATTATATACACTGATGGATCTGCACAGCCAGCCATTGGTTCTAAACATGCGTATTCCGCTGTCTGCGCAATTGTGGCAGGCATGGTAGTGGACGGTGATTTTAAATCCGCCTTGGTTCACGCACAATCCCTTGGGTACTGCACAGCACAATTGGCCCAGTTACGAGCTTTGGTTTTGGTTCTTGAGTTTGCTGATCCCGATGTGCCTACACTTGTGGTGTGCGATTCCTTTTACTGTGTACAATCCTTTAATGACAACTTGTTCTTTTGGAAACAAAATGATTTTTGTGATTCAAAAGGTAGCGCAATAAAGCATAAAACGCTTTGGGTCCGAGTGGCCGCTCTTAAGGAACGTTTACCGCTCACACATGTTATCCATACCTTGGGCCGTCAGTGTGTGGGAGTACACACCGTTGGTAATTCAATGGCTGATGAAGCAGACAAATCCGCAGTAGCCACATGTTCAGTAGCAGCAGTTACTAGGTCTATGACTAAAATTGATGATGACATTTTGACGGCTATTGCCTCAACTAAAGAGGGAACGCAGTTTCCCCAAGGATTTCTTTCGCGTTATACTTGTCACTTAGCGCCTGATCAAATTCCATTTGTAACCATTCCAACAGTTGGTGATCATTTGATTCCCAATGAGGATCGCAGACTTTCTTTGATTATAGCTGCTCACGAAGGCATGGCTTCTGCACATGCTGGAGTGACAGCGACTGTTTCGCTATTGCAGCAACATTTTTGGTGGCATGGCTTACACCAGCAAACTTGAAAATATGTTCTTTTCTGTGATATTTGTCAACAGATTAAACCTTCTACGGTTTCACGTCCACCACATACTCGGCTTTTCATTTCAAATCAACCATTTGGTTGTATTTATCTTGATCACTGGGGTTCTTTGACATCAGACAATGCTTTCAAATATATTTTGGTTGCAGTGGATTCTTGCACTCGATTCCTTTGGGTTTGGCCGCAATGCAGTGCTGACGTTCGAACTGTTATAAAAGATTTGCGTGTCTTTGTAGGGACATTTGCCTGTGGCACCTTCCATTCAGACCAAGGTCCGGCTTTTGCCTTTAAGGTGTACTGGGATGCGATGAAATAAAATGAGGGATTTATAAAGCGCGACATAACCCGGAGGTATCTAGGCGCTGGATACACCAGAAGACAGTTTTAGAACGGTGCCATTAGTACAGCCAGGTCTTTAAGCGCTTCCTAAATTGAAGCAGGTTATGTTCGTTTTTCAGGCAAGTGGGCAAGGAGTTCCAAAGTTTAGCAGTGGTGTAGGAAAAACTTTTGCCTCCCCATTTTACTTTTGAAATCTTGGGGATAGATAAGTTGCCACTGTTAGACGATTTTAGTGATCTGCCTGGGATGTAAGGTCTGAAGAGTTGCGACAGTTGTCGTGGGCCCTTGCCATGTGTGGCCTTAAATGCAATACATAAGGCCTTAAACTGGATGCGCTTAATGATGGGCAGCCAATGTAGCTCTGCAAGAGCCTTGGAGGCTGAGTCAAAGCGAGTAAGCCCAAGCAGAACTCTGGCAGCCGCATTTTGCGTAGTTTGCAGTTTTTGTAGACTACTCTTTCTTGCACTGGTAAGAAGGGCGTTGCAGTAGTCCAGTCTTGAACCAATCAAGGCTGTGACCACTGTTTTCCTGAGCTCTAATAGGATGAACGGAAGTATTTTTTCAGGATTTTAAGGATGAAAAAACAAGTTGCTGTGGTGTGATTGATCTGCGACTCGGAGAGCCTGGAGTGAAACAGAACTCCAAGGTTCTTAACCTTGTCAGCTGGTGTTGGGGGAAGGCCCATGTGACTTGGCCACCAGCTGTCTGACCAGACAATAGGTGTGTTGCCAAAAAGCATAACTTCCGTTTTTGAAGTGTTAAGTTTAAGACAGTTTGTCTGCATCCACTTCCCTATGTGGCTCATACAGCTTTTGAACCGGGACGCAGTGTCTGCGGACGAGCTGTTAATGGACACTATGATTTGTGTGTCGTCCGCATAAGACACCAGCGTGAATCCAAAGGTTCTTATCAGTTTGGCCAGCAGGGTGACGTATAGATTAAAAAGAGTGGGGCTCAACGACGAGCCCTGAGGCACTCCACAAGGGAGTGAGAAGTCCGGGGAGACAAATGGGTCAAGTGCCACTGATTGTGTTCTGTTTGACAGGAAGGATCTGAGTAGGAGGAGTGCTTTGTCCCTGATTCCCAGCGAGGCAAGACGTTCAACCAACACGTCGTGGTTGACAGTGTCGAATGCTGCTGAGAGATCTAAAAGGATAAGAGCAGCGCTCCCACCTTTATCAAGGGTTAGCCTAAGTTCCTCCGTAGCTGTAATTAGGGCCAGCTCAGTGCTGTGGTGGGCCTGGAAGCCAAATTGCGAGTGGTCTAGGATATCACCTTCCGAGAGGAAGGCGGACAATTCCTTGTTTAGATATCTTTCTATAATTTTAGCAGGAAACGGAATCCTGGAGATCGGTCTGTAACTGCAGGGGTCATCCGGGTCCAAATTTGGCTTTTTCAGGAGTGGCAATATAGAGGCTCTTTTCCAGTCGGTGGGAAAGGCCCCGAAGAGATCATAAGGTTAAAAATAGGCCAGAGAGCAGATGCCACGATTTCCGGGACCAGATGCAAGATTTTGGGAGGGCAGGGATCAGAGGGGGATCCTGACTTAACTAAGGAGATTAATTCGATAGTACGGTCAAGTGAGATTGGCGGAAACATAGATAATATGGTGGTGGGAGGGCTAGCTGTGTTAGCTTGAGGGGCTGGATTAGCACTTGGGTTTTTATCTGTGGGTGCAGACAGATTGGCTTGGGAATGAAGGTGTCGAAGACTTGATTGACTTTTAGTTGAAAGGCATTTGCTAGCTTGTTGCAGAATTGCTGGCTATTGCCCTGACTTTGGTTTTCAGGAAGCTTGGAGAGTTTTTTTACCGTAGCAAACAATTTTTTAGCACAGCCATTAGATGCTTCAATATTTTCTTTAATAAAATCAGATTTGGCTTTCAGAATGAGCTGCTTATATATTTGCATAGCCAGTCTGTATTCTGATTTGGTATGGGCATTGTTGGCTAACCTCCATTTTCTTTCAAGTTTCCTACAAGTCTGTTTTTGCGCTTTCAGAGACTTATTGAACCAAGGTTCAGAGCGTCTGGTGGGGCACCGTGTAGTTGGGGGGGCTAACTGTTGCCCCGCATGTTGAATCCAGGAGTGATAGCTCATCACTGCCTCATTCAGGTTCACAGGGGTAGATTTGCGAGAGCCTAGGAGTGTCTTGCTTAATTATTCTCCCTCAATCTTATGCCAAGGCCGGGAGCTAAGAGCTTTCTTGGGTAAATAGGTGGGCTTTTTAGGTGGTAAGCAAATTTTAAACAATACTGCTCTATGGTCTGACCAGATGAGTGGTAGGGCTTTATTCCATAAGAGGTTAGGGTGGTCTGAACAGATTCCATCAAGGCAGTGCCCCGCCGAGTGAGTTGCATCCTTAACCAGTTGATTGAGTCCTACACTGGCCATATGATCTAAGAGGGCCGCCTCGGTATCTGTGTCTGTAGAGTTTTCGAGGTGAAAATTAAAATCGCCAAGGATAGTAAAGTTGGGTAATTTTGGGTTTAGCTAGTGGTGGGCGATAAATAAGAGTGCCATTAAAGGTGTTCTGGCTATCGAGGCTGATTTTAAAGGTGGCTACTTCGCCTTCAGTGAAATCAGGGATTGAATTCAACTGAATATTGAGACCATTTCTAGCTATAAGCGCTATACCCCCCCCCTTTTCCCAACTCTGTCTTTCCTATAGATTTTAAAGCCCTCGGGATGGGCCCCCAGGAGATCTGGTTCAGATGAGGGGTCAGCCCAGGTTTCTGTAATGAAGGCTATATCGATAGCGTACTCCTCCATGAGATGATGAAATGCTAGGGCATTTTTGATGAGAAATCTCGTGTTGAGGAGTAGACAGTGAGTTATATTATGACTAGTGTCAAGGTTTGTTTGCTTGGTGCGCCAGCATCTTGCTTGAGGTAGGGGAAGACTGTGAAGCACAATTGTGCAATGGGGACATGCTTTTTTCCCTAGAATCAGGTGTGGGTCATAGGGGGTGCTCAAGCAGGGTTTACCTGTAGGTCTAAGATGCAGTAGAGTCTCCCTGGAATACTGTGTTGGTGGGCAACTCACGTCATCTGGGTAAAAACCTGCATGGTGGCTGGCGCTGTGCGCGGATCGTGCGCGGACGGGCGCAGACGGGCTTGCCTTTGGCATGCCTTCGGCTGCGCGCGTCCGCTGCAGCACGCGGCTCAAATAGAGCCAATTGTGCAAAGAACTAGACCGCCGGCTTCCGAGAGCGGAAGTGAAGGTGGAAGTGGGTGATCAATTCAAGTCCCGCCCTCCGCTCAAACGGCACCACAGCCGCGGCGGACTAGGGCAGAGACTGATATGGAGGGTAGAAGACCAAAACAGTAAGTGAAACACCACAGTTTAAAAATGAAATAAAATGTGCGCGTAGCTGCGCTGGTGAAAGTTAAAACGGACTGCTTAGAGCCAAACAGTCTGTGCAAATAACTACTAGGTGCAAGGTGCGAGATTAAGACAAATGAAAACAGGCTGCAAGTAAAAACCAGTGACCATACAACAGTTAGCCTTTAACTGGAGACAGTCCAACGCCCGGCAGCTCAGCGTGTGTGCCCACGGCGTGACTGCCAACTAGTGCTGCACGTCCGCTGCAGCATGCGGGTCAAATAGAGCCAATTGTGCAAAGAACTAGACCGCCGACTTCTGAGAGCCGAAGTGAAGGCGGAAGTGGAGATCAATTCAAGTCCCGCCCTCCCCTCAAACGGCACCACAGCCGCGGCGGACCAGGGCAGGCGATGAAGTCTTTGGGGGTGCAGGTTCAATTCTCGTCTCCATATCGGCCTGAGGGCAATTCTGTTCTGGAGCGAATGAACCGTGACTTAAAGCAATCTTTAACAGCGAGGATATTAGGTACGGGTCGGGCTGGTTGACTCATCTATAGGGAGACCAATGTGCACTAAATAATCTCCCTAGAAGATCTCTGGGTGGGCGGACCCCGCACAAAATGCTCTTTGGCATTAAAATGTTTGTACCAGACCTTGATGGTCTAGACGTTGTGGCGGCTGCCACAACGTCTGACGTAGATAACTATTGTGCTATGTTACAGGATCTACAAAAGAGTCAAGACGCTCTTGCAAAAGCTTATTTGCCCTCATCCACGGATGCTGCAGTGCTGATCCCGGTTTCTGGCTGGCTTCCTAAAGTTGGTGACCTAGTCCGAGAGAAGGAGGAGAACAAGAAAGAATTTGGTCCATCGTACTGTGCACTAGTTCCAGTCCCTGGTTTAAAAGGCACCCGTACTGTGATCTTACCTCCGCTACCTGGTCGCAAGGAGAATCGTTTTGTTTCCATTGAACATGTCAAGTTACACCATATGGCCGTTACTCAATAGTATGCCTACAAGCATTCCACGGAGGGATGTTTCCCTTCTTCCTTTGCATCCTGTTTCCTCGAATTCTCCCCAAGTACAGGAAGGGGATATGGAGACTACAATGGATTTATTGCCTGTTTTGCCTTCTACATCTGCAACCTTGGAAAACGAGTATGCTTCCCCACCAGTTGAAATTATAGTTAATATTCCTGAAAGTACCATTCATTCACCTTCCAATGAAGAACAGCCCCCATTGTTTCAACTAGGTTTCAGTGGTTACTATATGGACCGAGAAAACGTTTCTTCAGATACGTCTTTGTTGTCCTTGTCTGTGGCAGAGCCGCCTACACGGATTTGTGTTTTCATCTCATGGTTAAAAAGAACTTACCTGGTCCCTCCATGGACATACATCTGGATTGTGCTGTCGATGTTATTCCTCTTCATGTGGGTAGGCTTCGTGGCTGTCTTTTTCCTTTTGATCAATGGCCACTACTTACCTGAACGCTCTGCTGCTGATTTGGTTGACGGAGTTCTGGCCCCACATACTTCGTCTCATAAAATGAAACGAGATCAAGCCCTAGTTAACATTTCAGCTTTCCCAGTCGCTGATGGCATCATTTGGGATAAACTGCCATTGAATTTATGTGGTCAAACGGAAATCTGGCAGATTCCATACGTCTTCCGAGTTTTTTTGGGTGATGTCGTTTAAATTCCACTAATTATGCAGATTTATTTTGCTACCAACATTATGGCCATAATTTTTTGCACAAGACCAATACCCAGAGACCGCAATTTAGGTACACGCAATGGGAGTATTGCCCAACACCATTTAAGGGGAGTTCAAGTACACAGAAAAGGAAGTTTACATATTTTACTGGTTATAATTTATCAGACCCGAGGTCCTATTTTTACAAATTAAATATGCCCACCGGCAACAAATACATGCTTACCCACACTAAATTGGTTTATTCGTCGTCCTTAATAACCGAGTTGTCCCTGAAAGGTTATGATTATTGGAAGGACACAATTGATTTAAAGTCTATTTGGGGAACAAAATGTTGGCAGGCCAAGGGCCTTGAGTCCTTGCATCGCGCATGTTTAATACCGTTTCAGCTTATCTTTTTAAATCAGACGGCTCAGCAGACTACCTGCTTTGGTTTGGCCACTGCTAAGAATTTAAATGCTCCATCAATTCCGTTCTTGGCTGACTATGACACAATGCATACACATACCAACTACACGATTGAGGACTTGACTGCTCTGTTTCAAAACAATACTCTCAATATATCTACTATTGACCCTTCGTATTGGTTGTAGTGGCCCACAAACACCAATGCCTGCCATTTGCGCTTTACTAATGCCACGACAGGGTTCACTCAAAAGTAGACCCGACCCTTGTTACCCCCAGTCTCATACAGTTACCACATATTCTGTTGGTAAATTATGTCAACAATGGTTGGAGCATCCACACTGTCGTCTGTGAAACAACATCTCTACCTTTTGTCAGGTGACATTGATCTAGCTGATTTTCTTTTTGGTCCAAAATCCCCTTGCACTAAACGTTTTGTATATGCAGCATATAATGAATTTTGAAAATTGTCCCATATGGAAGCTGCGGTACACTTACGTCAAATTTATCAGGATAATTTTGAAAAAGTTCTTGCCGTGGTTGATAACAGTATAAACACTCTTTCTTCTCGTATATGGGATTATCTGAACGCTTCCGCACTGTTTTTACCCTTTAATTTGATGGATAAACAAAAACTTATGTCAATGAACGATGCTACATACACTATGTTACTCATTGAGAGACTGGAACAGTTACCATTTTCTGTGGTAGAAACTGATTCAGTGGTATGGTTAATACATGGGGTTATTTCCTTGCCCATCTCACTTTTCCAGTTTTCAGCTTGCATGAAACACTATCCTGTAGGTAGATATAAACCGCTTGGGAGCAGTTACATTCATGAATTATGGTCATTATTGTTCGCATTTTGTTGTCAGCGGGTGGACAAGGATGTTTTCCTTACATGGGAGGATAGTGATTCTACAGTGGGACACTACCTTGTGTGTAAACAAGTAAAACTTCACGGCGCATGCAACGTTTCAGCCCCTAATTTGGCTTGTTTTTTAAAGGGGACTCTGCTTTCTAACGGCAGTTATCTTATCCTAAATAACCAAAACTGCTGCGGCTTACGGGCCGGGATCCCGTATATAGTAACAGTTTCCCAACGTGTTACATGTTGCAGCAACGTCCTGTTTCCACCCCCACATGGGATTGTAGATAGTTCGCTGTGGCCTACCATTCCAACTTTGCAAACAGATTTCAATAAGCTAAGCAGACTCAAAGAGCTATTGTTTCAACAAGAAGTGGCTCTCACATCAGCTCGTGAGACCTTCGACTTGCAGGTGGCGAGAACATCAAGTGTGATTCAGTCATTGCTAAACACGAATGTCCCCCTACATTTTGGAGAATTAATTCACCAAATATTTAATGCGTCTGATACAGCAGGCTTGGCCCACTTTTTTAAGGTTGTGGGCTTCAGCCTTGTCACCTTGTTTCAGACTATTTTTGGAGTAATCCCAGCATTTATTCATTCTATTTATTCCAGCGTATTCGGAGGGTTTCCCTTGCTGCTCCTCTTGGTTTGTGGAGTTCTGTTACTTCTACTGCTGCTCCATAATGGCTGCTTGACCTGTGGTACTGCCAAGCTGCAGCTGTGCCGTAATCGAAAGCTACAGATTTTTGGTTTAATGCCATTGGAAGCTCTTAACATCAACTATTGGCTGACCTTCCGTTATGCCTACTTCATCTGCGTGCAACTTGTGTTCTACAGCCTCCGGTGCCCTTTTCAATGGGCTCTGGATGTCTGCCTCTCTAATACGTCACACGCTGCCCTGGATTGTGAACTGTTGATGGGTCCATTGATGGCCCATGACCAGGACTGTTCCGTGGGTAGGTACTTTGTATACGATCCTACACTTGGACCATCAGCAGGTTTGAGTACCTGTGCTCGTGCACAGCGCCTCTTGGACCGGAGTTTCATTGAAGTTAACCCAGGTTGCCCTGAAATGCTCCTCACTGCCTCTGGATATGAGGAGCATGTCTGCTCATTCGATTTGCTTAATTGGATGGCATACCTTTTTAATATTGAAGTTTCTGACAGCTTGTTGGGACTTATGGCATTCCACTTATCCCGCAAGGTTTTGGCCCAGATGATACGCTGTGAATGGATATCCTGTTGAATATCGTCAATTTTTTCTTTTTTCATTCAGCTTTTTTCCCTCCACAATGGTTTTGATTTGGATTTGAATGGCTCTTTAGCCTTTCACCGTGAGGCTTTGCCTCTACTTACCTCTGACTTCTATTTTAGTCTAGGTCTACTGACCTGGCCATGGGGAGGGTGTCACATGGCTTATGGGGACATTGTCGTCTTCTCTATGTTAGCTTGAGCACGCTGCAGATTGTCCGCTGCTTTACACACGTTACTACACAAGTTTATTTTGCAAATGCCTCTTTTGCCATTTTTGCATGAGAACCTATCGCTGTGTTCATACTCTGCAGGTTCCTGGGATTTAGTCTGAACATTGTGAGCAAGGTCGATCAACAATGTACCTTGTTATTCTGTTCTAGGCAGGCCCTAGCACCTAGACAAAACATACCGCACTGGCCACAGCACTGAAACAGCCATTACTCATATAGTGGACGATGCTCTCACTTTGCTTGACCAGAATGAAGCTTGCCTACTATTACTACTCGATCTCTCATCTGCTTTTGACACTGTCAAACATGACAATCTACTTAACCTCTTGGAATGCAGGATGGGGCTCTCAGGCACGGTCCTAAAATGATTTGCCTCTTTTCTCAACAACAGAACGCAAAGAGTCAAATCCAATCAAACTCTATCCAACTCCAGTCCCTGCACTCTGGGTGTCCCCCAAGGGTCCTCACTCTCCCCCACGCTCTTTAACCTTTTCATTGAACCACTGACTGTAATCCTCAAAGCATCCAACATCCAATATCACATGTATGCGGATGACACCCAACTGTACATGAAAATATCCTCCCCTGATGATATCAAGTCACTCAACGGAACCCTGCTCAAAACACTAAATTGGCTAACCTCCAACCACCTCAAACTAAACGCCCTTAAAACGGAATTCCTTCTCATTTCACCCACTAGGCAAACCCCCACTGTTGTGAAATGTCTAAGTAACCTCACCGCTCTCAACTGCACATCACACATCATTGATTCCACGAAATCACTGGGAGTTGTGCTAGATAAGAATCTAAACATGCAAGATCACATCAGAGCATCTATCAGAGGAGCGAACTTCCAACTGAGCATCCTAAGAAAACTCAAACCCTACCTTCCCCAAGATGACTTCAAATTGGCGGTGCAAGCACTAGTCATCTCTAGACTAGAATACGGCAGTGCTACTCTATGCGGACTTCCAAAACTCAGTTTAGCCCCCGTCAGAGCATCTATGAATGCTGCGACTAGACTCATCACAGGTTCCAAGAAAACCAACCACATCTTGCCGGACTTGAAATCGCTCAACTGGCTTCCATTTGAGGCAAGGATCCAGTTAAAAATTGCTTGTATGACCCATAGAGCACTACACTTCAATACTCCTCTCTACCTGACAAATAAGCTCGAACTATCGGGTGGCACCCGGCCCTCAAGGAGCACCAGCACACTGCTGCTTAAGCCGAAGAAATTTAAAAAACTGAAAACCTACAATCGTACATTCTCTGGCATTGCCCTGAGAATCTGGAACTCCCTACCTGTGGAAACAAGACTGATTCCCTCAATATTTGCCTTCAAAAGGGAAGTTAAAGCTCTACTAATGAACACTGAGCTGAAATAGAAGCTTTTCTCTTCTTGTCTCCTATCTTGTTTAGCTGTTTTAGCTACTACCTGACATTTGTTACAGCCCAATGTCGCCCCCATTATGTCATTTTTGTTCCTGATGTATATTGCCTTACTTTTCTCCCACAGATATCTTCCTATGTCTTCCACAACCCGTATGTAAAGCGCTCTGATACCCGCTTGGGTCATGTTCACGCTATACAAAACTTTAAATAAATAAATAAATACCGATGCAGCTGTTGTTTGGGAATACGTACTTTGGTCTTATTGGAATACATGAATAGGTAGCATACACTTGGAGAGGGACCTTTCCAGGCAGAAGAGCAAGACAGCACCTATGATGTAGATCTACCATCTATAGACTGAGGTATGGGGTCTGCAGATAACGCCCAGAGATCTTCTAATATATAATAATTCTGCTTCTATACAGGGGGAGGGAGATGAGGTTACACTGTCTTTTCATAATGACTGCTCCTTTCATGATTTACAGACTACTTGCTATGCTGACCGTATTTGTGTTATGCATTTTCCTGCTTATTGTGGCACTTATACTGCATACTAGAGCACGTTAGTTAAAATAAATATTTTAAGCTTTTTCGTGTCTCTGTCAGATCTTATTGTGGACAAGTGCAAGACTGTGAGCGAAAGGGTGTGTCTTGCAACCGCGATTCCTGAGAGAGTATCTGTTTCTCTGTGAGTGAGTAGGAGAGCAAGTGAGACACTATAGCTAGTCGGTCCTGGCTCATGGGTACAGAGGTGGTAGGATGGCCCAGTCCCTATACACTAAGGTCCCATAATCCTACGCATAGTTCTGTGTTTGTGCAGAATCCCTGCAACTTAAGTGTCAGCTGCTCCCTCCCATCCTGCCCAAGATGAGCCATCAGGATGCAGATGGGCACTCAGACACACCTACCCTTCTTTTGTGTGTCTCTGTCTAGAGGGACTGCACAAAGTCAAGCTATCACCCACCCCAGACGTGTATTGGAGACAGGCTACAGGCACACAGAGCTTTAAGAGCAGAGAAATGCCAACTTTCTAAAAATGGCGTTTCTAAAATAGTAATGTTAAATCCAACTTTACCAGCAAAGTTGATTTATCATTACCATTCCAATTATATGAAACATGACAGTGCTACTCCTTCTCAATCAAGAATTACAGCTTAAAGGTGTAATATGGAATTCCCAATATTGACCTTTGAGTGGAGTAGGCCTCACAGAAGTGAAAAACAAATGTGAGTGTGTTTCACTGCTAGGACATGCAAAACGTCAAAGGACATGTCCTACCTTTTAAATGCACAGCACCCTGCCCTATAGGCTACCTAGGACTTACCTTAGGGGTGACTTATGTGTAATAAAAGAGGAGTTTAAGGCTTGGCAAAGTATTTTAAATGCCAAGTCGAAGTGGTAGGAAAATTGAGACATGTTTAAAGGACCACTTCTGTGGGTGGCACAATCAGTGCTGCAGGCCCATTAGTAGCATTTAATTTACAGGCACTGGGCACTGGTTTCACACTTAATTAGGGACTTAAAGATAAACTAAAAATCCCAATTGTGGATATATCAAATGCAACCATGTTTAGGGGAGAAGCACATGCACTTTAGCAGTGGCCATTATAAAGAAACAGTGGTCCTGGACCGATTATTCAAGGAAGAGATAGATTGACAGAATTATCAACTTATTTGAGCTTACATTAATCAGCTCCCAAACGTCTGTAAATCGTAAAAATAGATGTGCAGAAAAACCACTAAGTATTATTACAATATATTTATTTAGTCATTGAAAGGAATAATCATTAGAGGGTCAAGAAAATAGGAGAATGTTCTAGGGAACGAGTAAGAAAAAGTGCTCAAGTGTATATATAGGAGTCAAAAGAGCTCAAAGTGTGTAGAAAAGTAAAGGGCATATATTTAAAAAAACTGTACAAAACTGATATCCAATAAACAGTTAGATGCAACCTGGCCACATGCAAATTATTCATTTGAATTTGTAAGGAGAGTTTCCTTAAGGCTGTAAACAGGGGTAATGGGGAAGGGGAAATTGGTCCAGGTGCGGTAGGGGGTAGCGTCGACGTTTCGATCCGGCTTATCGGCAAACGAGGGACTTTAATACCTCAGCTATGCGGATCTTCCTCAGGACAAGGGGACTGGTGAAATGACCCTACAGAATAAAAACAAGGAACTTAGAACCGGGACCTAATAGGTTACCCAGGCATGGTGTCTGCACATCAATTGGCGGGAGTAATGTATTAAACCCACCTCATTAATCTTGCAATGCTCAATTGGAGTCCAAAACCTGGTTACACCAATGCCGGGAGGGGATTTTGGTAGAGTTCTGAGCCTACGCGAGTGTAGATGGATACATCGCTTTGATACTGTAGCGAGAGGATTAAATGAATACGAGGAGATCACTAGACAGGTGTCCACACACAGCAATGTTTGTTGACAATAGGTCTTAAATGCATAATCTCATGGCAATCTCCTGTGTAACACATATGTAAATGTTGTTGTTTTTTAACCCAATCCTGTTTGCTCCTACTGGAAATTGGCGTCCTATGCCTTTAGATGTGATCATTTATTGTTTCTTTTCTCTTTTTTAAGTGTCTGTATTTATGTTCAATGTGAAGTGCAATTGTGATGTCATATGTGAATAATTGCGTACCACTAGGTTGGTACTTCATCTGTGAATATATCCAAGCTTTAACACTGGTCGCTATATGTCTATACACACTGATTCCTAAACCTGAATTGTGAGATTACACCTTTTGTTTAATTGTACACTCTCTGTTTTTAATACTTATTGAACGATTGAGTCTATCTTAAATATTAGAATGGTGACATCGCACCTCGAGGCGTGTTGTAATTACATTGAAGAAGCCACAAAAAGAGGAGCAGGCTTTTTGCTTAACTGTACATTGGCATGTCTTAATATACATTGAATACTTGTATGTATCTACAAATATTAGAACTGTGACATAGCACTTTGAGGCCCTCTTCAATGCTGTAGAAACTGTGAGCCTATTGAGTCTTTCGACCCTTTTACTAGCGTATGGTTGACACCGCCCCTTTTTAAGGCCACCGCCCCCTTTTTCCTCAGTATAAATGCTCCCACGGGTTGCTGCTCTGTTGGCTGCTACCGCGATGGAGTAAGGACGTCGATCAGATGGTCTCCAGGTAATTCTCTTTCACCACCGACTATCACCTAGGAACGCCTTGCGCTCCTCAGATAGCCTTTTAATTAGATTTCCCTTCCTTTTTCTAGTTGCAAAATTACGCTGTGCCCCGAATTGCCTGATTCATTCAGCAAACTCTTGCCACACACACGGGCCAGAATATTATGTTCCATGGATGGTTTGGGCACCACCGCCATGGTTTATATCTACTGAATAACGGGAATTGTCCTTAGTTGGCCCTTGCCACTTCATGGGTGAGTTGCTATAGCTAGTCCTTGTGTACTTTTAGTGTACAATCCTTATGGACCCTTGACAACAACTGTTGTTATTATTGAATTGCAGGCGTTGGTGTAACCAGGTTTTGGACTCCAATTGAGCATTGCAAGATTAATGAGGTGGGTTTAATACATTACTCCCGCCAATTGATGGGCAGACACCACGCCTGGGTAACCTATTAGGTCCCGGTTCTAAGTTCCTTGTTTTTATTCTGTAGGGTCATTTCACCTGTCCCCTTGTCCTGAGGAAGATCCGCATAGCTGAGGTATTAAAGTCCCTCATTTGCCGATAAGCCGGATCGAAACGTCGACGCTACCCCCTACCGCACCTGGACCAATTTCCCCTTTCCCATTACCCCTGTTTACAGCCTTAAGGACACTCTCCTTACAAATTCAAATGAATAATTTGCATGTGGCCAGGTTGCATCTAACTGTTTATTGGATATCAGTTTTGTACAGTTTTTTAAATATATGCCCTTTACTTTTCTACACACTTTGAGCTCTTTTGACTCCTATATATACACTTGAGCACTTTTTCTTACACGTTCCCTAGAACATTCTCCTATTTTCTTGACCCTCTAATGATTATTCCTTTCAATGACTAAATAAATATATTGTAATAATACTTAGTGGTTTTTCTGCACATCTATTTTTACGATTTACAGATGTTTGGGAGCTGATTAATGTAAGCTCAAATAAGTTGATAATTCTGTCAATCTATCTCTTCCTTGAATAATTGGTCCAGGACCATTGTTTCTTTATAATAACCGATACCCAGGTCCAGGGACTATTTGGGAATACCCCATTGTTTATAATGGCTTTAGCAGTGGTCAGCAGTAATAAAGTGCTCAGAGTCCAAAGGCCAACAAAAACAATCCACAAAAAGAGGAGGGAAGCAGACAAAATGTTTAGGGGATGATCACCCTAAGGCTGACAGGTCTAACACGTGTCTTCCCCAGCTGGAAGTGGGGAGAACTACCTAACCTCTAGGGAGTTTTCATCACCAAGGTGGGAAAACCTGGGGAGACCATCAGCATTGGTATGATCTACCCCTCGTCTGTGATCTACCGTAAAGTCCATACCCTGTAGGGAAATGGACCGCCTCAACAATTTTAGATTCTTGCCCCTCATTTGCATTAGCCACCTGAGGGGCCTATGGTCTGTCTGAATCAGGAAATGAGTCCCAAACAGGTATAGTCTCAACGTCTTCAGTGCTCAGACTACAGCAAAGGCTTCTCTCACAATAGCACTCCACCTTTGTTCCCTGTGAAATAACCTCTTGGAGATAAAGGATGCAGGTTGGTCTAAGCCCTCTTCATTAAGTTGTGAAAGTACGGCCCCTATGCCATGCTCTGAGGCATCTCCAATAAATTCCCTGGAAAAGTCAAGGTCCTTGAGCACAGGGGATGTGCACATGGCCTGTTTTGGGGAGTCAAATACTTTTTGGAATTCCTCTGTCCAAATCTCATTTCTGGTCTGCTTTTTGGAATTCAGCTCTGTCAAAGGGGCAACAATGGTGCCATATCCTTGGACAAACCTCCTATAGTACCCAGTAAGGCATAGGAATGCTCTGACCTTAGTCTGGGTTTTGGGGGACTCTCAGGCCAGGTTAGTATCAATCTTGGCCTGGACGGGCTGTACCTTACCCCTGCCCACCAGGTGTCCCAAGTACACCACAGACCCCTGCCCTATCTCCCACTTACTGGCCTTCATAGTCCTCCCTGCCTGTTGCAGAGCCTGAAGCACTTCCATGAGGTAAAAAAGGTGGTCCTTCCAGCCGCTACAGAAGACCGAATTTTCATCCAAGTTGGCCGCACTGAAGTCCTCCATTCCAGCCAGTACCTGGTTCACCAACCTGTGGAAGGTGACAGGGGCATTCGTGAGTCCAAAGGGCATGACCCTGACTGATAGTGGCCCCCTGGAGTGGGGAAGGCTGACCTCTCCTGTGCTCCCTCAGTTAGGGCAATCGGCCAGGATACTGATGTAAGATCAAAGGTACTTAAGTACTGGGCAGCCCCTTACTGGTCAATAAGCTCATGAGCCAAGGGGATGGGATGAGCATCAATCCTGGTGACTGAATTGAGTCCCCTGTAATCCACACAGAACCTAAGTTCAGGTGTAGTGCCCGGTGGGGCAGCCTTTGGTACCAGTACCAAAGGACTGGACCGAGGGCTACTAAGGAGATTCTATCACCCCCAATTCCAGCATTTTAGAAGCTTCATCTTTAATGCTGGCCCTCACATTGTCAGACAGTCTGTAAGATTTATTCTTAATAGGGAGGCTGCCCCCTGTGTCCACATCATCGGTACTCCGATGGGCGGTTTCAGGGATGAGGGAAAACAGAGAGGAGTATGCCATGAACCCTGCCAGGAGACTTCATAAACCCTGCCAGGAGATTCCATAAATCCTGCCAGGAGATTTCATAAACCCTGCCAGGAGATGTCATACACCATGCCAGGAGATGCCAAAGACCCCGCCAGGAGATTCCCTAAACCCTGCACTCTGCATGCCATAAACCCTGCCAGGAGATGCCATCAACCCTGCCATTAGATGCCATCAACCCTGCCAGCAGATGCCATAAACCTACCAGGGGATTCCATAAACCTGGCCTTAGCCACTGCAGGTGCAGTTGCGGTCCTCAGAGGTATGTCCTCTGGGTATCTTTTGGCATGATCCACCAGAACCAGGATAGATCTGTTGCCAGAAGCAGTCTGAGGGTCAATAGGCTCAACTATCTTGATGCCAGCCTCTGCACAGCTAGAGCTTGCTCCTTCTCTAGTTTGGCAAGTTTTTGCTCCTGTTCCAACTTGGCAAGCTCCAATTTAAGCTTTCTCTCCTCCCTCCTGTCCTCCAGCTTTTCTGGGGGCAGGTTCTTTGGTGAGACACTGCTCCCTGCTCTTGAGACAACCACTGCTCCTGACCGGATGCTGGCTTCCCTCTCCTCAGGGAGTCCCAAATCTACCTCAGCATCTAGGATCAGCTTCTCATCCTCCTTAATCTCTTACTCATTCTCTTCTGGGGTCTCAGCCCCTGCATTACGGGCCTCTGCCAATGCTCTCAGTGCCTTTTGCAGCTTCAACTTCCTGGTGAAGCCTTTAGTGGACAGGTTAACCCCTTACAAAATTCTTTGAGCTGGACCACAAAGACATGTTGTTTGCAGAGAAATCGAAAAGGTCAATTAGGTAGAATTGAAAAGGGTTCGAATTGGTCTTAGGGATGGTGTAGTAGTATACACTTAAGCCACTGTATGGTATTGCACAGACACAAGTCCTATCCCACAGCTGCCACCAATGTTAGAAATTGGGTTTCTGGTTGGCAGAGTTATGCACCTTGTCCAAGCAGTAACTACGATCCTAATCAGAGTAAGTCAGATACACACTTTAATTTAACCTGTGTTCACCCTCTGGTAGCTTGGCCCAGAGCAGGCAGGCTTAGCTTAAGAGGCAAAGTGTAAAATATTTGTGCAACACAGCACACAGTAACACAATGAAAACACCACAAAAAGACTCCACACCATTTTAGGACAATAGATCATGATTTTATAAATAAAACAAGACCAAAACCATAAAAGTCCAATAAATGAAAGTCGAGATATGAATTTTTAAGGATTACATTTAAAAATAACGCTTAGAAGCAATTAGCGCCTATGCGGGTTATCTGGTCGCGCCGGACTGGGGCAAAGTCAAAAGTTCAGGCCGACCGCAATGGGGTGCGGGATAGATACAGAAGCCACGCAATGCCGCTGAACAAAGTACCTTAATCTTGGTGGCAACAGTGAGATGCGGGGTGCAGCTAAGTGATGCATCGGTGTTGTTCCTGCAGTCGAGGTGAGGCGTTGATTTTCTTCACGCTATGGTGGTGATGCGCCGATTCTGAAGACGATGCACCGAGCCCAGAGGTGTTAGTTTCATAAACGATGCACCAGTATTCTCTATGAAATTGAGGGGATACATCAATCTTTCCACAATGCAGTGGCAGCTATGCGGCGGGTGTTTAGGTGAAGCACTGGTTCCGAGTGCGATGCACTGATTCTGCTACCGCAACAGGGTTGATGCGCCGGTTCCTCTACACTCAGACTGGAGATGTATTGATTTTACTGGAGCAAGCACCTGAGTCGACTTCCAATGGACCAGACACAGGTGCAGGTGGTGAGACTTTGATATCCCTGAGTGTCAGGAAACAGGAGGCAAGCCAACAAGCCCTTGGAGATCACTCTGAGTTAAAGGCAGAGTCCAGCTCTCCCTCAGCAGGGTGAGAGAGCAGCAAGGCAGCTCAACAGAAAAGTGGTTCTTCCAGTGCAGCAGAGTGACAGTCCTTGTAGCAGCACAGAAGTTCTTCTGACAGAGGTTCTTTACAGGTCCAGAAGTGTCTGATTTGGTGGGGTCAGAGACCCAGTACTTATATCCAGTTGTGCTTTAGAAGTGGAGGTGACTTCAAAGAAAGGTCTTTGAAGTTTCTTCCTAGTCCTGGCTCCAGACTCAATACAGGGGGGTAATCAGTAATTTGTGTGGGGACAGGACACTGCCCTTTCAGGTCTAAGTAGCAGCTCCGCCCTCCCATCCTGCCCAGGATTATCCATCAGGGTGCAGATGGGCACTCAGATGCACCTACCCTTCCTTCGTTTGTGGCTGCCTAGAGGGAATGCACATAATCAAGCTGTCACATACCCCAGATGTGTATTGGAGACAGGCTACAGGCACACAGAGCTTTAAAAGCAGAGAAATTCAGCTTTCAGCTTAAAAGTGCAATAAGGAATTCCCACTGTTAACCTATGAGGGAGTAGGCCTCACAGTAGTGAAACATTAATTTAAGTGTTTTTCACTACCAGGACATGCGAAATTTTAAAGTACAAGTCTTACCTTTTACATACACAGCACTCTGCCCTATGGGCTATCTGGAGCCTACCTTAGCAGTGACGTATGTGTAATAAAAGGGGATTTTAAGGCTTGGCAAAGGGTTGTAAATGCCAAGTTGAAGTGGCAGTAAACCTGCACACAAATGCTCTGTAGTTGCAGGCCTGAGGCATGCTTAAAGGGCTACTTGTGTGGGTGGCACAATCAGTGCTGCAGGCCCACGAGAAGCATTCAGTTTACAGGCCCTGGGCACATGTAGTGCACTTGTTAGAAATGGGGGTTTCTAATTGGCAGAGGTATGCACCTTTATCCAAATCGGGACGCTTGCTTCTAGTCAGGGTAAGGGAGTTACACACTTTAGATAACTCCAGCTCACCCCCTTGGTAGCTTGGCACGAGCAGACAGGCTTATCCCAAAGGCAATGTTTAAAGTATTTGTACTCAAAACACACAGTAATACTGTGAAAACACCACAGATGGACACCAGTTTAGAAAAATAAAGTATGTTTATCTAAAACCAAACAAGACCAAAACTACAAAAATCCAACATACATGTATCAAAATATCACTTTAGAACAGTTATTTCAAATATAGATCTTGTAGAAACAAAATAGCATGTGGCAGGCATAAATCCAAAGTACGGCGCCGACACGGACCCCCAAACAACAGTACCTTGGAAAATGAAGTCTATGGATGATGCACGGCGCCGTGGAGGTGAGGCGTCGGTGCTGAGGTCGAGGCCGGTTCCCTAGTTGCCACAGGGGAGACGAGGCATCGTGTCCGTGAGGAGGCGATGCGTCGAGTCCAGGGTTAGGGAAAGTCGGCGGTGGTGAGGCATTGGTTCCGGTGAAGCGATGTGGAGTCGAAAAGTTCGTCAAGTCACCCTCGTTGGTTATCGCCTCTGCACTAACGGGATGCCGGCCCTGGCGGTGATGCCGTCGGTGCGAGCGCTGTAATTGGGAAGGCTGATAACTGCAGGCATCGGCAGGTGTTGAAGGGCGTCAGAGCTGCGTTGCAGGCGGGGGGTGCATCGTGCACTTCGCAAGTGGTGCCCCTGGCCTTGTGCAGATTGCAGCATCGCTGACGGCGTTGGAGTTGTTTTTCTTGCTTTGAAACACCAACCACACAATTCTCAGGGCCCAGGAACTGAAATTGACGCCCTTTTGAATGCAGGAGTCCACACAGGGGTCCAAGCGCTGGTCAGTGGGTTTCAGGTGAAGTCTTTGTGCCCCTGAGACTTCAGAACAGGAGGCCAGCACACAAACCCTTGGAGATTCTTCTTCAAGCAGGTTCACAGCAAAGTTCTAGTCTTTGTCCTCTCCTTGGCAGAAGCAGCAACTGCAGCCCAACCCAGCAAGGCAACACAGCAAAGGGGTTTTACTCCTTCTTACAGCCCTCCACTTCTTCTCCTTGGCAGAGGTTCCTCTTGAGTCCAGAAGTGATCTAATTCTCTGGGGTTGAAGGTCCAATACTTATACCCCATTTTGTCTTTGTTCTCTTTGTGGCAATGGTCTCTGAGCCCAGTTCAAACCAGTTCTGTCCTCTCTGGTGCAGCAGGACAACAGGAGGTGGAGACAGCATTGTGCAAAGGAGACACAGCCTATTCAGGTGTTAGTGAAACTCCTCCCACCACTCTAAATGCAGCCAAGGTCTATTCAGCCCAACTATGAGTCACCCAGGAAAGGCAGGACACACCTTAACCCCCTCGTGGCTTTCTACAGTAAATACACATCCCAGCCCCTGTCACTCCAAAACCAGAACGTCAATACACAAAACAGCAGAGGCACACAGAATGGTCAAATAAGAAAATGCCCTCTTTCTAAAAGTGCAAAAATAACAGTTGATGGACAGAATGCAGAACAATGTCATACATTCACCCCAGTACAGAGATCTGGGCCTTAATCCATCGTTTTTTGCTCACCATGCCATTCCAGTTTGAACCCAGCCATATGCAAATCAGTCTTGACCCTGTGCCTCATGGGAACAGTCCAGCCCGAACTGCCAAGCCAGGTCCTCCCTGGACTGGAAACAAGCATCCTAGGACCGGTTTCGGGGTTTCACCCCTCTTCAGCCAGGATAGCTTGATTCCAGTGGCATGGAGAGAATGATGATGGATTAAACCCAGATCAGTTGACTGGGGGTGAGTGTTTGATTAGCTCAAGCGCTCCGTCCGTCATCCCCTTTGGTATCGCCTCTTTCTAAAAGTGGCATTTTGAAACACACAATTTAAAAACCATCTCCCAAAAAAGATGTGTTATTAAATTCTGAGTTCAGAGAGCCTAAACTCCGCTTCTCTATCTTGTCCCAATGGAACGTTATGCTTGTAAGATGTTGCAAAGCAATTCCCATGTTAGCCTATGGGACAGATAAATTGGCAGTATTTCACTATCAAGACATGAAAAACACACCAGTACGTGTCCTACCTTTTATATACACTGCACCCTGCCCATAGGGGTTCCTTGGGCCTACCTGAGGGGTGCCTTATATGTAAGAAAAGGGAAGGTTAGGGTCTGGCAAGTGGGTGCACTTGCCAGGTCGACATGGCAGTTACAAACTGCGTGCAGGCACTACAGTGGTAGGCCTGGGACAGATTTACAGGGCTACTCATGTGGGTGGCTCAATCAGTGCTGCAGGCCCACTGGTAGTATGTGATTTACAGGCCCTGGCACACTTAGTGCACTTTACTAGAGACTTACCAGTAAATCAAACATGCCAATCATGGATAACCAATCATAATAACAATTTACACAGAAAGCATATGCACTTTAGCACTGATCAACAGTGGTAAAGTGCCCAGAGTCCTAAAGCCAACAAAACCAGGTCAGGAAAAATAGGAGGAAGAAGCAAAACAACTTGGGAATAACCCTGCAAAACGCCCATTTCCAACCGCACTCCACTAGGGAATTACAGAACCACTTGTGGATATATTAAATGTAACCATGTTTAGGGGAGAAGCACATGCACTTTAGCACAAGTGAGCAGTGGTAAAGTGCTCAGAGTTGTAAGGGCAAAAAAAAATCTGCAAAAAGAGAAGGCAGGCAGGCAAAAAGTTTGGAGGAAGACCACCCTAAGGCTGACAGGTCTAACAGCAGTGCACCCGAATATTACTTAAAATGCACCTTCAACAGGCATTGCTCATGATAGAACAGCACCCAGCAGTGGACACAGACAGAGGTATTGTATGTGTGATATTTTCAGGTGGGCGGAGACCCTGTCATTTATGGAGAGTGAGGATGGTGTCATGGCACACCCAACGATAATTAACCTTATTACCTGGAATGTTAGGGGGCTAGGGACACCGGCCAAATGGCTTCAGGTTCGCTCCTATCTGTCGAGTTGATCTGCCCACATAACCATTTTGCAAGAGACTCAAATCACTCACACAATCCATGAATCAGTAGATTTGTAGAGCGCTTCTTGTCACCCATATGGGTATCCAGGCGCTGACAGGATTCAGTTGATTCGCTGAATAGCCAGGTCTTCAGGGACTTTCAAAACTCTGAAAGAGATGGGGAGGTCTGTAGATGAAATTGTACCTTGTTCCATGTCTTCGCTGCTAAATAGGAGAAGATGTGACCTCCACTTCTGCTACGTCGGATGCTGGGGGTTAGGATTAGAGAAAGGGACTCGGAGCAGAGGTGTCTGGGGGCTGATGGAAGTTCAGGCGGTTCATGTAGGTGGGTAAGAAGTTGTGCAGGGCCTTGCATGCATAGGTCAGGAGTGTGAACTGGCATCTTTTCTGTACAGGGAGCCAGTGGAGTTCCCTAAGTTAGGGGGTGACATGGGTTCATCAAGGGAGATCCAGGACGAGTCTGGCTGCGATGTTCTGTGTGGTCTGTAGTCGTAGGATAAGGTGAGCTACGATCTCTGTGTAGAGAGCATTGCTGTAGTCCAGTTGGCTAGAGATGTGGGCCTGGGTGATGGTGCGTCTTGAGCTTTGGGGTAGCCATTTGAATATCTTACGAAGCATATGGAGGATGTAGAAGCAGGAAGAGGAGACAAAGTTGACCAGAGTTGTCATGGTAGACTTGTTGTCCAGAATGATACCTAGGGGGATGGAGTAGGTCTGAGCTCTGAGGGCCACCAGAATGCTTCCCAAGGGGATCTTTTTTCCCCCCGAAAATCAGTACCTTTGTCTTGTCTGTGTTGAGCTTCAGGCAGTTGTCCTTTATCCAGTAGGCGATGTCTGGCATGCAGTTATGTAAGTTGGTCTTGGTGTTGGTAGTGTCTTCGGAAAGGGAGAGGATGAGTTGTGTGTCGTCGGCATAGGATTACCCAAAGGATCCTCGCTCAGCCCCATCCTTTTCAATACTTATATGACACCTCTGGCCAGCAGCGCCAAAACCCATGGACAACAACATATCATATGATGTTGTCCATGGGTTTTGGCGATGCTGGACAGGGGTGTCATATAAGTATTGAAAAGGATGGGGCTGAGCGAGGATCCTTGGGGTATACCACAGATGATTTTCTTGGGTTCGGAGGTGAAGGGGGCAAGGTGGACCTTTTGCATTGTCCCGGTGAGGAAAGAGGCGATCCATCTAAGAGCAGCTTCTTGGATGCCAATGTTGTGCAGCCTTGTGATGAGTGTGTGGTGGGAGACTGTATTGAAGGCTACCTAGATTTCTAAGAAGATCAGAGGCTCAGTCCCTCCTCAGTCGAGTAAGGCTTAGATGTCATCGGTAGTCGCAATGAGGGCTGTCTTGGTGCTGTGGTTGCTGCGAAAACCAGATTGGGTGGAGCCGAGTAGGAGGTTCAGTTCCAGATGTGAGGAGAGTTGTTGTTTGATGACTTTTTCTAATACTTTGGCTGGGAACAGGGGCACGAAGATTAGTTGTATTTATTGCGTTTGTTGGGGTCTGCTGATGGTTTTTTAGTAGTTGCAAAAAGAACAAATGATAGGCAGAATGCTGAACAATGTCAAATACTCACCCCCAGTCAGAGATCAGGGCCTAACTCCATTTTTTTTTGCTCAGTACTCCATTCCAGTTTGGACGCAGCCATATGCAAATCTGTCTTGACCCTGCTCCTTATGGGACCAGTCCAGCCCGAACTGCCAGGCCTGGTCCTCCCTGGACTGGAAACAAGCATTCCTAGGACTGGTTTCAGGGGATGAACCCTCATCTGCCAGGATATCCTGAATCCAGTGGCATGGCGAGCACAAGACCCACGTATGGGCATACCTGCCCACTTGGGGTGACAAATGCAAAAATAACAAATGATGGACGGAATGCAGAACAATGTCAAACACTCAGCCCCAGTCAGAGATCTGGGATTAAATCACTCATTTTTTGCTCACCCTGCCATTCCAGTTTGGACCCTACCATATGCAAATCAGTCTTGACCTTGCTCCCCATAGGAACAGTTCAGCCTGAACTGCCAGGCCAGGCCCTCCCTGGACCAAGCAACCTAGCACTGGTTTTGGCAGGGGCAAAAAACGATGGATTGCCAGTGGCTGAGATTAATTCAAGCATTCCATCCATCACCTTGTTGTTTTTGTATTTGCCGCCCTAAGTGCACCGGGTATGCCCAGACGTGGATCCCGGGCTCACTGTGCCACTGGAACCAAGCTATACCTGGCTGAAGAGGCCTAATTAGGGCAAAACCCCTCCTAGGTTGCTTGTGTTCCAGTTCACGGAGGACCTGGCCTGGCAGTTCAGGCTGGATGCTGTTTGTTGCAGCTAAGGGCTTGGAGAATTCTTTGACTATGTTGAAGAGTGCTTTGCTGTTATTGGAGCTTGATTCGATGTGTGAGGCTTAGGACGTTTTTTCGATTCTCTCAACTATCTGTGATAGAGGTTAAGGGAGGCTGTCTGGTCGGTCATGTCCTTGCTGGTGCGCCATCTCCTTTCCAGTTGTTTACAGTGTCGTTTAGCGGTTTTGAGGTCTTTACTGTACAGCGAGCCTGCTTGGTGGACCTTCTGTGGGTGTTATTGCCATTGGGAGCAAAGCTGTCAGCCCAGTTGATGATCCAATTATTAAGGTTTCTGACATTCTGGTCTAGGTTGTTGGAGGAGATGTGGTGGGTGATGTTGAAGGCGTTTATCCACGTGTCCTTTGAGAGTTTTCTCACAGCTGCGGTGGGGGTGTTGGGGAGACTGGAGACAGAGGCCCATGAGCTGATGATGTTGTCGTGGACGATGGAGTGGTCGGTCCAGGTGAGTTCCATGGTGTGGCTGTATCTGATGCGGTTGCTGGAGGTGAAGATGAGGTCTAGCATCTGGCCTGCGATGTGCGTGGGGTCGTGGACGAATTAGGAGAGTCCAATGTTGTTCATGCTGTCGAGGAGGTTGGTAGTATTGATGTCATTGTGGTCGTCGAGATGGAAGTTAAGGTCACAGAGTAAAATGTAGTTGCTGGAGTCTATAGCGAGGGGGGCGAAGAAGTCGGCGATGAAGTTGCAAAAGGCTGGTAGTGGTGCTGGGGGGCGGTCGACAAGGGTGCCCCTGGTGGTGGTTTTGCAGTCTGTTTGCCGTCGGAAGTTGAGCTGTTCCATGGCTGGATTGATGTCCTTTGTGGGGGTGCATTGGATGGATTCCTTTTGTATGATGGCAATCCCTTTGCCAGGCTTCTTGATGTGGTGGGGGATGCTGTATCCTTCGGGTATTGCAGTGGCGATGTCGGGCGCTGAAGTGGCGTTGATCCAGGTCTCAGTGAGTAGGAGGACATCAGGTGTGAGAGTAGAGATGAGGTCCCAAATCTCGGTGGTGTATTTACATAGTGTATGTGTGTTGATAAGGGCACATGCGAGTTGGTGTTTTTGTTCAGGTGGTGTCTGTGGAGTGTTCAGGGTGGGGCTGGTCCGTGGATTGGTGTGTGTGCTGAGGCAGGTGAAGTGACAGTGGGTGCAGGCGAAAAGTCTTACTGTGGATCGTGGGTCGGTGCGGTGGCAGTGTTTGGTGTAGCGTCCAGAATCAAGGGTGTAGAGCTCGTTGATGGTGTATCTGCTTGGGGAAGAGAAGGCAAGAGGTCGTGGCGCTGGGTACAGTTCAGGGGCAGGCGGGTGCAGATGGGCTTGCTTTTGGTGCGCCAGCTAGGGTGGCCAACTGGCATGGGCGCAAATTCAGGACAGTGAGTGTAAAAATTCAGGACAAAGGGTCAAAATTCAGGACAAAAATTCAGGACAGGAGGTCAAAATTCAGGACAAAAATTCCAGACAAAAGGTATGCTTTACAGACACATCAGTGGATGTCATGCAATAGTATATAAATAAATAGGCAAACAACATAAGTACAAGTCACTTCTCCTGCCCGGTCACTTTCTCCTGCCTGGGCACTTCCCCTGCCTGGTCACTGCTCCTGCCTGCTCACTGCTCCTGCCCGTTCACTGCTCCTGCCCGTTCACTGCTCCTGCCCGTTCACTGCTCCTGCCCGGTCACTGCTCCTGCCCGGTCACTGCTCCTGCCTAATCACAGCACCTGCCACATCACTTCTCTTGCCCCGTCACTTCTCCTGCCCCGTCACTTCTCTTGCCCCGTCACTTCTCCTGCCCTGTCACCGCTCCTGCCCCATCACCGCTCCTGCCCGTTCACCGCTCCTGCCCGTTCACTGCTCCTGCCCGTTCACTGCTCCTGTCCAGTCAGCACTCCTGCTCATGCCCGATCACCGCTCCTGCCCCTTCATTTCTCCTGCCCCATCACTTCTCCTGCCCCATCACTTCTTCTACCCTGTCACTTCACCTGCCCCGTCACTTCTCCTGCCCCGTCACTTCTCCTGCCCCTGTTCATTCCCTGCTCCTGTCCTTTCACTGCTCCTGTCCGTTCCCTGCTCCTGTCCGGTCACCGCTCCTGTCCGGTCACTGCTCCTGTCCGGTCACCGCTCCTGCTCATGCCTAATCACCGCTCCTGCCCCGTCACTTCTCCTGCCCTGTCACTTCTCCTGCCCCATCACTTCACCTGCCCCGTCACTTCTCCTGCCCCGTCACTTCTCCTGCCCCGTCACTTCTCCTGCCCCGTTCACTGTTTCTGTCCGTTCACTGCTCCTGTCCGTTCACTGCTGCTGTCCGTTCACTGCTCCTGTCCGGTCAGCACTCCTGCTCATGCCCGGTCACCGCTCCTGCCCGGTCACCGCTCCTGCCCGGTCACCGATCCTGCTCATGCCTAATCACTGCTCCTGCCCCGTCACTTCTCCTGCCCCGCACACTTCTCCTGCCCCGTCACCTCCCCTGCCCCGTCACCACTCCTGTCCTGTCACTTCTGCCCAGTCACCTCTCTTGTCCCGTCACTGCTTCTGCCCCGTCACTGCTCCTGCCCCGTCACTGCTCCTGCCTCGTCACTGCTCCTGCCCCATCACTGCTCCTGCCCCGTCACTCTCAGTGAACATTAGCAAATTACACAAGGCCGCAAGTTCCCCACAGTACTCTGTTTGTGGAAAGCTCCTCTGTAATCACTAACTACGATCTACTGGCTCCAAGTGAGTCACTGGCCTCCAAGGCACTCACTCGCACATGATGTGCTTTGCAGACGGCGCATTGTCATTCCAAAGGGGATAATCAGCCTCAGTCAGAATGACAATGGGCCTGTCCACAGTCTGTGCAAGCTCAGTGAGGGGCTGCTGCAGCCTCTGGAGTTCAACAGAGAAGTGCGAGCTGGACCCTGAGAACTTTTAATCTCTTGGGGCTTCTCGCAGGGGAACAGCACAGCTCGCTGTAATTAATCTCCAAAATTACGGACAAAAGGCGTCCGTAAAAGGAATGATTACGGACAACGGACATGACACCAAAATGATGGACGGTCCGCTAAATTTGCGGACGGTTGGTCACCCTAGCGCCAGCTGAGTGCATCCGCTGCGCGGTCGCGTTACGGCATGCATTAAGAAGGTCCTGGGTTGGTCTGAGCTTCTGTTGGTGGGAAGAACGGTGAGTGGGAAAACCCAGTCAGGAAAACCTGTGCGGGAAATCCCTGGCAGCGGTGGTGTCGCTGGATCAGGTAGGAACAAGCAGGAACTGGTTGCCCAGTTGGCTACTCACTCACTCACTGGCCTCACTGACCGGGAGGCCAGTGCCGAGCTTGCTAAAGGTGCTAACTTTTCTATACTGCATATTCAACATACACAAGAGGCGTGCTGGTGTGGGTGGAGCTGGAAGATCCGTTTCAGCAGGAATGTCAGAAGACAGACCCGGAGGGCAGATACGTATACAGGAATGGTAACCTGGATGGGTCCTGGGTTCAAATATTGATCCTCGATGCCCTGAACACAGGACAGGCGATGTACTTGCATTCTCTGATGGGGCTGTGAGATGGAACTCTGGACGACCTCCCGGTGGTGGGCAGAGACTTTAATTGCGTGGCAAAAACATCCTTAGACCAATCAAATCCAGTCTTGCTTGGGGGAGGCGCGCCCCGAGCGGCGGAGCACTTACGAGATTGGCAGGGAAACTAGCACTTACTACACACTTAGTGCCAATAGCAGCAACATCACCTCCTGCAAACACAGCAATCTCATAATAAGAACACACAAGACACATTGTTTGTTGAAGAAAACATTGCTACAGGTTTATTTGCATAATAAAATATGCCAACATGGTGGGTTAACTTGCGGGCGATCCAAGGGCAGGCAGCAGTGACACCCCTAAACTGCCCTGCCCACCTGATGAGCCAAATTGCACCGTGGCCCTAACCAATCGGTGCTCACCATTTTGGGGGATTACCCCTTACATCACGTGGACCACCAGTCCACCCACTTACTCACGCAGGACTAACGCAGGACTAACGGGCGCCGTCGTTCCTCCAGGGTCCTGCCGTAAGGACTTCCTGGGGTTGTTTGGCATTTGCACCCTTGTTGTGCTCCTGAAGAGGGTACTCCTATGTACCATTCAGCCTCTGGATCGCCCTGTAACTCCGCCTGCAACACAAAATAACAAGTTAACAGCCTATGTACCCTAGCCACCTTACCAGCCGACACGCCGGGTAAGCGGTAGGGAGGGAAAAGGCATGCGATCTCGGCAAAAAAGGATCGCTAGGTGGGCGGGAGAGGTAGATATACCTGCTCCCCTCCCACTGGCACGCCGGAAATGACGGGTGACGCGCCGGACCCCAGAGGGTCCAAACAGTAGCCCGGCTGGCTATGTGCCTTCATGTGGCACTAAGGTGGCCGCCCTCCTAGGGGGGCCCCCTGCGTGGGCCGCGGACAGCCTCATAGTGCCAATATCAGCAACATACCCCTCCTGCAAACACAGCAATCTCATAATAAGGAACACACAAGACACATTGTTTGTTGGAGAAAACATTGCTGCAGGTTCAGTTGCATAATAAAATATGCCAACATGGTGGGTTAACTTACGGGCGATCCAAGGGCAGGCAGCAGTGACACCCCTAAGCTGCCCTGCCTACCTGATGAGCCAAATTGCACCGTGGCCCTAACCAATCGGTGCTCACCATTTTGGGGGATTACCCCTTACATCACGTGGACCACCAGTCCACCCATTTACTCACCCCCCTTGAGGGGGCGGAGCGTATCCAGGCAAGCCCCCGGTTGCTCAGGTTTACAACCACCCGCAGGACTAACGGGGCGCCGTCTTTCTTCCAGAGTCCTGCAGTAAGGACTTCCTGGGGTTCTTTGGCATTTGCACCCTTGCTGTGCTCCTAAAGAGGGTACCCCTATGTACCATTCAGCCTCTGGGTCGCCCTGTAACTCCGCCATAGCTCTGGGTGTGGCACCCGTCACACCCAGGGCCCCCCACCAAGGCAGGCATTCTTACTTAAACCCTGCTGATTATAGGGCATCACCCAGGTCCAACAGAAACAGGTCCATGCCCACTCTAGACAATTGGACCCCATACACATCGAAACATCCCGTGGTCTTGGCATGCAAGAGTCCGTGTCTGATCAAGCCAAAACCCCTCTGTTCCGTGATTTGCGCGTGGCGCTGTTTACCCTCCTGCGAGAAATTTCGACAGCCTCTCCAGACCTGGTCAATTACCATCTACCCCCAACAGGTTACCAGTCCTTCTAGCTGGACAATTCCCATCTCCCTCTGCAGGTGTTCCCCGGCCCTATTGTGGGAACCGTGTGATGTATGCACTAAAGAGACCTTGCCTAATTCACCAAGCCCTTCTTATTTTATTTGATTTTGAATTGGAGTTGAACCAAGCCCTCATGCTTGGTGGGCTTGTGCATGGCTTATTTACCCTTCCGTAGGCAAGTTCGATGGCCTCCGCTTAACTTGGGAACTACTGTTCTCTGTTTTAACCACAGCTTTATTTACCCCCGTGGGCATGTTCAATGGCCTCCCCGGGGTTGCGAACAACTGACCCCTACTTTAACCACTTTACAGGGCGAAATCCCTATGGTGCCCTCTGAGCCAATACGGGCCTTCTTGTTAGGTGTTGCTGAGTCGTGTGTTTACCCCTTACCGCCCAGTCCCTGGTATAAGGATTCGCTGGTAAACATAGTGGAGTTCGCCTCCAAGGCCATCAGTATAATTGTTAACAGTTAATATTTGTGGCTAACACCATACCCTTATCTCTACCCACTGACCTCCGTTGTATGGGAGTACAGTGCCGGCCAGAGATATTACCATACTCTTCAAATGACCAGGCTTCTGGGTGGTATACTCCATTGTGGACTGAGTGCCATTATGTGCATTTCCATCCAGGAGTTGACTAAGCCCTTAGTTACCCCCCTTGCTTGGCAAGTCCACATTTGAGGGGTTCAAACCTGTTGTGTAGTTCCTATAAAAAGTATACAGGATATGCGCGTTTAGACAACATACACTGTAGGATCTGTGTCAGACAAACTCTGATCACCCCCACCGGGTATGTTGGCCTTTTGTACCAATTAGCTCAAAGTGCCACTGGAATCTCCTCTTACCGAGGAGAGAATAGTTCCTGGCAACCATCGAACATGACAAACCTGATCCCTCAGGACCGTGGAAACAATATACTACCTTTCGCTCAGTCACTTGTGCTTACTTAGTCTGTCTCAGAGAAATACACAGACTGGGTGTTTTCAATAAGCATTTATTGAACAGTTGTTATTCTGGTGTAAAATAGATGAGCTGCAACAACCGTTAGGCAGTATAAGATATAAATGATTAGCAGTACTATAAAGGTAAATGGATGGTATAGTTCTACCATCTTACAATAATCATGAATACATCAGAGTATATAAAACACATGATAAAAAGATGCGTACTCCTACGATGCTTCCCTAACTAGATGTACCTAAGTGTACCTAGCCTGTATGTATGTGTTAAGCCAAGAATCCCTCTAGGATTTAGTCAACCCCATTACCTGAAATGAGAGACTGTGGGACCCCGTCCTGGTCTCGAGTTGGACACCCCGCGAGGGATGTTAGACCACCGAGAGCTGGAGTGTCTGCATGCAGGAACCTCAGCGTCTCTGGTCAGTGTGTCGGCCGGGAAGTCTCGGTCTCCTCTGTCTTATCTTAGCAAGATGTGATGTATATATACCCATAGGTCTCCCCGGGGGTCCTACCTTGCTGTGTTACTGTGTCGGCCTAAGGATGACGTTGGGCATGAACTTTGTACATAGATTTTATACAGGAGATGGTAATCCTGCTGTGCTTCCAAGAATCCTCATGAATAATGTATGAGATTTTGAACTAGGGAAAACCCGCGTTCTGAATGCAGTGTAGTATCTAGGTAAAAGGTCAGTCCCTGTAAACCGTGACAAGTGTAATGTAGGGAAGAATGTAGGTGAAGGGTAATGAAGTTACCGAGGCCTATATTATGCTACCTATATGGAATATAACAAACCGATGACCATGTGCGGCACCAAGAGAAATATGGACCCCCTGGAGAGGGTCATTGGGCGGGAACAGGGTGGAGTCTTATGACCGATGCTGTGTCGCCATGCTGGTGTACCCACACGAGTAGTAGCCCGTAGCAGCTTTTGCTAACGGTATACCAGAGTGCCAAAAAGGTTTGCCAATGCTTTTGGATTTGAGGACATGGAGTAAAACGTATGAGGAATGTACCTGCACCTTCTTAAGTTCCAAAACTACTGCTCTTCATAACCCTGGGATGTCTGACTTAATCCATTGAGCACTGCGTGCAATATGTGCCTTACGTTTAGGGTTGACTAAGCCCCAGTTTACCCCCGTACTTGAATTTTCCCATGGGCGGGGGGTCAATCTGATAACCGTGTACCGCACCCACAGTGGTCATTAAACAGTTCCTTCCAACTTGTACGCACACTGTGATCTAGTTACTTTCAGCATTTGTGCACCGACCCCTTCTTACTCCACCTTATTGGAGTTGCAGCACACACTTCTTTGGAATGGCAACTTACGCATCCCCTGTCTAAAACCCACTCTAATTGCGGGTTCCAGGCACTGTACCCTGTTGCCCGTGTATGACCAGTGAAATGCCATTGGCATCTGCCTTGACAGCTTTCACAACCCACACCCTTTTGGAGTGACAATTTACGCAGCCCACCAGGCTTGCATAACTGCATGAACCCGTTACCCGTCCTCCCTCTCTACCGGGTGCACATCTATTACGGACAAAAGGAAGACCCATTGAACACCCACTCTATTGCAGTTTCCTGCCACTACTGCCCCATCTGCCCATATGTGGGCACATGTAAACAACTATAGCAATGCAAGTCAACCGACCTACCCAATAATACGCTATGGTGAGGGGGGGGGAGGGCCCTGCACCCCCTGTATTCTGCCTGTTCCATGCCATATTGCATGCAGGCCCCTCACCGATAGAGCTATATGGGTGCTGTGTCGCCAAGCTGATGCCCCACCCTGGCATAAGTCGTCTAATTACAAACTTCTGCCAAAGTATACCAGCAGCCAGCAAATGGGTAGGGCAAGAGGAGAACCCTATGTACAGTTCCCTGCTCTTTGTCAAATAAATGGAGCCTATCTTGTAGCCTTTATGTGCTCTAATCTAGTGTATCCCCAGCATTTGGAACTGCAGCACTCTGGTTAGATGACACTTCCAAAACCCACCTAGCCGAAGGTAAATAATTTCTAGCTTAACTGAAGCTTGACTGGTGTGTTCTGAACTATTATGACTGTGCAACTTGTACCCTGCCTGTAGAAGCTCCAGTTCGCATAAAGTGTGTGTCAAAGACATGACAAGGCAGACCCACTAGCCCGTTCTACGTTGGTGACTATCCCTCTATGCTGTGACGGCTCAAGTATAGTTGAGCTTAGAAATATATGACGTTGTGCCAGAGTGTCCTCATCTATTTGCCATGAGTCCCTCCGTTCTTACTGGAAATTGGCATGTTCAGTTTAATCTGTACTCTGTCCCCCAGTCGTCCCCGACTGCTTATATCTCATCCCTCTGAAAAGATACAACCCCGCCTTGGTCATGCAGATCTACTAAGCACAAAATTTAACCATTGCTATAGCTCTACATGTCTCTGAGGTGGGTAAGAAAGTCCAGGTTTATGTTTTAACGCAGCCCACCTTATTGTCGGTCCTGCAAGGACCCTACTGCCTCACTGAGTGTCCCCTAGATACTTCTCCCTTCTCGCACTTGCATGTCACTGAAGCAAGACACCTAGCAACAATGGATTGCAGCAGCTGGTTACTTAGCAACAATATGAATGTTAGTTCTCTTGGAAGCCCAGTTTGAGTCGTGGACCCAGATCATACTTTGAGTATCCCTGCCTTAGTGCCTGAACGTCCTGCTGGCCGAGTCTTGCCGCGAAGGGAGGAAGAAGCATGCCTGACCATCGATGCTCCCATTGATATATAGTGTGTGTACATGCCCTACCAACATGACCCCCAAGACCGTCATTTCTTGGTGCCTGACCCCACTATTGTACATGGCGGCCACATACTGATGGGAAGGCCCTAGTAATGGATGCCCCTATGCCGTCTGGTAAAATACCAGAGCCATCGGATGCATCTGCCAAGTGTTTGCAACCCTTGTGGTTCACTGCCAATAGGCTTTACTATCGAAAGAACTTGTGCTACTGGCTGTGAAGGGCTTCTAAATGTCCGGGCTGGGAGATGTCTTAATGACTGCATTAGTGTGAGGATCACCAGGTGGGCGGGAGAGGTAGATATACCTGCTCCCCGCCCACTTGCGCGCCGTAAATGATGGGTGACGCGCCGGTCCCCAGAGGGTCCAAACACTAGCCCGGCTGGCTATGTGCCTTCATGTGGCACTAAAGTGGCCGCCCTCCTAGGGGGGCCCCCTGCGTGGGCCGCGGGCAGCTCATTTCCCATATATATGAGCCACACATTAGAATAGGGCTGCTGTTCACCTCCTGTCATATTGCTGGGGTGACGTATTTGGATCATTGCCCTCTCCTGCTCTCCCTGGAGTGGGGCAGGCAGAGGACGCGTTTCCCCTCCTGGTGCCTTAACAGTGCAGCGGTTTGCAGCACTATACAGGGAGAAGTGACAACCTTTTTGGATACCAAGGCTGGCACAGCGCAGCCTCCACCCCACTGATAGAGTGGGACTCGTTTCAGGCGTATATAAGGGGGCTCGGGGTGTGTTTGACACTACTCACACAGCTGGATCGCATGAAGCACGAACTCCAGGACCCAGTGCTTTAAATGGGCCGGTACTCACCGGTACTGAGTACCGGCACTTTTATATTTTCTCCCCTTGAGTACCGGGACCTTTCCTCCGACGAGGAGAGTACCGGTGCTCATAACGACCTGGTTTTGATGCAGTTGATGCTGAGCTGCTTCAAAAGCGCCAGGACCGCAGCTCGTCTTCAGTAGAACACAGAGAGCTGCGTGTGCCTCTCTGGAAGTTAAGAGAGGAGGAATATCGCTTCAGGGTGTCTTTTAGAGGGGGTCGGAAGGTGACTAAAAAACCTAATGGGCGCGAGTGTGGGACACATTGTTTAAGGCAATACAGCTTGTTAGCATGCCTATTGTTTTAAACGCCTGCAAATCTTCGCCCATCAACAATTTAAACGAAAGGGATTTGCATGAAAGAAAATACCTGCCCTCTAGACTTCAATCAATGCATTCATGCTTTTCCAAAAACTGCAGCACTAGTATTGATTCATTAGTGTGCCATTTATTGATAAACATTTGTTATAGAACTATAAACTTAGGTGATTTACAGCACCCAAATCACTTCCTAAGTATCTCTGCTCCAATGAGACATACCTGTACAGTCTATGAAAAGGTTTCAATATGCAAATATGTACATTATACAAAATGCGACCCCCGACTTTGTGCTGCACCTGTTAAAGATTTGAAGGGCTCCACTGTCGGGCACTGCTTGTGAAAGAGAATGTGTGAGGGCCAGGGAGTAAAAGCAATGTGTGTGAGTTTGCAAGCGTGGGTATGACTGTGAGAATGAAAAGTAGTACTGTGTTTGTGTGAAACTAAATGTGATTCAGAGAGCATGAAATGGGCTTTTAAGTGTGTGAGGGGGCCTCTGTGTGTGAAAGGGGGCAAATGTATCTAGACAGCATGTAGGGAATGTGTGTTTTCAAGCCTGGCTCGACCTGTAAGTGGCTCACACACCTCTAGACAAATGTACTTTAAAAATAGCTACTCATGACCCCAACTCTAGCTTTATTAATCGGGCAAACGCTAAGGGGCAGATTTACAAGCCCCTTGCGCCACTTTTGCGTCACTTTTAACATGGGAAAAGTGACGCAAAAGTGGCGCATGGGGCTTGTAAATCTGCCCCCAAGGGTTTGCAGCAGAAAGTGGGCGCAGTCGCAAACAGCAAAGTCTGAACGTAATTTTTTTTCAAAACTCTGCACCAAAGAATTTGTCTACAAGACAAATGTGATAATAAATGTATTCTGCCTTGCCTAACTCATCACAACATGCTGCATTTCGAAATATTACGTGGAACAGAGATCTTTGTGAATCCAGTAAATTCCCGGGTACAACGGCACTTTAATGACTCTGGTGGTTAATGCACTTGCTAGAAATATCTGTGTGAATTCTTCTAATCAAAGGTTTGACTGAACATAAAATTGCATAGAGGGTCAATGTGCCTGCTGTAACGCACAGCATGAAACATGCAGATCACAGAGTTGTTTTTTATATAGAGAGCTCTGCTGGTTACTGTTTTTGCTGCAGAGATCATTGTGTTACCGGCAGGTCACAAGTTAAAATCTTTGTCATATAGTTTAGTGATTCATGATCCTGCATTAAGGATATGCATGCAAACTACAAGGCAAACATTAGGCAACTTGGTGTTTTTTTTCTCAATATTTTATTATTATAAGGTTGCTTAAAAAAAGGTTAGTTTGGTTAATATTAAGGACTTATTGGTAAGTACTATACAAATGGCTAGACATTCTTACAATGCATGCATATTTTTTGCATACAAAGTTTAGAAAGGTAAAAAACATAGCCCGCCCCTTGCCCCACCCCAAACTCCACCCCCAGTCCGCTGCACTTATTTAAAGCACTGCCGGGACCTTGATATCTGGATGGCCAGAGAGGTCGAGGCGCATGCGGTGATAGCTCACAACTGTCCCTCTATGATTGCCCATGCGGACGGGGATCGGGTGGGACTGTTGCGGGTAGAGGGTGCTCATGGCATGATCACAGCCCTCCGCCATCAGGGTCGCTACAAGCAGATATAGTGGCCATGTTCCCCGAGTATTATTGCTTTCTGTAGAGGGATCCTGACCTCCTTCCTGGCAGACATCCCCATGACCTCGCTGACCCTAGAGGATAGTCAGCAACGAGACGAACCCATCAAGGAGGGAGAGATAAGACGAGCAATCAAACAGCTAGCAACCGGGAAGACATCAGGCAGCAGTCGTCGTACATTGGAATTGTATTAATGTGCACAAACCGACCTGATTAAGCCCCTCATCAAAATGTATGATGCGGCACAAGAGGCTGAATCGCTCCTAGTCATGATCCTAAAACACGGAGGGACAGAAGGGCATACAGGCCGGTGTCTCTCCTCAGCCTAGACTGAAAAATACTAGGGAACGATGCCCTGCCTGCAAACCCTGGTCCACTCAGACCAGTGCAGCTTTGTACCCGTGAGGAGTACCTATGTGACGCACTGCCAGCTGAACACAGCAGAGAGATGGCGCTGTCACTGGACATAGAAAAGCATATCAATCATGGACCTATCTGTGTTCCTTCAATGCATGGGGTTTGATCGCGACCTCTTAACCTGGATACAGGTCTTGTATTTGGATCCCAGGGCGGGGATCCACATTGGCCATAAGTACTTGGATCGATGGCAAAATCACAGGGGCATCCAACAGAGCTGCCCGCTATTGCCCCCATTATTTGCGCTCACTGTGGAGCCACTGGCATGCAGATTGCGCCCATGGCACGCGGAGCGGGGCATAACGCAGAACGGGAATACCCACATTTTCTCTCTGTGCGCAGATGCTATATTGATATACCTACACAATGCCGCCCATTATGCAGACACTAGAGCAATTCGGAGCGCTGTCAGGCCTACACATGAGCGTAGCATAGTTGTACCTTTTCCCGTTAATGGATCAGGCAGCTGTACTCCATGGGGAGCTACTCACTAACATGCCAGTCGCCATGCTCACCTTCCATTATTTGGGGGTGCAGATGAACAGAGACAGATTGGATGCCTGGGTGGGCAACCTGGGTAAGGTTGTCACAGCTCTATGGGCGTTCTGGCGGTCATTACCACTAGCTCCGATGGGAAGAGTCGCCTTGGCAAGATGGTGGTGTTTCTGCGACTCTTGTATGTATTCGCCAACGTATCACTGGTGCTTTGAGCTGTGTTTCTGGACATAAACAGCTGGCTAGCTGATCTCACATGGGCCAAGGGACGGCAGTGTGTGGCTCTGAACAAACTATGCCCTCCCCTGGCGGTCGCGGGACTGGGAGCGCTAGACTATGAGCTGTATTATTTGTCCTGCCAGCTGCAGTGGCTGATGACATGGATGGCTTGTGAGACGTCACCAGAGTAAGGATACCTTTGGCCTTTGTGGGAACATTGCTTCAAGTAGCCCAGTACTGCTGGCAGCGGCACCAGCGCTGACGGCAGGGAGGAACGGAATGCTTGCCAGATTTTGCACTGTGGTGTCTGTCGGCCATGCTGTGTTGGGGCACACAGCGACCCGCTTGCAGTGGAGGCACGCCTCACTCACCACCCTGGAATAGCTGTTCGCTGCAGGGGCTGTAATAACATTCAAGGAGCTTTGTGCAGACTACAACATTCCGGCAGGGCAATTCCTGACTCATGCAGCGCTTACCCAAGCTATAGGCCAAACATGGGGAGACCCGGGCGAGGAACCAGAGGCCGACCTGATGCTGCAGGTCCTGTTGACGCTGAGCCCGAGATGCCACCTTATTATAACATATACAATGCAATGAGTAGGGCCGTAGGTCCAGAACTGGACCTGAAAGATAAATGGAGCCAAGATCTGCAGATAGAGCTAACAGCTGCTGACTGGGACAAGATTCTGGGGCACATTCCAGTCTCTCGTGGAATGCGTGGCTCAAACTCCTGCAATTTAATTATGTACACCTCACCTACCTCACCATCACACCGTTGTCCTAGATGCAGAACTGAGCAGGCTGATTTCTACCACATGAAGTGGTAATGCAAGGCGTTGTGCCCCTTCTTGGCAAATGTATGCACATACCTCATGCGATCGACGGACAGACAGCACATCAACACACCCAAGAAATGTTTAGTGGACTTGATGCTCCACCCAAAAATTGACAGGCTGGAAGCAGGCTTTTAGACCTCGCCCTGCCATTGGCCCATCGTGGGATAGGTATGCACTGGAAGGGGACCGAGTCCCCCCTCGCCATGTACTGTTTTCTCATCAATAATTTTACAGCAAATGTTGCAGTGATATTATCAATCATGTCATAGAAGATGTCATGAGTGATGTAATATGTGGGGTAATTAGCAGTGCAGGGCGCAAGTTATATTTGCCTTAGGGCACGGGTTATAGTTACTTGAGATAACTCTAACTATACCTGCTGAATTTCAATGGTTTTGTTTGTGCAAAATCTGAATCTAACTATAACGTCCCTGTAACTGTTGGTTTTTTAGTGAATTTCAAAGGTTTTTTTAAAATTCTATTTCCTAACTAAAACGTCCCTGTAACTTTTTTTCAGTGCATTTCTATTTTTGTTTAATGCTATTTTCTAACTACACCGTCCCTGTAACCTTTGGTTTTTTCAGTGAATTTCTAGTTTTTTTTAACCATACATTAATCCAACCGCTGCCACGCATGGCCTTCAGCGCACGGCTGAGGGCGTGGCAGGGGTTTGGCTGCAGGGCCTGGCCTATATATATATATATATGAGGAAGTGGAGTGGATTATACAGTGGTGCAACCTCACCATGTAATACACTTATCAACCCCTTCAGAACCAGTAGGCTTAGTTTGTTAAACCTTAAGCTCAACCCTGGGTAGCTGTGGCTCTGACTAGTCAGGCTTAGTTTGTTAAACCTTAAGCTCAACCCTGGGTAGCTGTGGCTCTGACTAGTCAGGCGTACACAAAGGAGCATGTGTTAAGCACCAAAACAATTGAAGAATAAATCCAACATCAATTTATGAAAGTAGGCTGTATTTTTATGTATTCTTAGACACCACAACAAAAAAAGATCCACCAGAGGGTTCCTCAGATATAAAAATCACAAGGTATTGTAAATATGCACTTTTTTTGCCTGACTGTGAACAAGCATTGGCAATTTCAACAAATTTGACAGAAAGTTTTTGAAGAAAAACTTGGGTAAGTACCAATGCAGTTACTTTGAGTTACTTTAGGAGTTCAACTCCGGCAGGTAGCCAGTCACAGGGACCAGCAAGGTCATCAGAAACAGTTACTTCGGAGGAAGAAGTCGGCTTCAGTAAGATCCAGACACTTTTATCCCTTTACCATAGGTTCCTATGGTAGTGGTTCTGATGCAAGGAATACAGGATGCTGAATATGCTCAAGACTGCTGTGGATGCGCTGCGGTCAAAGAGGGTCTTTCAGCGGCTACCCTTCGGCCCACAAGTTTGATGAGATGATCCTTGCTATTGGGATCAATGTCCCTTGAAGTCCTCTTGGTCCTAGTAGAAGTCCAGTCACTACTGGGCTATCTGTCATTGTGTATAGCGGTTACACCCAAATCTTTTCCTGGGTGAAGAGTTGTCTTCTGGGCGACCAAGCTGCACTACGACGACTCACCTGGGCCCAGAAGACTCAGGTGAAACTTTGAGCGTTGGATCCTTGTCTCCGGTGCTGCACGGCGACAAGAAGCGGCTACTTGAATATTTGGGCTACTAATTAGCCCCAGCAGGCTTCTTCAGCTATTGTAGCCCCCTTGCTGCAAACAGGGGTCATCTAACTAACCCTTGAAGTGTCTTACTTCGGCTAGGCTCCAGAGACACCTTCTCCATGTGCAGGACACAGCAAGCACAGTCCCTTCTACTTGGTTAGCCACAAGTTTCAGCAAATGCAGTCAATGCTCGTGCAGCCTCTTTTTTCCGGTTTCTTGGTGCAGCAAGGTAGTACTTCTTCGGTCCTCTTCTCCAGTCTGTCGAGGTCTGAGTTCTAGGTGCCAGGGGTGCCCTCTCTATGCTCAGAAAATGCCCTCAGTGTAGGATTCGGTTGGTGGCCAATGGGTTACAAGATTCCCTCCCTCCTGAGACCACTTCCTGCGAGTGTGGCATCTGGCTATCCCAGAATGCACCTTTCTGCCCACTTTCAACATGGAAGAACCTCTCTCATGGAGCCCAGAGCTCCCTAGCTTAACCCATGTGTGTGGCTACAGAGGGGGCTACCCACCCCTGAAAAAAACGGTTTGGCAACTGGTTTCCCCTCTCCTTTTAGAGTGCCAGCCTGTCTACCTAAACAATAGGGCAGCCCCTCTCGCAAGTGTTTCCCATTTGTTCTTCAAAGGTGGCTTCTCCTTTGAAGCTCATCTTTTGAACAAACACCCATGTGGCTTCCTGGAATAGGGAGGTGACACCTCGCTACCATGCAGGCTTCTATTGTTACCTTTCCTGGGAGTCGTTGGCACATCTCCCCAGGGGGGCAGAAAGCTGTCTGTAGGACAAACTCCGCGTACAACTGTAAATGGGCACTGGAAATCTTGGCCAACTAAAGTGGCAACTTCTAAAATTGCACTTTGCCCACCTGAGAACTTCAATTCAATTTCACCATAAAATAGGGTTTGATGCATTGATTCTTTTGATACCTTACAGTATCAACTTTAATAGTCGCGTTAAGAAGTTAGCAGCGCTGAGATGTCAGCTTGTAGCTCTTGCCAATTGGGCTACTAGACTTTCCACAGTGAAAACTACAATTTAGGGTTTTTACTGTTGGAACATGAAAAAGTACATCTTTCACTCTTTAACATACACCATCCTTTCTAGGGCTCCACAGGCATACCTCAGGGGTGTATTAAAAAGGGTAGTTGGTGCTTTGCAAATACTTTAGATGGCAAAATAAACTTAACTGCTCTTCCAGTCTGCACTGGCAGACTGGGAGCCATGTTTTACCTTGTCGTATTCGAGGTGGACAACTAGTGCTGCAGTTGATGAGACACTTCAACTTACAGGCCTTAGGTGCCCTTGGTAACATATACTAGGGAATTACAAGTAAGTTGTGCCATGCCAGTGGGGGACAAGCCAATTAAACATAATCTATTTTAAGGGTTCGAGCACATGCATTTATACCTGTTGAGCAGGACTAAGCACAGTTCAGAGCCATTACACCAGTACCTAGTAGTCAAAATGGGGCATAAAGTGAGAGTAAAACCTGCAAAAAGCCTATTTTCTTACAATATGGCGACTGCTACTGGGTATTTATAGGTGGATCAGCATTTCCATAGGAAATGTCTTTTTTGTTTTGCTGGCGCCGTTTGATGAATCTCCATGAAATTTTCCCAAAATATTCTCTTTTTTGTCTAGTTTGTGCATGGTAGGTTGTGGGGTGATTTGTTAGGCGGGGCCAAGAAAAAAGGGCCCCAAAACGTAAAATCCCCATGCATTTTCCATAGACTTTTTTTTGACAGCGCTACTGCAAAAGCTGTTGAATGGAATTACACTAAATTTGGCAGGAAGCTAGATCGTGGTCGAGCTTGGTCCATAAAGCATGCCTTTTGTGATTTGGTGTAAATCCGTTGAGTATTTTTAAAGAAATTATGATGGAAAAATATTTGGATATCTGGATGGTTGGGTTAGAGGTATTCTCAATTTTTAAAAATAGTGTGTTCTGATTGGCCCAGGGAGTTATTTTTCCCTTGGGCCAATTCACTCTAGCTGGATTCAGACTCCTTCGGGAGCAAGTGCTCTGATTGGCTGCCAGCAACATGAAGAAAAATGTTGCTGACAGCTATTTCAGGACTTGGGGACTTAGGTAGTGATACCCTGCCCCCTAGGCCCTGTGGAAAAAAATCAGCCATTTTTTGCAGCGATCCTGTGGAATTCCCACCGGTTTGTGTCAAAAACAGAAAAAAAAACAAAATAGCAGCCCGCCATATTTTAAATATTTGAGAAGGGGGTGTGAGTGGGGGCCTTCTCCCTGAGCCGATTTGGGCCCTAGAACACCATACCCCAGGGCCAACTCTTACAAAAAGGGGAGGGGGCAGAGGAGAGGGGTATAAAGGGGGGGAGCAAGCAGCCCCATCCCCAAGCCTTTATAGGCCCAGGGACTCTATCCCCTATGGCCAATTTGCATATTAGAGGTGAGGGGGCTGTGCGATCCCCCTCAAACAAGCCTTAAAAGGCCCCAGGAACCCCATCCCCCAGGCCGATTGGTGTAAAAAATAAAAAGGACTGGCCGCATGGCCCCCCTCCTCGAGCCTTTGTAAGCCCATCCCCTAGGGCCGACATGAACTTTAAAGGGAGAGGGGTCATGCAGCCCCTGTCGCAAGCCTTAGAAGACCCGAAGGACCCCATCCCCTAGGGCCGACTTTAGTACTCTGTCCCGGGGAGCCCACCCTCATATGTTTGCTCCCACCTGGTGGGAGCATTTTCAAATCTGCTGGGCGGGACAAACAGGCCTTCTTTGCATGATCTCTCTGGGTAGTAGCAATGCCTATTTCCCTGCCCGCAGGAGTGAAGGCAGGGAAGGCAAGTTTGCTCCCAACCGACCGGAGATTTAAACTTCTGTTTTCATTGCCGCACTTCTGTGGGCAGGGAAATAGGCATTACTCCTGCCCTGAGGGAGCATGCAAAGAGAGCTGCTCCCTCTGGGTGGAAGCAAGGGGGGCTCCCGTACTATGTGGAGAGCTGGCTGGGGTTGTGAGGGACCCTGGGACTCTCCCTGGGGCCCCCAATTTGAGGTTTGTGATGCTTCAGGTGGGCAGTGGGGCACCAACTTGTTGCCCTAGGAGATGGGTGTAGGAAGGTGGAATCTGACTATATGGTTGCCCCCACTTTTTTCCTGGTGTTTTGCTGGTTTATGACTTAGTTGGACTGGGATCCTGCTATTCAGGGCCCCAGTCTATCTGCTTCCTCTATAAAATGGTTTCCATGTACCTTAGGCACATCTCTGATTGGATTCTGGAGTGCCCTTATAAGTCCCTAGTATATGGTATACTATGTACCCAGGGCATAGGTACCTCAGAGGCCTACCAGGGGCTGCAGCATGTATTGTGCCACCCCTGGAAGGCCATCCAAAATGACACCACAGGTCTGCTACTGCAGCCTGGGTAAGGTGGTGCATGCACCCCTTACTGTGATATAGGCTACCTATATCACTACATACATACATACACACATATAAACCTATAAGGCCCTCCTATGGCAGGCCTTATCAATCCGGAAGGCAGAGTGCGTGGTTCCTATGTGAGAGGGTGCCCCTGCATGAGCAGGGCCCCTCTGCAGCGTTCGGAGACCATTCTCTGATGCTGTTTGTAGTGCAGCCTGACCATATACTCTTAAGCGCATTATAACCTCGCGTTAAATGCTAACTTTGGGATGGCTGCACGGAAACATGTCGTGTTTGGTGTCAAACATCTTGGAATACTACCCCCCGCCAGTTCTGGCAGCGGGGGTAGCATTCCACCCTTCTAGAGGGAAGACATGTACACACCGGTATACCCGGTACTGACTTTCCAGAGCCCTGGCATCACAAAATGGATGCCGCTGCCACAGACACGAGTCTGGCCTCCTGCTGCTGACCGAAACTCCAGCAGGGGAGGCCTGGACAATAGGTTTCCTGTCCCAGGGAGGTGTGACCACCTCCCCAGACAGGATAGTGTGTATTGGGGCTGGGCGGGAGCACTCTCTGGTGCTTTGAAGTCCTGCACTGGGGCACACTTGGTGTCCCTGTGCATACCCCAGTTCAAACCGGCTCAGGGGCTTCCAGCCCCTGCTCTGTGCGAAACTGGACAAAGGGAAAGGGGTGTAACCACCCCTCTGCCCTGACCCTCCCATAGGTGGGGCCACAGAGTATGTCCAACCCCCTACCTTAGTATAAGTAGGGGACCCCAGTCCTTAGGACTTTAGATTTACCTGGACAAAACTCTGATACAGAATCCTGGACCTTCGACGCTCTACTTCAAGATTAGAGGACTGAAGAATCTCCCTTGGGGTCAAGGAGTGACTCCCCTGCTTGGCAGGCACCAAAGAAGCAATTGTCCGGTCTGCATAGCTGAAGCTCCCGTCGGACGCCGAAGTCTTTGCATCACCAGAGGTGGATTTCCAGACTTCTCCGAGGCTGCCCTGAGTCCCCAGCAAAGCTGAGGCAAGTAGCTGTCGTGGGTAACGTGGAACGGTGACCCCTGGACACCAAACGCATTTGCAAGTGCATCCTCTTCTGGGTCTCCCACGAAGTCGTGCTTTGGGCTCCGAGTAGCCCCAGCCTCCAGCACCAACTGCACCGAAGATCACTGGCCTCCACTCCACGAGTGTCCTGTGAGCCAGCTCCACGTGCATCGTCTCGAGGCTCCTTCGCGGTCGCTAGTCCGTTGGCTAGTAGGCCCTCCCGAAGGCCAATCTTTTTCTGCTTGGGCTCCCTGGTTGCTCCAGGCGTGCCCTGACTTATCCTTGCTGGGTGAGTCCCCCAGACCTTGCTGGTCTGCAACATCGTCCTTCTTCCATTTCCACGAGACTTGCCGTTGCCAAGGCTTGTTGGGTCCAATCCGGTCACCGACACCCCTGCAATCGACAGACGTTGTGGGACAGCTCGAATCCAGCTCCTGGTCATCGTCGACTCCTCCTGGACCTCGTGGCTGAAGAGTCAAGACGACCGTCAACCTACCTGAAGCACTCGACATCGGTGGGCATCTGCTCATCGCCTTCCTGGTCACTGGCTAGTGACCCAGACTCTGTCCCCTCTGCTTTCAGGTTCTTCAGATCTTCGATCCACCTTTGGATCCACCCGAACACTTTCGACTTGGCCGCCAGCAGCACTTTGCAGCAGATCGCCATTGAAAGCGATGACGAAACCCGACCCCGAAAGACACCTATGCACCCGGCTCCCCTGGGTGAGGTAACTCGAGTACTCCGGTGCTCCCGTGGGTATTGACACTAGAACAGCCTAGTTCTCAAAGGGTTTGCCCCAAGTCCTCCTCTAAGTGTCCCTTTTCTTTTAAATTCTAATCGCGACTTTCCCCATAGAAGTTAACGGTGGTTCGCGGCTGTGTTCATACACTGCACGCGTTATCCCGTGGGTCCCTTGTGCCACTGCCTTGGGTGGTTCCTTGTGGTCCAAGCACTTCTACAGGCTCTAGGCCTTGTGTCTAGTTCAGTCGTGGTTCTTATACCACTTTATTGGTATATGGTTTGGTACGCCCCTGGGGCTCAAACGTGTATTTGTGCTATTACTGTAGATAACTAACTTATAATTTATGTATTTCGAACTCTAGCCTCATAAAGAGACTAGAGGGGTGTGTTTAGTAATAAATACATATATTTTGAATATATACCTGGTGTGGTCCTCTTTCATTTGGTCACTCAAGAGATTATAGACTGGTAAAACAAGCTGCTTTACATTCCTTCAAGACTTAGCCTGAAGGCTGCTCTCCATAGCTACCACTAGGATAGCTTTCAATAAAGGTTGTCTTTAACCTATCTCCAATAAGGGGTGGTTTGGACTGGTGCAAGGTGCCCACTATAATTAGTGGACAGCATATGCTAGGCCAACTTCTCACAATGGGTTCCCCGGGGCACAAGAAAGGTTGGGGCTGGGGCAGCACACCTTCTCCACTTAATTATGGAATTTAGCCCTGGGGGATAGTGTCCGTGGGGCCTAATAAGGATTGGAGCGGGGGTCCCTGAGGCCTATTAAGGCTCGAAAAGGAGGGCCAAAACCAATAAAAAAAGGGGAGAAAGGCCACACGGCCCCATTCTCTTTTATAATCAATTTGGCCTGGGGCCTAATAAGGCTCAGGTAGGGGGGCTGCGGCCCACCCTTCCCTTTTTTAAATAATTCAGCCCAGGAGGATGGGGTTTCTGGGGCCAAATAAGGCACGGGGAAGGGGGTTGTGTGGCCCCCTCCCCTTTTTTATTGTATTTGGCCCTGGGGTGATGGAGTTCCCGGAGTCTAATAAGGCTCAGGGAGGGGGGCAGACCCCCCCTTCCCCTTAGAATTTAGCCCTGGGTGATGGGATGCCTGGGGGTTTTGTAAACCCTTGCACCTGGGCACAGACTGTATACAATTAGGTTGAGAAGTAATATGATACTTACTCATCACTATGCAAACTATAAAACAAACTAACACACTCATTGGATGATGTCATCAGTGATGTAATCACTGAAGTAATCAATGATGTCATTTAAGATGTCATCAGTGACGTCATCAATGATGTCATAGAACATGTCATGGGTGATGTAACATGTGAGGTCATAAGCAGTGCATGGCGGGGGCGCAAGTTATAGTTATCTCTGCTACCTATAACTGGTAAATTTCTCTGTTTTGTTTTAGTTCAAAACGTTATGTTGGCTCTGTCATATTCCCCTAACAATAACGTCACTTCAACCTTTCGGCTTTTTTCAGTGGATTTATATGTAACTATATATATGCCTATATCTATATATGTATATCTCGCTCTCTCTCTATTTATATATATATATATATTACCTACTGGCGGTCATCAGTAGGTAGTTATAGTTAGGACATTGTTTCTATTCAAAAAGCGTTTATTCTTTTGCTAATATCTTTGGCGCCGTTGGACGAATATTCGCGAAGTTTTCAAAACTAATGGCCCGCTCAGGTCAGCTCATGTCTTGAAAGTTTGGTGGTGATTCGTCAAGCGGGGTCCGAGAAAAAAGGGAGGTCCCAAAACGCATTTTCTCCATGTTAATTTCCATAGGAAACTTTTGTCGCCAGTACAGTGCAAAATGCTGAACAGAATTGCACCAAATTTGGCAGAGATGTAGCTCTTGGTTTAGAGTGCACTCTTTGCTTTAAATGGTGTAAATCCGTTCAGTAGTTCCTGAGAAAATTATATATAAAAAAATATTAGTATCTGGTGACTGCGGTGGATCCGCGAACCCTCCCAAGCACGAGCTTGCCTCTTTCTGCACCTATCTTGCCTCTTGCTGCACCTCTCTTGCCTCTTTCTGTACCTCACTTGCTTCTTTCTGCACCCATCTTCCCTCTTTCTGTACCTCTCTTGCCTCTTTCTGCACCCCTGTTCTCTCTTTCTGCACCTCTCCTGCCTGTTTCTGCACCTCTCTTGCCTCTTTCTGCACCTATCTTGCCTCTTGCTGCACCTCTCTTGCCTCTTTCTGTACCTCACTTGCTTCTTTCTGCACCCATCTTCCCTCTTTCTGTACCTCTCTTGCCTCTTTCTGCACCTCTGTTGCCTCTTTCTGCACCCTTCTTCCCGCAATTCTCTTGCCTCCTTCTGCACCTCTTTTGCTTCTTTCTGCACTTCTCTTGCCTCTTTCTGCACCCCTCTTGCTTCTTTCTGCACTTCTGTTGGTTCTTTCTGCACTTCTCGTGCTTCTTTCTCTATTGCTTCTTTCTGCAGCACCAAGTTGCCTCTTTCTGCAATCGTCTTCCCTCTTTCTGCACCTCTTCCCTCTTTCTGCACCTCTCTTGCTTCTTTCTGCACTTCTCTTCCCTCTTTATGCACCTCTGTTGCTTCTTTCTGTACTTCTCTTGCTTCTTTCTGCACCTCTCTTGCTTCTTTCTACATCCCTGTTGCCTCTTTCTGCACTCGTCTACTCTCTTTCTACACCCCTCTTTCTGTACCTCTCTTGCCTCTTTCTGCACCCCTGTTCCCTCTTTCTGCACCTCTGCTGCCTGTTTCTGCACCTCTGTTGCTTCTTTCTGTACTTCTCTTGCTTCTTTCTGCACCTCTCTTGCTTCTTTCTACATCCCTGTTGCCTCTTTCTGCACTCGTCTACTCTCTTTCTACACCCCTCTTTTTGTACCTCTCTTGCCTCTTTCTGCGCCCCTGTTCCCTCTTTCTGCACCTCTCCTGCCTGTTTCTGCACCTCTGTTGCTTCTTTCTGCACTTCTTTTGCTTCTTTCTGCACCTCTCTTGCTTCTTTCTGTACTTATCTTGCCTCTTTCTGCACCCTTCTTCCCTCTTGGTGCACTACTCTTGCCTCTTTCTGCACCTCTTTTGCTTCTTTCTGCACTTCTCTTGCCTCTTTCTGCACCCCTCTTGCCTCTTTCTGCACTCCTCTTGCCTATTTCTGCACCTCTGTATGTTCTTTCTGCACTTCTTTTGCTTCTTTATGTACCTCTGTTGCTTCTTTATGTACTTCTCTTGCTTCTTTCTGCACCTCTCTTGCTTCTTTCTGCACCCCTGTTGCCTCTTTCTGCACTCGTCTATCCTCTTTCTACACCCCTATTCCCTCTTTCTGTACCTCTCTTGCCTCTTTCTGCACCCCTCTTCCCTCTTTCTGCACCTCTCCTGCCTGTTTCTGCACCTCTCTTGTGTCTTTCTGCACTTTTCCTGCCTTTTTCTGCACTTCTTTTGCTTCTTTCTGCACCTCTCTAGCTTCTTTCTGCACTTCTTTTGCCTTTTTCTGCACCCTTCTTCCCTCTTGGTGCACCTCTCTTGCCTCTTTCTGCACCTCTTTTACTTCGTTCTGCACTTCTCTTGCCTCTTTCTGCACCCCTCTTGCCTCTTTCTGCACCTCTGTTGGTTCTTTCTGCACTGCTCTTCCTTCTTTCTCCACCTCTCTTGCAAATTTCTGCATCCCTCTTGCCTCTTTCTGCACCCTTCTTCCCTCTTTCTGCACCTCTCTTGCCTCTGGCTGCACCCCTGTTCCCTCTTTCTGCACCTCTTTTGCCTGTTTCTGCAACTCTCTTGCCTCTTTCTGCAGTTCTCTTACGTCCTTCTGCACCTCTGTTGCTTCTTTCTGCACTTCTCTTGCCTCTTTCTGCACCCCTATAGCCTCTTTCTGCACCCCGTTGCTTCTTTCTGCACTTCTCTTGCTTCTTTCTGTACCTCTTTTGCTTCATTCTGCACCGCTCTTGCCTCTTTCTGCACCCCTTTCCCTCTTTCTGCACCTCTGTTGCTTCCTTCTGCACTTCTCTTGCTTCTTTCTGCACGTCTCTTGCTTCTTTCTGCACCCCTGTTCCCTCTTTCTGCACTCATCTTCCTTCTTTCTGTACCTCTCTTGCCTCTTTCTGCACCCCTCTTGCCTCTTTCTCACGTCTCTTGCTTCTTTCTGTACCTCTCTTGCTTCTTTCTGCACCCCTCTTGCCTCTTTCTGCACCCTTCTACCATTTTTCTGTACCTCTCTTGCCTCTTTCTGCACCTCTATAGCCTCTTTCTGCAGTTCTCTTCCTTCTTTCGGCATCTCTATTGCTTCTTTCTGCACTTCTCTTGCCTCTTTCTGCACCCCTCTTGCCTCTTTCTGCACTTCTCTTGCCTTTCTGCACGTGTTACTCTTTCTGCACCTCTCTTGTTTTTTTCTGCACTTCTCTTGCTTCTTTTTGTACTTTTCTCTCCTCTTTCTGTACTCAAATGGGAAGTGCAAGCTGTCAAATTTAAAGATCTGCGTGCTCTCGTGACTGAGGTATATGTCTACTTGTATATTTATTCTCACGTGTGTTATGCATCTGAAGATGGTAGCTTTAAAAGCGGGTAGCTTCTCCTATAGATGGTTAAATCTTCTCAGTTCTGCTCTGTCATTCGGTTGCACAGGCAGACATGTCTTATGTATATAGGTGTTATAGAGCCCCTCAAATATACTATTGAATACCCATGTGCCCTGTATTATTAGCAGAAAGAAATACATACACCTTTTTGTACACAAATTTACAGAGTATGCTGTTTGAAACACAGGTATTCAAGTATTTGTATGTTTATTTTTATGTAACATGTCACTAGGTAAAAGCAGAGACACACGCATGCATACCTACACAAACTTGGTCAGACTTACAACAGTGATATGGTTAGGATTGCTGTTTTACATTTGGTAGGCCTAACATTCTGAGCAGTCGATGAATAGTGAACCTTCAAGAGAAAAGTGAGGTTTAAGACATCTTGGGAGATTAGGCTACTTTGTATGAGTCTGTGGAAAGGTACAGTCGAAGTAAGCCTCTTTCTGCACCTCTGTTGCTTCTTTCTGCACCTCTCTTGCTTCTTTCTGCACCTTTCTTCCTCTTTCTGCACCTCTCTTGTATCTTTCTGCACTTCTCTGGCTTCTTTCTGCACCTTTCTTCCTCTTTCTGTAAATGTCCTACCTAAAATTTAGCATTTAAAAAACCTTAGAAATTCACTGGAAAAACCACAGGTTTCTGGGACGTTTTAGGTAGTATTAGCATTTAAAAAATCTTAGAAATTCACTGAAAAAAACCACAGGTTTCAGGGACATTATAGTTAGGAATCAGCATTTAAAAAACCTTAGATATTCACCACGGACCCCCGTATTTAATTTACTGAATGCCCCGGGGAGGTGGTGGTCCCTGGGGCAGTGTGGGGAGGGGCAGAAGACTCCCCCCCACACTTTTCTTGAGGTAGCGGTCCCCGGGGCTTGGGGGGGCCGCCCATAATCAGCAATGCCCCAGGGAGGTGGCGGTCCCCTGGGCAGCGTGGGGGGGCAGGAGCCCCCCCACGCATTTTTGGGAAAAAGCCCCAGGAAGGTGCCGTCCCCAGGGCTGCGGGGGGCCGTGTGCCCCCGCACATTATTGATAAAGCCCCGGAGAGGTGGCGGGCCCCGGGGCTGCGGGGGCCCCCGCTACATAAATCAGGATTGCCCCCGGGACCTGGCCACCTGTGGGTTTTGCATTTTCTGCCGGCTTCGCGCACCCGGCACAACTCCGGCCGAATTTTTAAAAAAAAATGCTTTTTTGGGCCCTGACCAGGCCTAGGAGGTCAGGGTGTTTCTACCCTGCCCCCTTTTCTTCTTTTTTAATGTTTTTCTCACCTTTTTTCCTGTGACTCGTACCGAGTCACCAGATGGCTGCCAACACTTCATGGTTTAAAGTGTTGGCAGCCAACCAGAAACAAGCTCGTGATCGGGAGGGTTCAGCCAATCAGATCTCACAATTCTCAAATATCGATATCTGTAAATCTTTAAATATCTTAAAAACTACTGAACGGATTTACACCATTTAAAACAAGCGTGCTTTCTTGACCAAAAGCTACCTTTGTGCCAAATTTGGTGTAATTCCGTTCAGCAGTTCGGGCTGTAGCTGTGTCTAAAGTTTCCTATGGAAATTAACATAGAGAAAACACGTTTTGGGACACCCCTTTTTTCTCGGCCCCCGCTTGTCAAATCACCCCGAAACTTTCAACACAGCAGCTGACCTGAGCGGGCCAAACGTTTTGAAAATTTCGTGAGGATTCGTCAAACGGCGTCAAACTTATTGGCAAATCAAAAAACGCTTTTCTTATGGAAACTATGACCTAACTATAACTACCTCAATCAATGCTTCAGCGGCCCAACGTGTTTCAAACTTTCATCCTTTATCACGAGCCTTGCACTAATAAAACACAGCAGCAGTAATGTGGAGCACCATTCAGCTTAATTTATTCCTCGCCACAGTGGGCGTGTCTTACTGCTCCGATGAGCAAGGCATTCTGGTTATTGCAGTGTTCCCATTTAAAAATAACAACCAAGTGGATGCTGCTGTCTTTTAAAATGTCACACAGTATTCCTATATATGTATTCCATGTGATCAAGGCCACTCGTACGGCCGAAACGCGTAATGGCAACATGGTGATGGTTGGAAGAAAATAAAAGCAACTTGCACTATATTGGGTCTGCTCTTGCCGTTTGTTCTTGGAGTACTGGAGTACTGGGCTTGTTTGCAGCTATATATATATATATATATATATATATATATATATATATATATATATATATATATATTACCTACTGGCGGTCGCCAGTAGGTAGTTATAGTTAGAACCTAGTTTCCATAGGAAAAGCATTTTTTGATTTGCTAATAACTTTGGCGTCGTTTGACGAATCTTCCTGAAATGCTCCAAAAAAAAGGTCTATCCAGGTCAGCTCCTATTCTGAAAGTTTGGGGATGATTCGTCAAGCGGGGGCTGAGAAAAAAGGGGGGTCCCAAAACTCGTTTTCTCCATGTTAATTTCCATAGGAAATTTTGCGATGAGCTACAGCCCGAACTGCTGAACGGAATTACCCCAAATTTGGCAAAAAGGTAGAGCTTGGTTCAGAAAGCGACCTTTTTTTTAAATGGTGTAAATCCGTTCAGTAGTTTTTGAGAAATTCAAAAAATAAGAGTCAAAAAATCAATTTCCCATAGGAAACTTTGTGCAAGGCTACAGCCGAAACTACTGAACGGAATTACTCCACATTTGGCAGAAAGGTAGTGCTTGGATCAGAAAGCGGCCTTTTTAAAAATGGTGTAAATCCGTTCAGTAGTTGCTGAGAAATTAGAAAAATAAAAGTTTCTATATCTGGGCGGAGTCTAAGTCGCGTGCGCGAGCTTCACTGTGATTGGCTGCTAGTAGTCCAAACCAGGAAGTGTTGGCAGCCATCTTGTGGCTCGGTAGAAGCGAGTCACCTGAAAACGGAGAAACAAAGATATAAAACAAGAGAAGGGGCAGGGTAGAAAAACCCTGACCCCCTAGGCCTGCTCAGGTGGTCCCAGAAGGACCCCCAGGGCCCAAAAAATCATTTTATAAAAAAATCGGCAAAAATTCGCGCTGGGGTCGCGGGTTCTCACGTTTCATTTTAATGAGGCCCTTGGGTGGGCTAGGTTCCGGGGGTATTTCTTAAAAAATAATAGCAGGGGCTCGCAGGGGTGCGCTGGGGTCCGCGCAGCCCCGGGGCTTCACTCATGTTGGGAGGTGGGTTGCGCGGCCCCCCTTCTGGAGCCTTCTATGTGCTTGTAACTTTGGCGTCGTTTGACGAATCTTTATGAAATTATCCCAAAAAAATTCTCATTTTTTGATTAGCTCTTATATTGAAAGTTTGGGGGTGAATGGTGTAGGAGGGGCTGAGAAAAAAGAGGGTCCTAAAACGTGTTTTCTCCATGCAATTTCCATACGAAACTTTACAGAAGACTACAGGTGAAACTGCTGAACGGAATTACGCCAAATTTGGCAGGGAGAAAGGTGATGGTCCAGAAAGCACGCTTTTGTTTAAATGGTGTAAATCCGTTCAGTAGTTTTTGAGAAATATCAAATTTTACAGATATCGATATTTGAGAATTCTGACATGTGATTGGCAGAGGGGTTACAAGCACCAGCTTGCGGCTTATTGGCTGTGAATGGTTGAAACCAGGAAGTGTTGGCAGCCATTTTGTGATTTACTCCGTCAGCTCGCATCTCTCCGTGTAGAAGCCATCGGGTTCGTAGTTTTACCTCTGCGAGGCAACACTGGCATCTGTGTCTGTGTGAGATATGCCTTTCACGCTGCCTCTCTTCATATCACCAGGTCACGGCTATGCCTTTAGAAGCCCGTCCGTCGGCTCGGATCTCTGTGAGTCAGTCTGTCGGTACAATCCCCTACACTACCCAAAGACTACCCAAACACCACTGCACTGTCGTAAACTCTAAAACACTACCCCAGCACGATCCCCTACACTACCCAAACACCACTGCACTACCCTAAACCCTAAATCTACCCCCAGCACGACCCCCTACCCAAACACCACTGCACTACCCTAAACCCTAAAATACTACCCCCAGCACAACCCCCTACACTACCCAAACACCACTGCATTGTCGTAAACCCTAAAACACTACCCCTAGCAGGACCCCCTACACTACGCAAACACCACTGCAGTACCCTAAATCCTAAAACACTATCCCCAGCACGACCCCCTACACTACCCAAACACCACTAGACTACCCTAAACCCTAAAACACTACTCCCAACATGACCCCCTATATTGCACAAACACCACTGCACTACCCTAAACCCTAAAACACTACCCCAGCACGACCCCCTACAGTACACAAACACCACTGCAGTACCGTAAACACTAAAACACTACTCCGAGGACGACCCCCTACACTACACAAACACCACTGCACTACCCTAAACCCTAAAACACTACTCCCAGCATGACCCCTTACACTACCCAAACACCACTGCATTTTTGTAAACTCTAAAACACTACCTCCAGCACGATTCATACACTACCCAAACACCACTGCACTACCTTAAACCCTAAAACGCTACCCCAGCATGAACCCCCAAACAGTACACAAACACCACTGCACTACTCTAAATCCTAAAACAGTACTCGCTGCATGACTTCCCACACTACACAAACACCACTGTGCTACCCTAAATCCTAAAACACTACTCTCAGCACGACCCCCTACACCACACAAACACCACTGCACTGCCGTAAACCCTAAAACACTACTCCCAGCATGACCCCCTAGAATACCCAAACACCACTGCACTGCTGTAAACCCTAAAACACTACTCCCAGCATGACCCCCTACACTACACAAACACCACTGCACTACCCTAAACCCCAAAACAGTACTCCCAGCATGACCCCTTACACTACCCAAACATTACTGCATTGTCGTAAACTCTAAAACACTACCTCCAGCACGATTCTTACACTACCCAAACACCACTGCACTACCTTAAACCCTAAAACGCTACCTCCAGCACGAACCCCCTACAGTACACAAACACCACTGTACTACCCTAAAGCATAAAACAGTACCAGCCCGTCGGTTCGCAGGTCTGCGTCTGCGAGCCGTCGTGTCCCTAGCTGTACATGTGCGAGCCAGTCCGTTAGGTGATAGGTGTGTCTCTGCTAGCAGGGCCGTTGGCCCGTTGGTGTCCCTTGCGAGTTAGACCCAAGCTCTCCCTCTGCGAGCCAGCACGCTGGTGTGCGCTTGCGAGCCGACGGCCCGTAGCTCTCCCTGTGCGAGCCGAGCCGACGGGCCGCAGCTCTCCCTCTGCGAGCCTGCCCGACGGCCCGCAGGTCTCCCTGTGCTAGCCGGATCGCAGCTGTCACTCTGCGAACCGATATTGGGAATATAAGGCGGCTCTAAAAAGAGCCCTTGTGTTTATTAGTTGGAGCTACATATAAGTGCGGATGCACAGCTTCAGGTTTCAGAGACGTTATAGATAGAAATTAGTATTTAAAAAACCTTTGAAATTCACTGAAAAAACCATAGGTTTCAGGCATGTTATAGTTAGAAATTGGCATTTAAAAAAACCTTTGAAATTCACTGAAAAAACCATATGTTTCAGGCACGTTATAGTTAGAAATTAGCATTTAAAAAACCTTAGAAATTCACTGAAAAAACCATAGGTTTCAGGGACGTTATAGTTAGTTGGACATTTCACTCATACAAAACCATAGAAATTCCACCGTTATAGTTAGTTGAGCTAACTATAACTCGCGCACCCGCAATGCACTGCTCATGACGTCACATATTACATCATTCATGACATGGTCAATGACATCACTGATGACATCTCAAATGACATCACTGATGACATCACTGATGACATCATCCAGTGACTGAGTGTTTCTATAAAATATAAAAATGTTTTATATATATGCCAAGGTTTATTGAAGAATGAATGGGTGTATAAGTGTCTGGATGGATGATTTAGTTGGTGTGTGACTGACTGTATAAGTGAGTGATTAATTGTGTCTTACTGAATGCATGTGTTAGTGACTGATACAGACATTCACACAGTTTAGTTTGTCAGTTGGTGTGTAAGCGGTTGCATGGGTTGGTGAGTAGCTAAATGAGGATCTATATGGGTTATTGATTGGTTGTCTGAGTATCTGTATGGGTGCCTGAGTGTCTGTGTGAGTGGGTGGGGGTGTAACTCTGTGCATAGATGTGTGAGTGGATGATTCACTGGGTGTATGGGTTCAAGAGTGCATCTGTGAACAGCTGTATGGGTGGGTGAGTGTGTGTATGGGTGTGTTGGTGAGTGAATGGATGCCTCAGAGGTACATGTGTGAGTAACTGCATATGTGAAAGGCAGTATATGTGAGTGTTGGAGTGTATAAATGACTATATGTGAGAGTGAGTGATTGTGAGAGTGGCTGTATGGATCAGTGTGTGCTTGTATTAGTTATTGTAGAAGAGTGTAAGTATGTGTTAGTATATGTTTAAATAAGTGAGGTGGTGTGTGTATAACTGTACAGGTGAGTAAGTGGGAGTGTGATTGATTCTTTGCATGACTGACTAGGTGTGTGAGTAACTCTATGAATGAGTGGCGGTGTGTGAGTGTCTGTATAGATATGTGAGTGCATATGATAATGCCGTATGGATGGCTGCCTGCATGTATGAGTGACTGTATGGGTGAATAAGTGGATGTGTGTGTAGACGTAGGAATTAGTGAGTGGGTATGTACTAACTGGTATTGGTGTGTTTATGGTTTTGAAAATGATAGTCTGTAATTTAGAGTGGGTGTATGAAGGGTTATATTAGGGAGTGATGAGGTGCATCAGATTTTCACGTGGATGATGTCATCAGTGATGTCATCAGTGATGTCATTTGAGATGTCATCAGTGATGTCATCAGTGATGTCACTGACCATGTCATGAATGATGTAATATGTGACGTCATGAGCAGTGCATTGAGGGTGTGCGAGTTATAGTTAGCTCAACTAACTATAACGGTGGAATTTCTATGGTTTTGTATGAGTAAAATGTCCAACTAACTATAACGTCCCTGAAACCTATGGTTTTTTCTGTGAATTTCTAAGGTTTTTTAAATGCTAATTTCTAACTATAACGTGCCTGAAACCTATGGTTTTTTCAGTGAATTTCAAAGGTTTTTTTAAATGCCATTTTCTAACTATAACGTGTCTGAAACCTATGGTTTTTTCAGTGAATATATATATATATAAATACCACTTCCGAATTCCAATAGAAAACAGACACCGACACAGGGACTGGACTTCCGCAATTTCTTCTGTGTTTTATTCTTTCGCTGTTACGCGTTTCGGCATTACTGCCTTGCTCACACCAATGTATATATATATATATATAAATATATATAGAGAGAGAGATATATACCTAGATATATAATTGCATATAATCTTCTCTTCCGTGTCCCCACTCCAAGGACTCATATACGGCGGCACCAATCACCACAGGATACAGTACAGGTACTCACGAAAATGTATTAAAAAGTGCACACGCAGCCCCGTCGGGTGTCTCCAATCATTAACAAATGAGTAGAAGTGCAAGGATAAAAAGAAAATAGTTCATGGCTGACGTGTTTCTGCTTGTTGCCTTCAACTGCTTCAATATGCATTTATGTATGTATATCATTGAAAAAAACAAAAGTTAAGGTGACATTTTGACCTCAAAAAACACAAATCTTTCGATGGTCTTTTATACCAGATAAACTTTCATAATGCCAGGGTCACCGATGACGTGCTCTCAACATTGTGTGTTTTATGATTGGCTAGGACTTTACATTGTGAGGACCATTGTGCTCTTTGCCCCACCCGATACAGTCCAAAGTTGGAGAAGAAAGCAACATTTCTCTGCCCTACATAGGGTGGTGTGACCGTCACTGATGTGACAGTCATATGGCAGACGAGCTGTCAAGTCAAAGGTTTATGTTGTTTTACATCAGCAGAGCCAATGGAGGCTCTGCCACTGTAAACATATCACTTGCTCTGACTCTAGATAGTGTGTGGGAACCACAAGGTTAGCAGGGCAGCAGCACCTCTCATATATTTTATTATTCATTTTATTTTATTTTTTGAGTTTTATATAGTGCAAGCAAGATCGAAGCAGGCGACTGAGCTCTTTACAGGAATAAATGCAAGTATTTAAAAATACAAGTGGTAGGAGTAATGTGCACGGTATAAGACATGAAGACAGTAGTTACATGAACAAAAATACTGATATAGAACAAAGTCTGTAAGTGTGTCTGGGTAATGTGTAGAGGGTTGGGAAGCAGCAAAGAGCAATGCAGCACAGTGGAATGGGGGAAGCCTCAATAGCATGGACCGTTGGGTAACCGAGCAATGTCGGGGCTCAGAGTGAGAGGAATCTCTTGGATATGGGCATTTTAACTTCCTTCCTGAAAGTGTATGTGGACGGGTTGGGTCTAGTCACCAGAGGGAGAGAGTTCCAGATTTTTGGACCCTTTCCAGAGAAGGATCTCTTGTAGGTTTTCTGTTTGTTAAATGTTTGTGGCCTAAGAAGTAGGGAGTTGGTGCTTTTAGAGGTTCTTGTTCTTCCAGAAAGGGTCAGTTTCTGGATCAGGTAGGATGGGTTGATGTGGTATAGCGCTTTGTGGGTATGGCAGGCAATTTTAAGCTGGATCCTAGCCTCAAAGGATAGCCATTTCCGAGATTGGATGTCAGGGGTGATATGATTCCTTTTTTTAGCGTTCAAGGTAGCCTTCAATGGAGCGATATTGATCTTCGGAAGGCCCACGAGGGTAGTGCTACCATAGTATAATTTCGATATCACCAGTGATTCAACTGCGGTTTTGAGATCTGCTGTGGGAAGGAAAGGTTTAAGTCTCCTTAGTGCATGTAGTTGATGATTAGCTCCTCTGGTCGTGGAACTGATGTGATTTTGCACGGAGAGTGTATTGTCCAGGGTTATTCCAAGGGATTTTGCTGAGTCAATGATGTGTGGGGTATAATTCAGGGCAGTGAAATGTGATAGCCACTCTTTGATAACGGGAGAGATACTGGGCGGCAAGATCAGTAGAAATTCAGTTTTTGTGGCATTGAGTTTGAGATGGTTGCGAGTCAACCATTGTTGAGGTATTATTAAGGGTGCTGATATCATGTGGAGAAGGAAGCCACTCCAGTTTGGCTCTTCGATCAGTAGCAGCACCACCCCCCTCTTCCCCCAGCGCCTTGAGACCCTCGCGGGTATGTAGTGCGCTTTATAAGTGACATGATTGATTGATTGATGGATTTAGGCCCAGATCTCTGTACTAGGGGTGAATGTTTAACATAGTTCAGCATTCCGTCCATCAATTGTTCTTTTTGATTTGCTGCTATGTCACAGAAGACCAGATTGTGTCCATTTGAAAATGTTCTTCATAAAATTATCCTCTTTTTAGTATGCACGTAATGAAATACATTTATAACTGCACTCCTGTATGTCATACTGGTATGAATTTTTTATTAGTATCCCACTTGTATGTCTTTCGAGTTTGCTTTCAGTGCTCTTGTAAATTGTGCTTATACAGACATTTAACTATTATATTACCTATTGAAGCTGTGCCATTTATTCCAATTTTCTGTCCTATTTGCCTGTCTGTCTGTCTATTTAGCTAGGCAACCATCTCTATCTATGCAACCTTGCTATATATGCAGCCTTTGACAAGTGACAAGTGAAGACTTTATTGTTTGGTTAATTAAAACCGTAACAATGTTACGTGGAAACATTTAAATATATAAGATAAAACCATAGGTACATATAACCCCCACAATATAATTATTATGAGATTTTAGAAGTTAAAAAATACTATTCAGTATTGTACAAAAGTTTAGTTTATAGTGTCAATTCGACCGGAGTATTTTGTAAGGCTAGGTCCTGATACTTTAAAAACTTTAGCAGCTTACAGTTGGGGGTCCAATGGGTTGGGGGACTGAATGATGGCAGCCCTGCACGTCCTGATTTTTCTCTTTTTGAAGTCCGGCCACAGTAAGGTGACTTGTGCTGTATAAAAATATGCGCAGTTGCATCAGGTGAATAAAGTCCTCTTTTGTTTGTCCACAAAATCTACATGTTAATGGACCTTTGTATTTCCAACTAGGTAGATCCGCTAACGTCGGTAGCTCACCAAACCGAAGTGCCATTAGTTGTTTCTTTAAAAAAGCGGAGAATGTGAGGCTTGGGTAGGGTGCTTGTTTTAACGAGTCATAGGTATTGATTATCATCCATGCATGTGTACGCCTGCTGAATGAATTTTTGTCTTCTACCAGTGATTAAAGTGGTGCCATTTTGTTGGTGATTCGTCTGAATGCTGAAAAAGACAGGTTTTTATCCCAGAGGTCTTCTGTCTTGGTGGTTTAGAGGGCTTTGTGTAGGTATTCGTTGTATGAGGATTTTGTTTTATCTTTTTCAACTTCTTTCCAAAGTGCATCACTGATTTGTGAGTGTTCTCGATTAAGTTTTTGTCGGAGAGATGGGCGGAAACAGAATCTAGGAGGCCGTATACAGTGCTCAATTTTGGCTTATTTATTAGGAAATGATAAGTCTTAGCACGAGTACAACTGTATCTGGATGGATTCTTCGGTATGGAGAGAATGGGTTCTTCTTCTCTTCTTTCGTGATGTTCTTCACTCATTGGGTGGCTTCCCCAGGAGGCTCAAAGAGAGAGAGAAGGTGGGCGGTAAGTATTATGAAAGTGGTTTCCTTTATGGTGCTAACCGTCACCTACACCCGGTGAGAACGTGCAAAAAGGGGTTTTCCTGGCTTAGTAGTTGGTGAGATGATAAACAAAAAAGGAAAGAAAAGGTGACCGTAACGAAAAATAAACCTTAAAGAAAAGCAGGTTTATGGGATGAGGATATCTCTTTAAACACCTCCATTTAACACAAAGGTATACGTTCGACAAAAATCCCTGTCATTTAAATTAAATCTTCTCTGTTGGACTCAATGTATATAAAGTGACATGACCCCTTCTTTGAATTTCAAAACTTCCTTTTCCTTTCTCGAATTACAGCGTTTATACGCACCCCTCCAGGGAATACTGCCGGTTTTATTCAGTAGTCCCTGAACTCCTCCCTAGCCCCGTTCCGCTCACTTACCGCCGAAGCCGCAACTCTCCAGAGCTGCGGCGGCAAGCAAGCGTCTCCTGGGGGCGTCCACCAGTCTTCCCTCCAGACCTCTGGGTCGTCTTCTTCGGCCGCCGCTTCCTCGGCTCCCTCACTCGGTTTCCAACCGTCCTCCGGGTTGTCCCGCCGCCGTGGAGTCTCCCTTCTTCCTCGTTCCGCGTCCTCCGTTCTCTCCTTACTTCCGGCTTCTTCCTCGTGACGATCCTCCTCCTCTTCTTGCGAGTTCTCCTTTTCTCTGGTCTCCAGGGTAGTTGATTGGCTCTCCTCAGGGGCGTACTTTATTTCGGTCTGCGTAGGAGAGGAGACGGTGAAAGGTTAAACCCCTTGGTTACCTTTCTTTTCCTCTTCGTACCTATTTTTGGGGTTTTGTGAGCTGTGTCGGGATTCCTGTTTCGCCTCCTCCTGACATCCCCCTTCCCTAACTTTCTTGCTTGCAAGACAAAAGTCCAGAGGATACCTGGAAAGATAGTCAGCATTGGTCTGGTCTTTTCCTTTTCGATGCCAGGTACAGAATCGAAAGGGTTGAAGGGCTAAGAACCACCTTAGGATGCGATCGTTGTGTCCTTTATTTCTAGACAGCCATTCCAAAGGGGCATGATCCGTATACAGGAGGAACTCCCTTCCCTCGAGATAGTATCTTAATGATCCAACCGCCCACTTAATAGCCAGTGCCTCTTTCTCAATCACTGCATACTTGCTTTCTCTTGGGTATAGCTTGCGACTAATATAAAGAATGGGTCTCTCCTGTCCCTGTGTATCTATCTGGGATAACACGGCACCTAGACCGCTGTTGGAGGCATCGGTTTGTAAAATTAAGAGTTTAGAGTAATCTGGGCTGAGAAGGACAGGTTTTGAGGTAAGGACCTGTTTCAGCCGTGTGAAGGCTTGTGTGACTTCCGGGTTTGGTTGTCTGAGCTCTTTTTCCATTTTCCTATCTTTTAAAAAAAGATTAGTTAGGGGGGCCGCTATGTCTGAAAATGAGGGGATGAACCGTCTGTAATAACCCAGGAAACCCAAAAATGCTCGAAGGTTTCTTCGAGTCCTCGGGAAAGGTATTTGAGTTATGGCTGCTACCTTTTCCTCTTGTGGTTTGATATAACCCTCGCCTAGGAGGTACCCGAGGTATTTCACAGACCTGGCAGCCAAACGGGGTATCTCCGCGCTGTGACTGCCCTTGACAACCAGTACGGGGAAGATCAGAACAGCGTGGTTTTTAGCAGCTTTCTGAAGGCTAGGTAGTTGGAGCAGAGACGTAGGTGGATGGGGCAGCTGGTTACAATATAATGGGGCCAAATAGGAGAAGGCTTTCCCCCCCAACCGAGCCTGTTTTATGCGAGGTATGAGAAGGAGATCTTTGGACCCTGAACGGAGGGTCCTGGAAGGAATGTATCTGACCAGCTTGTCTGTCATATACCTTGGTCCCAAGTTGTTTAGGGCTTTGTAGACCATACAGCAAATTTTGAATTTGATCCTTTTGCGAATGGGTAGCCAATGCAGCTTACGGAGTAGGGGGAGTGAAGCTGTTCTGGGGGGGGGCGTTAGTCACTAATCGGGCTGCCGTGTTCTGGACTACCTGCAGTCTGTTCAAGGAAGATTCCTTGGCTGAAATCAACAGAGCGTTGCAGTAGTCCAGACGGCTTAGGACCAATGCTTGTATCAGGGTTTTCCGAGTGGCTAGCGGAAGTAGGGGGAAGACTCTGCGAAGAAGGCTTAGTATATGGAAACAGGCCCCAGTGGTTGAGGTGGCATGCTCCTCTAAGCTTAGCTTCTGGTCAATTCGGACCCCTAGGTTCTTTACCACTTGTTTTGGGGACGGGGCAGGGCCCAGTTCTTCTGACCACCAGTTGGGCGACCACCTCGTTACTGCTTCTCTGAATAACATAATTTCTGTTTTCTCTGCATTCAACTGAAGGAAGTTGTCACTCATCCAATCAGTGATGGTTTTCATGCCCTCCGAAAAGGTGGTCTGAATGTTGGTGTTATTCTTGTCAAAAGAGAGAAGCAGTTGTGTGTCGTCGGCATAGGAAATAGGTATGAATCCCAAGTTTCTCAATAGGTTTGCCAGTGGAGTAACATAAATGTTAAACTTAACCATATCTAAGAGGGTGCGTGGTTGTCTCCCATATAATAACTCAAACGGAGAATATCCAGTACTCTTCTGCTGTTTGCAGCGAAGAGCAAATAGGGCTAAGGGCAGCATGTCATGCTTCTAGTTCCAATAGTTTTTTCAGGGTAACTTTTAAGGTTGCGTTATATCTTTCAACCAACCCATCTGTTTGTGGGTGGTATGCAGCTGTTCGGATTTGTTTTATATTCAACTGCTGACAGACCTGTCTCATGAGACGGGATACAAAAGGGGTTCCCTAGTCTGTCAGGATTTCTTTTGGGAAACCTACCCTTGAGAAAATATTGATCATAGCTTTAGCTATCTGGGTAGTGTTTGGCTGTCGAAGGGCTACGGCTTCAGGGAATCTCGTCGCATAATTCACAATAACTAAAACAAACCTACATCCACTGCGTGATGGAAGGAGGGGTCCAATAATGTCCATCCCTATTCTAGAGAAGGGTTCTTCAATCACTGGAAGGGGCCTCAGAGGAACTCTCATGGGCATAGCTCGACTATTCTTTTGACAAATAGGGCATTCCCTACAATATCTGCGTACCTGATGATACACCCCGGGCCAGTAAAAGTTTTCTAGAATCGTCTTTTCAGTCTTCTCCCCCCCAAAGTGTCCTCCCAACAGGTGATTATGGGCAAGAAAAAGAACCTTGTCTCAGTAGTGCTGGGGTACTAACAATTGTGGGTTCAGACCTGGCCCCCCCTTTCGATAAAGAAGTCCTTTCTTTTAGAAAAACTGAGGACCTACTTGGTTTGGGTCTTCCTGTGAGGTGGCTTGTTTCCAGGCTTCACGTTATGTTGGGTCGTCTTGTTGTGCAGAGCGAAATCCCCGATCCTGTTCCCAGACCCCCGTGGTGGCGGTTTGGCTGAAGGCGACCCTATTCCAATTCCGTTTCTCTTTTTTTCTTTGACTTTTACTTTTCCTAGTCTTTCCTGGTATAAGTTCCTGATCTGGTGACTGTGCGAAAGGGGCTACTTCCCTCCATTCATTCCCCTCGATCCAGGTGTCTTTTATCAGCTTGTTTATATGGGGGTAATCTGTTCCCAGAACTAAGGGCACTGGCAGTTTGGGAATCAATCCTACTTTGAGGGTTACGGGTTCGAGTGATGTGTCATGTTGTACGCGGACCTCTGTTGTTGCGTATGGTTTTTTGTCACTGTGTACACATTGTATGTTTACCATGCCCGAGGTGGTTTGAACGCCTCCTGGAATGACCTGTGGTTGTATAACACTTTGGAGACATCCAGTGTCAATCAAGGCTTTTCTGCTTTCTCCATTTACAGTCACTTGCCTGTGGTATGGGAGTGGCATGGAGGTGGAGGGAGCTCAAAAGAAGGTTTTCGTTAGCCCTATCTCCATAGGTTCTTCCTTTTGAGGACAAACTTGGGCGATATGACCATAACCGCCACAATGAAAGCATTGCGGGCCCAAATCAGTGGGAAGTCGTGGCGGGGGAAGTGATGGTCCAGGTAATAGAGTTACCGTCTCTGGTTCCTGGCAGGAGGAGGGGGTCTATGTATTTTAGAACCGGATGTCCCCACCCCGGGTTTCCAAGGTGTTTCTTCCCTCCCCTTCTGGATTTCTTGGGCTCTGTTGTAGGCACTCGCAATTTCTACAGCTCTTTCTAAGTTAAGGTTTGTGTGTTGTCTGACCCATTTCTGTATAGGAGGGTGGAGGGATAATAGGTATTGCTCTAAATACACTTTCTCCATTATTTCGTCTTTTGTGGAGGTGATGGGTTTGAGCCATCGGTCGGTCATGTCCTTGACTCTGAAATAAAGAGCCCTAGGGGTCTCTTGTGGTCCTTTCCGGATCTGACGAAGACGGATTCTGTATGTTTCTTCATCCACTCCCATTCTTTCCAATATGCTTTTTTGGATGTCGTCGTAAGGTGTGACTCCCAGCGGGTGTTTGGTTTGATAAGCTGCTTGAAGATCCCCAGAAAGGAGTGGTCCCAGGTACTGCCCCCATTTGTCAGGAGGCCAGGTAGCAGCCTGGGCCATCCTCTCAAAGTTAGCAAAGTAAAAGTCAGGATCTTCTCAGCTGACATATTTCTGCATTACCACCGAGGGGAGAGAAGCATGTCCTTGTGGTTGACTCAAAGTCTCTGCCAATTTACCTATTACTGTCTCCTGGCTGTGACTCTGTTCCGACAAGGTCTTGTGGAGTTTCTCAAGGTCCTCTTCTGCCACGGCTAGAAATTTCTCCATGATCTTGCCCACTTTCTCCTGGCTTTCTGCCATTTTCTGCATTACGGCCTCCATTTCTGGTAATCCCACTTCTGACACCACTTGTCGGAGAGATGGGCGGAAACAGAATCTAGGAGGCCGTATACGGTGCTCAATTTTGGCTTAATTATTAGGAAATGATAAGTCTTAGCACGAGTACAACTGTATCTGGATGGATTCTTCATTATGGAGAGAATGGGTTCTTCTTCTCTTCTTTGGTGATGTTCTTCATTTGTTGGGTGGCTTCCCCAGGAGGCTCAAAGAGAGAGAGAAGGTGGGCGATAAGTAGTATAACCGTCACCTACACCCGGTGAGACAACGTGCAAAAAGGGGTTTTCCTGGCTTAGGGGTTGGTGAGGTGATAAAAAAAAAAGGAAAGAAAAGGTGACCGTAACGAAAAATAAACCTTAAAGAAAAGCAGGTATATGGGATGAGGATATCTCTTTAAACACATCCATTTAACACAAAGGTATATGTTCACCAAAAATCCCTGTCATTTAAATTAAATCTTCTCTGTTGGACTCAATGTATATAAAGTGACATGACCCCTTCTTTGAATTTCAAAACTTCCTCTTTCTTTCTCGAATTACGGGCGTTTATGTGCACCCCACCCTGGAATACTGCCGGTTTTATTCAGTAGTCCTTGAACTCCTCCCTAGCCCCGTTCTGCTCACTTACAGCCAAAGCCGCAACTCTCCAGAGCTGTGGCGGCAAGCAGGCGTCTCCTGGGGGCGTTCACCAGTCTTCACTCCAGACCTCCGGGACGTCTTCTTCGGCAGCCGCTTCCTCGGCTCCCTCACTCGGTTTCCAACCATCCTCTGGGTTGTCCCGCCGCCGTGGAGTCTCCCCTCTTCCTCGTTCCACGTCCACCGTTCTCTCCTTACTTGCGGCTTCTTCCTCGCGACGATCCCCCTCCTCTTCTCGCGAGTTCTCCTTTTCTCCGGTCTCCAGGGTAGTTGATTGGCTCTCCTCGAGGGCGTACTTTATTTTTGGTCTGCTTAGGAGAGGAGACGGTGAAAGGTTTAACCCCTTGGTTACCTTTCTTTTCCTCTTAATACCTATTTTTGGGGTTTTGTGAGCTGTCGGTACTCCTGTTTCGCCTCTTCCAGACAGTTTTATTTTGTAACAGCTTGAATACATCCTTCCTAATGATTCGTTGATTAAGCCAAATTCCAGTCACGCTTTTGCTGGTGATGCTCTTTTTGGCAACTGGAAGCTTAGTTTATAGATTGTAACTAGCAATTTGTTTAAAAGTGTAGAGTCTTTACCATGTTGAGTGATACTACCATAGGATAGTGTTGGCAGGAGCCTTGCTGCCACCACTGGTAGTAGACGTTCAAAAGACGGGCATTCCAATTATTTTGCTAGGATGCTGAAGGCGAATGTTAACGCACTGGCCCTTTTTTCCATGTAATTCCTCTCAGCTTGTTGGTTGAATCTGTTATTAGGTCTCGCCTACGCAGCGCGCATGCGCTGCATAGGAAAAAGACCTTTTGAAATCGATCCGGTTTTGTAGGCAAAAACGTGCACGCGTTGCATTGCTTTGAATGGCAACGCGTGCACGTTTGGCGATTCCCTTGCGGGAGCGAGCGGCGCCATGTGTTAGCAATTATCGCGCTCGCTCCCGCAAGGTAAACGCTGCCTGCTCTCGGCCGCACTCCCCCCCACCCCCTACTTGCGCGAGGCGCGCGCGCTTATTTGAAAGGCAACTGGCTCCTGATAAAAGATGCGAATTGATTTTTTACACGATGACACAAAGTAGTAAACAGACATCCCTGAACAGGCCTGCATACCTTGCCCTGTTGATCTTTTCTACAGGTGAGACCTAAGCCCAAAGCGACCAACAAGTAAAGCTAACATTTGGCGCCAACAGACCTCGCAATCAAACGAGAAGAAATAAACACGAGAACTGAAGTAAGGTGAGCAGAACAGATGACAGTGTTTGCGGCTGATTGGCACTTTGGAAGCCTGGGCTCAACACTCCCACCTCCTTGCAGCATTCCCTGGGTTATGGTAGCAATTGCCTGTGCACGTTAATTACAAACAAGAGCGTTCGCGTCCCTCCTCTTACACACGCGCGTGCAGAAATGGCCAATCCAAACGTCTGCTCGCCAGAAACAAAACCTTCAAGCCTATGCATCCACTCCTTGGCAAGGAAAGACGTTGATGCAGCACGTAATGTGGCTAGGGAGAAACCTCCCTCAAACACTGGGTAACCCCCGGAAACAGGAGACATATGCCATTGCATCTGGAGGCTTTTCTGTAAAGTCTAGCAACATTGCGACCTGCTGGCAGCATGAGGCTTACACAATGCACTGGTGCCTTCCATCTCGTCTCGTGTCTGTATGGGAGTCTGAAAGCTGCTCAGTAGAACAGTCCCCTTTTCCTGATGTAAACAAATGCCCATTTGGGGCGACAAACCTGAGCCGGGAGAGCGTATGTGCCGCTTATGTGATTGGGGCATCCTAAGCCGTTGCTATCAACGTATGAAAAGCACGCTCTCAGCTAGACGAAGAGCGAGCGAGGAGCCATCTACCGAGAAGACATTCCCAGGAGGGCAGTCCTGCTGAGAATTCTGTACGCCCTGCTGCACAGTTTTACAAACGGCATTCTCGCCAAGTGGGGAATATGCAGGCTCTGGGACGTGGGACACCACCTCTTAAGACATCAGCATAGCAGAGCACGAAAAGACACCTAGGTTAAAGTTTGGTACCGGTGCTATGTCTCCAGCCAAAAGACTAGGGGGGTGCAAAGCCAGAAACAGAGGGTATAGCGACAGGACAGTCTTTATCGGATTAAACATTGGAGTATGTCTCCCCGAGATTGGAACGGTCTCTCCGTGGTGGTGGGGGTGGGGGGGAGGCCAGGGGTCAAGCTGCTGTTTCAGCCAGCATACCTGGAGGGTCCTACGTTTCATAACCCACAACTAGTCTAAATGCCCCCAGCACCTCTAGAAGCCATCATCCGAGCATCAGCCTCCATAATTGTAGCATGTCTCACTCACCCTGCTTTCATCACAAATGTAGCATCTGCCCTCCAGGCCCCAATTATTGAAGCTTGGGCCAACAGCATGCTTACTGCAAAATCCCTTTTCTTAGCATCTTCAATAATAACAAAAAGTGCCTCATAATCCTCAGCCCTTGCAGCATATACCCCAGCACCCCCTAATACTGGAGCGTGTGCTTTAGCTTCCATACCTAATGCTGTCGGCATACACGTTCTCCCAGCATTTCCAGCACGACCCGCTTTTGTAGCATGTGCCCTGCAACATCCCTAACAGCATAGGTCCCCCAGGACCGCTCGCTAAAGCAGTATGAAACTCCCTAACTATTTCTGTTTGAATTCCTAGTGTTTGCAGCCTGAGCCTCCCAGAGTTCCACTTTGCTGCAGCATCTCTCAGCATCCGAAAGCATAGCAGCTTGAGTCGCTAGCAGAGTTTACTTTTGCAGAAGGATCCTTGCAGCCCCTAACTAATGGAACATGTGCCTCACAACATCTCAAATTACTACTTGTGCCCTCAACATCCCCAACTATTGCAGCACCTGTCCCCATCGTTCCCAACTATTGCAAACATGCCCTTGCAAAAACTAATGAATGATATGCCGTCAACTAACTATTGCAGCATGTTTCTTGAGCATCCATCTACTGTCACGTGTTCTCAAACATCCTGTATGAACTGCAGCATGTGGCTTGAGCACCTCAATTATAACGTGCCCAATATCTGCAATTGGAGCTTGTGTCCTCTTGAATCCTGAACTATGACAGCATGTGCTCAAAGTGTCTCCGCTTATCATGGCAACTGCTGCAGACTCCTCAACTACTGCAACAAAAACTTGCACAATGACAAATAACTCCAAAGCATACCTGCATTATTTTATGACGCTGCATAACTCAAAACGTTTGTAGCTGGTACTTTCAACATTGCAAACCATTATAGCATGTATACACAACATCCCTAACTATTGCAGCACGCACCCAACACATTCCTTACTATTGCAGCATATTCTCCTCCATAGCAACGCCAACTTTCAAGGGTGTACCCCCGATATCCCATTGTTGCAGTATATACCGTAGATGCCTACAGCTCGTTCTTAGCTGTGGCAGTGTGTGCTAAGAATTCGTACCTGTTGCAGCATGTACACCATGCGTCACTAGAATCACTAACTGAAGCAGTTTGTACCTTCAGCATCCCAACATTTTTAAAGATCATGCAAAACTATTCATCGTGCACATTCCAGCATTCCGACATTTTATATTGTGCCCCGATAGCTCCCTAATGGCACTTGCGCTCTTGGCATTCCCAAACATAGCATCAAGTGCAACCAGGTATCTATTGCCACTGCAGCACCTGTCCCCAGCTTGACCAACTACTGCAGCGCCTACCCCTAGCTTGCCAAACTACTAAAGTGGCTACCTCCAGCTTGCCTTTCCCTGTGACTGCATTGCCTGCTCCAGCTCCCCCAACTACTGCACCACCTGCTCCTACATCCGTAACTTTTGGAGCACCTATTCCACATCACTATTGGGACATCTGCCTCCAACAACCATACTGCAACTTCTTGCCAGCATCCGGTACTAATATAGCACAGACAATAAATATCTCGCCAGGACATCCCAGTCTCAGTCACAGGCAGTGTCCCACTTAGGCAGCGCTCAGCAGGAATGTCTACAAAAGGGCTGTTCTCAACGGTGAATGCCCTAGCAGGCAGGGTTTTGGTACAGCCAGTGCCCCCAGCGGGCAGCCCTCTCACTAAAATCAGTGTCTCCAGTGTACATATAAACAAGCAATGGCATAGCCAATAGGTCGCGCCTTTTGGACCTTATAAGTGTTTAGCCATGCAACACTTGATGTTGTTGCACCAAGGATATTGTGCTGGATAACTAAAGACTTATAAAGTCCCAAAGGAGAGACCTATTGGCTATGCCAATGCTTGTCTAGATAAACTCCTAGGTATATGTAGCTTGAAACAAACTTCCTCCAGCATCTTACTATTCAACCAGATCTTGAGTTTACGGCTCGATCTGTTTTGGATCAACATGGTTTTTGACTTGCTTGGATTGATTTCCAGTTTATTAATTGTTACAAAGTCCTGCATTTCTGTTAGCGCCCTCTGGAGGCCGAACTGTGTTAGGCTCATTAGTACCACATCATCTGCATATGAGAGGTGCGACAGGGATAAAGACCCTAGATAAGGGGGTGAGTATGGTCTGGTCCAACCTTTGTGCTAAGTCACTCATGAACAGGTTGGATATGTGGGTTGCCAAAATGCATTCTTGTTTCAAACCCCTGTTTGTTAGGATTTTCCTCGAGCCCCTTGTGCTGTCGCCTACTTTGACTCTTACCCATGTGTTGGTTTACAGTTGTATATTTCCTGGGATATTCCAGTCTTTTAACTCGTTCCACAATGTGTGTCGGTCCACGCAGTCAAAGGCTGCCTTTACGCCTATAAAGCAGAGGTGTAATCTTTTTCTTTCCCTTTTACATTTTTCAGCAATTTGCTATACTGCTAATATGTTCATCGTGGTTCTGGTTCCTTTCTTGAATCCGGTTTGGTTAGGTGGGATCAAGTTCTGTTTCTCCAACCACTCAGTCAAGTCTGCCTGATCATCGATGCATAATATTTTGCTTCAACATCGAGTAGTGCGATGAGTCTGTAGTTTGCTGGGTTTGTTCAGTCACTCCCCTTGTAAATTGGGTTTATTATGGAACCTTGCCAGCTAGGTGGAATGCTGCCTAGTAGTTCTACTTCATTGAATAACTTTGAGAGATGTGTCCCCCAGAATTTTATTTCTCCTTTGAAAATTGCTTGGGGGATGGCCTTCGGTCCCGGTGCCCTGTTGCTTCTTCCTCTATTTATTATATCTATGGTGTCATCAATTGAGATTTTTCGATCTGGGTCTTGTTCTTTGAGAGGGCCTGCTGTTACGATTGTCGTTGTTCCTATGTTGTTTGTCTTATCAAGTTGTTGTTCCCTTGGTTGGGACAGGATTTTTCCTTTGAATCTTTTAGCCAGGAAGTCTACCTAGTCCTCCTCTTGTGCGTTTGAGTTGTTAAGGAGTTTGATTGGCCTGCTCAGATTGTTTACTTGGTCCCAGAAAGTACTTGTGTTCGTTTGCTTTGCGTTAAATACTAGTTTGGTCCAGTTTGCCTTCCACATTGTCCTTTTTTCTTCCCAGATTAGTTTTTTGTACTCCTTTCTCAGCTGGCGTACTTTTTCCCTTCCTTGTTGGTCTGTGCTTGTGGCTTTGTTATTCCTGACTGCTTTCCGAAGTTCTCATTTTAATGTTTGTGTGAAGTGACTTCTTTTTCCATCCCTGTTTTCCTCCTGTGACTGTCTGCCATTAATGATGTCAGATTGGATGTAAAGTCTGTCCAGGAGCTTATGAGATTGATGTTACTTGGTTGATTATAGTGTGATTCAACTCTTGTAGAGATGTATTTGTCCACCTCAGGCGTTTTAAGTTTGTTGTGTTTGTTGTACCATCCAGTGCTGCATTGTTTGGATGTACACCGAAATGTATATGTTGTTGTCTGTGATCACTCTGCGTCGTGAAGTTAATTGAGAACTGAACTAGGTGCGGCATCAGCGATAGAGAGATGATTGTGTAGCCCAGTATTGATTGTGCACTTGCACCTTGGAATGTGAATTTCAGGGGGGAGTCCACTGTCGATCTCCGGTTAATGACTCGCTTTCCTAGGTACACTGGCATTGTCATGAATTCCCGACCTGTGTGATTTAGGCGGTATGTTGGCAACTGGAATTGTGATGGCACATCCCAGTTTATGTTATCTGAAGTTAGTTTGTCGTCTTCGTCCGGTGTGTGAATCAGATTGGCATTGAAGTAGCCTGTTAGAATTGTATACCAGAGAGGTTGCGTGTTTCTCACCTCTGCTACCGTTGTTATTAGTAACGAAATGAATGCTTTTTTTTTGTTTGATCTTGGATGCATATATGTATTGATCAATAGCACTGTTCTGAATTCTGGGTTCCTCCTTTGTGAGAGTTTAATTTATTGCAGGCCAGGGTCTTGAGATGTGAGCTATTCGGATTTAATGTCGAGTGATGTTGACAGACTGCCATTCCTCCTTTAGGGCGGCCGTGGCACACTGTTTTTCTTGCTTCAATAAAATAATGTGTGTAGCCTTCCAAAGGCAGATTATCCAAGGCCCATGTCTCTTGAAGCGCTATTATGTCTTGTTCTTCCCAATCTTATGGCAGTATACCGTCCTCTAGCAAATTATTAGCTCCCGCTATGTTCCATGATAGGAGGTGTAATTGATCTTTATTGTTGTCCTCTCCCAGGGTCATTCGGTCGTTTGTGCATTTAGTGTAGTGGAGAGGCAATGCCACTGTGACTCATTAGAAACAAATTGCGTGTCTGAGTTGCTCATCTTCGGTACTGGGTTCGGGCTGCTTCTTCGTGCGTTTTGCAGGGCAGAGTAAGCCTGTGTTTTCCTTGGTAGCTTATTATTAGGTAGTTGTGTTTTTGGAAAATGTAAGTTTGCCATTAGGGGCTGTGGGTAGCATTTCTTAGGTTGTCTTGTTAGTTTTATGCCCCTAGTGTCAAAAAATTGTACATGATTCAATATCAGTTGTACTGTGACATCTGACTGCCATGTGGTTAAAGTGTGTATGGGGCATTTTAGCTCCTCGTTGGGTATGAATTTCACTGATAGAAGGTTGTGGATTCTATGTGCTTCAGTCCTGGTATTTCGGCCGTCAGTTTTAATATGTTCCCCCTGTTAAGGATGTCATGTCGACCTTGTAATGTGTAATGTGGAGTGAAGATGATTTGTTGTGTGTCCTTATTATTTAGAGAGGGGGAGTGTTCCCAATCCAGTGGGTGTGCAACGTGGCTTCTGGCAAAGTTTGTATTTCGTGGGTTTGTAATATAACCCTGGGATTTGTTTGTGACCTAGATTTAATCATTTGCATTTCGTGTGGTTGCGGGCTCCTGTCCAGGGTGGAGTTAAGGCAAACCCGATGGTCTTCCATATTGTTTGTTTCTTGATCGCCTATATGCAACCTTGTCCATGTAACTATCTATGTATGCAATCACTTCTATCTATCGGTGTATCTATCTATGCAGCTCTGTCTATCTATCTATCTATCTAGGAGGAAATGCGGAGGGTTTCCCAAGATATAAATTATTTAAGCAAACCGTAAATCACTGCTTTTCACTCAAAATGCAAACAAGCATTGGCAACTACCACCATTAGCAGTTACTTTGAAAACTTTTTTAAATGTTTTATAAAGTTGTGGTTGTGAGAAGTTGGCCTGGTATATGCTGTCCACTATTTATAGTGGGCACCTTGCACCAGTCCAAACAACCCCTTATTGAAGATAGGTTAAAGACAACCTTTATTGAAAGCTATCCTAGTGGTAGCTATGGAGAGCAGCCTTCAGGCTAAGTCTTGAAGGAATGTAAAGCAGCTTGTTTTACCAGCCTATAATCTCTTGAGTGACCAAATGAAAGAGGACCACACCAGGTATATATTCAAAATATATGTATTTATTGCTAAACACACCCCTCTAGTCTCTTTATGAGGCTAGAGTTCGAAGTACATAAGTTATAAGTTAGTTATCAACAGTAATAGCACAATTACACGTTTGAGCCCTAGGGCGAACCAAACCATATACCAATAAAGTGGTATAAGAACCACGACTGAGCTAGACACAAGGCCTAGAGCCTGTAGAAGTTCTTGGACCACAAGGAACCACCCAAGGTAGTGACACAGGGGACCCACGGGGGACGCGTGCAGTGTGAGAACACAGCCGCGAATCGCCGTTGACTTCTATGGGGAAAGTCGCGGTTGGAATTTTAAAGAAAAGGGACACTTAGAGGAGGACTTGGAGCAAACCCTTTTAGAACTGGGTCGTTCTAGAGTCTATACCCACGGGAGCACCAGAGTACTCGTGTTACCTCACCCAGGGAAGCCGGGTGCATAGGTGTCTTTCGGGGTCGGGTTTCGTCGTCGTTTTCAATGGCGATCTGCTGCAAAATGCTGCTGGCGGCCAAGTCGAAAGTGTTCGGGTGGATCCAAAGGTGGATCGAAGATCTGAAGAACCTGAAAGCAGAGGGGACAGAGTCTGGGTCACTAGCCAGTGACCAGGAAGGCGATGAGCGGATGCCCACCGATGTCGAGTGCTTCAGGTAGGTTGACGGTTGTCTTGACTCTTCAGCCACGAGGTCCAGGAGGCGTCGACGACGACCAGGAGCTGGATTCGAGCTGTCCCACGACGTCTGTCGATTGCTGAGGTATCGGCGACCAGATTGGACCCAACAAGCCTTGGCAACGGCAAGTCTCGTGGAAATAGAAGAAGGACGGTGGTGCAGACCAGCAAGGTCTGAGGGATTCACCCAGCGAGGGTAAGTCAGGGCACGCCTGGAGCAACCAGGGAAGCCCAAGCAGAAGAAGATTGCTCTTCGGGAGGGCCTACTAGCCAACGGACTAGCGACCGCGAAGGAGCCTCGAGTGGACGCACTTGGAGCTGGCTCACGGGACACTCGTGGAGTGGAGGCCAGTGATCTTCGGTGCAGTCGGTGGTGGAGGCGGGGGCTACTCGGAGCCCAAAGCACAACTTCGTGGGAGCCCAGGAAGAGGATGCACTTGCAAATGTGCTCGGTGTCCAGGGGTCACAGTTCCACGTTAGCCACGACAGCTACGGGCCTCAGATTTGCTGGGGACTCATGGCAGCCTCGGGGAAGTCTGGAAATCTACCTCTGGTGATGCAAAGACTTCGACGTCCGGCGGGAGCTTCAGCGATGCAGACCGGACAATTGCTTCTTTGGTGCCTGCCAAGCAGGGGAGTCACTCCTTGACCCCAAGGGAGATTGTTCAGTCCTCTAATCTTAAAGTAGAGCGTCGAAGGTCCAGGATTCTGTGTCAGAGTTTCGTCCAGGTAAATCTAAAGTCCTAAGGACTGGGGTCCCATACTTATACTAAGGTAGGGGGTTGGACATACTCTGGGGACCCACCTATGGGAGGGTCAGGGCAGAGGGGTGGTTACACCCCTTTCCCTTTGTCCAGTTTCGCGCCAGAGCAGGGGCTGGAAGCCCCTGAGCCGGTTTGAACTGGGGTATGCACAGGGACACCAAATGTGCCCCCAGTGCAGGACTTCAAAGCACCAGAGAGTGCTCCCGCCCAGCCCCAATACACACTATCCTGTCTGGGGAGGTGGTTACACCTCCCTGGGACAGGAAACCTATTGTCCAGGCCTCCCCTGCCGGAGTTTTGGTCAGCAGCAGGAGGCCAGACTCGTGTCTGTGGCAGCGGCATCCATTTTGTGATGCCAGGGCTCTGGAAAGTCAGTACCGGGTATACCGGTGTGTACATGTCTCTCCCTCTAGAAGGGTGGAATGCTACCCCCGCCGCCAGAACTGGTGGGGGGTAGTATTCCAAGATGTTTGACACCAAACACAACATGTTTCCGTGCAGCCATCCCAAAGTTAGCATTTAACGCGAGGTTATAATGCGCTTAAGAGTATATGGTCAGGCTGCACTACAAACAGCATCAGAGAAGGGTCTCCGAACGCTGCAGAGGGGCTCTGCTCATGCAGGGGCACCCTCTCACATAGGAACCAAGCACTCTGCCTTCAGGATTGATAAGGCCTGCCATAGGAGTGACTTAGAGGTTTATATGTGTTTATGTATGTAGTGATATAGGTAGCCTATATCACAGTAAGGGGTGCATGCACCACCTTACCCAGGCTGCAGTAGCAGACCTGTGGTGTCATTTTGGCTGGCCTTCCAGGGGTGGCATAATACATGCTTCAGCCCCTGGCAGGCCTCTGAGGTACCTATGCCCTGGGTACATAGTATACCATATACTAGGGACTTACAAGGGCACTCCAGATTCCAATCAGAGATGTGCCTAGGGCACATGGAAACCATTTTAGAGAGGAAGCAGCTAGGCTGGGGTTCTGATAAGCAGGGCCCCAGCCAGACTAAAGTCGAAAAACAGTGAAGCATCAGCAAAAAGTGGGGGTACCCATGTGAAGCAGATCCTACTCTCCTACACAACCCCCCAAACGTAGGGACATTAAACTAACCTGGCCCAGTTAAGTCTTCATGTTCTAAGTTGAAGTACCTAGAGAGTCCATCTGCATTGGCATGGTTACTCCCAGGTCTATGTTCCACTGTGAAGTCCATCTCCTGTAGGGAAATGGACCACCTAAGCAGTTTGGGGTTTTCACCCTTCATTTGTTTTAGCCATAAGAGGGGCTTATGGTCTGTTTGAACAAGGAAGTGAGTACCAAACAAGTATGGCCTCAACTTCTTCAGAGCCCAGACCACAGCAAAGGCCTCCCTCTCAATGGCTGACCAACGTTTCTCTCTAGGGGTCAGCCTTCTGCTAATAAAAGCTACTGGCTGATCCTGACCTTCATCATTCAATTGTGACAGTACAGCCCCTACCCCCAATTCAGATGCATCTGTTTGGACAATGAACTTCTTGGAGTAATCAGGACTCTGTAGAATGGGAGCAGTGCACATGGCCTGCTTTAGGTCATCAAATGCCTTTTGACAGCTAACTGTCCACTGAACCTTTTGGGCATTTTCTTGGAAGTTAAGTCATTCAGGGGTGTCACTATTGATCCATACCCCTTGACAAATCTCCTATAGTACCCAGTCAGGCCTAAAAAGGCTCTCACCTGAGTCTGGGTAGTTGGAGCAGTCCAGTCCATGATGGTCTGGATCTTGCTCTGCAAGGGTTGAACCTGGCCTCCACCCACAAGGTGGCCCAGGTACACAACCTGACTCTGCCCTATCTGGCACTTGGTGGCCTTGATAGTCAGGCCTGCTTTCTGCAGGGCCTGTAAAACATTTCTGAGGTGGACCAGGTGATCCTCCCAGGTGGAGCTAAAGACAGCAATATCATCTAGATATGCTGCACTATAGGCTTCCAGACCTGTAAGGACTGTATTCACCAACCTCTGAAAAGTGGCAGGTGCATTCTTCAGACCAAAGGGCATCACCACAAATTGATAATGCCCACTAGGGGTTGAGAATGATGTTTTTGGCTTTGCATCATCAGCTAGTCTGATCTGCCAGTAGCCAGCTGTCAGGTCAAATGTGCTTAGATACTTGGCTGAGGCCAAAGTGTCTATTAGCTCATCTGCCCTAGGTATTGGATGGGCATCAGTCCTAGTGACTGCATTGAGACCCCTGTAGTCCACACAAAACCTCATCTCTCTTTTCCCACCATTGGTGTGAGGTTTTGGCACAAGGACCACTGGACTAGCCCAAGGGCTATCTGAGGGTTCAATAACTCCCAAATCCAACATCTTCTGGACTTCTGCCCTGATACAGTCCCTGACATGGTCAGGTTACCTATAAATCTTATTTTTAATAGGCAGACTGTCCCCAGTGTCCACTTCATGAGTGCACCAGGTGGTCTGACTGGGTGTCAGTGAGAATATGTGTCTGAACTGATTGAGCACCTGTCTGCAATCAGTTTGCTGCTGGGCAGTGAGGCCGCCTGCCAAGGCTACACCATCCACTGACCCATCATCAGGGTTCTGTGAGAGCAGGTCGGGGAGTGGGTCACTCTCTTCCTCCTGTCCCTCATCAGTAGCCATGAGCAAGCCCATGTCTGCCCTGTCCACATATGGTTTTAATCTGTTGACATGGAGAACCCGGTGGGGACTCCTGGGTGTTCCTAGGTCTACTAAGTAGGTAACCTCACCCTTCTGTTCAACAATGGTATGGGGTCCACTCCATTTGTCTTGGAGAGCTGCTGGGGCCACTGGCTCCAACACCCACACCTTCTGTCCTGGCTGGTAAACAGTCAGTACAGCCTTTGGTCATGCCAGGCTTTTTGAAGTTCCTGGCTAGCCTCAAGGTTTTTAGTTGCCTTTTTCATGTACTCAGCCATCCTGGAGCGGAGACCAAGTACATAGTCCACTATGTATTGCTTTGGGGGCTTGAGAGGTAACTGCCATCCTTCCTTCACCAAGCACAATGGACCCCTGACAGGGTGACCAAACAAAAGTTCAAAAGGGCTGTAGCCAACCCCTTTTGAGGCACCTCCCTGTATGCAAATAAAAGGCAGGGCAAGAGTATGTCCCATCTTCGCCTAAGCTTTTCTGGGAGCCCTTTAATCATGCCCTTCAAGGTTTTGTTGAATCTCTTAACTAAACCATTGCATTGTGGGTGATAGGGTGTGGTGAACTTGTAAGTCACTCCACACTCCTTCCACATTGCTTTCAAGTATCCAGACATAAAGTTAGCACCCCTGTCTGATACAACCTCCTTAGGGAAGCCCACTCTTGAGAAAATTCCCAGGAGGGCCCTTGTCACCACAGGTGCTGTAGTGGTCCTAAGGGGAATAGCCTCTGGGTACCTGGTGGCATGATCCACTACCACCAGGATAAACCTGTGCCCAGATGCTGTTTGGGGATCCATGGGACCAACAATGTCAATCCCCACCCTTTCAAAGGGAACCCCCACCACAGGTAGTGGTATCAGGGGGCCTTTGTAGTGCCACCTGCCTTGCCACTGGCCTGGCAGGTTACACAGGAGCGACAAAACTCCTTGGTGTCTTCAGACATGTGGGGCCAGTGAAAGTGAGGGACAATTCTGTCCCAAGTCTTGTTCTGGCCCAGGTGACCTGCTAAGGGAATGTCATGGGCTAGGGTCAATAGGAAGCCCCTGAACTTCAGAGGTATGACCAACGTCCTGGTGGCACCAGGCTTGGGGTCTCTACACTCTGAGTACAAGAGTCCATCATCCCAATACACAGTATGGGGACCACTAGCTTTCCCAGCAGCCTCAGCAGCAGCTTGCTGTCTGAGGGGTTCAAGAGAGGGGCAGCTCTGCTGCTCCTGGCTCAGATCTGCCCTGGAAGGGCCCCCTGTCCCCAAGAACTCAACCTGGTCAGGTTCAAGCTCCTCTGGGACAGTTCCTTCCTCAGGACTGAGATCATCCCCCTCAAGAGACTGATCTTCCTTCTGAGCCAAGGGGGAAGGCACTGCCTTTACCCTACTACTCCTCTTCTTGGAGGGCACTTGGTCCATTATTCCAGAATCCAAGGCTTGTTCAGTGTTAGACATTTTGGCTTGTGACCTGGTCACAGCAAACACATCTGCAGGGATGCCCAGCATTTCTGCATGGGTCCTGAGCTCCACTTCTGCCCAAGCTGAAGTTTCTAAATCATTGCCAAGCAAGCATTCAACTGGTAGGTCTGCACTTACCACAACCTTCTTAAGGCCAGTTACCCCTCCCCAGGAGAAGTTAACAACTGCCAGAGTATGGTCTGTTCTGACATTGCTAGCATTGGTCACTTGGTACATTTCACCAAGTATAATCTGCCCAGGATTCACAAGGTCTTGTGTCACCATGGTGACACTTGCCGCTGTGTCCCTAAATGCCAAAGCCTCTTTTCCATTGATTAAGGGCTTATGCCTGTACTAGCCCAGATTACTGGGACTCACAGAGGAGGTCACATCCATGCCTCCATCACAGACTAGGACAGCCTGAGTGAGTTCTCTGACTAGGTCAGAGCTCATCTCCTTACCCAGGGTCAACCCTACTAAACCCTTGGCTTGTGTAGTCCCACCACCAACTGTAACTGCACTAGGGGGAGCAGGTGCCTTAGGGGCATTGGTGGGGGCTGGAATAGAGTCTTTGGACTTGGTGCAATCACTGGTCCAGTGGGTCTTTTGCTTACAGACCTTGCACAATGGTTTCTTTTGGCCTTTCCCTTTGTTAGACTGTGAATCCCCACCTGAAGAAGATTTTTGGGGGCCTTGTGAAGACTTCTGGTCTTTACCCTTCTCCCCACCCTTATCAGAGTTCTTAGAATCTTGCTTCTTTGGGTCACCACCTTGGTTCTGTACCTTCTGCCTCACCCTGGTTCTGACCCATTTGTCTGCCTTCTTTCCCAATTCTTGGGGAGAGGTCAGATCAGAGTCCACCAGGTACTGATGCAACAGCTGATTTTGACAGTTATTAAGAATCTGCTCCCTCATGATAAGATTGTACAATCCTGTGAAGTCACACACCTTACTGCCCATCAACCAACCTTCCAGAGCCTTAGCAGAACAATCCACATAGTCTACCCAGTCTTGAGTCTGTGCTTTTGGGTATCTCTGAACTTTAACCTGTATTGTTCAGTTGTTAGGCCAAACCCATCAATCAGAGCACTCTTCAAGCTTTGTAATTGTCAGCATCCTCTTCTCTTACAGTGAGGAGCTTGTCTCTACCTTTGTCTGCAAAGGAGAGCCACAAGATTGCTGCCCACTGCTCCTGAGGGACCCTCTGTACTTTACAGGCCCTCTCCAGTGCAGTTATCCATTTGTGGATGTCATCCCCACTCTGGTAGGGAGGGACAATCTTGCTCAGGTTTCTATGGTCATAAGACCTTTCCCTATCTCTGGGGAAATTGCTGCCACCATGGGACTCTAGTCCCAACTTTTTCTCTCTCTATAGAGATCTAGGGACTCCCTGTCTATAGCCAATTGCTGTTTTCTGAGTTCAAGCTGGGCTTGCTCATACTGAATCAGTCTCTTCCTCCTCTCATGAGAGGATTCCCTTCCACGAGAGGAGACAGAGGTCCCTACTGAGGTGTCAGAGTGGTTAGACTCCTGAGAAGGAGATCTAGACCTTCTGGGCACACTCACTATTCTTCCTGGGGGACAAAGGGGAGGTCATTCTGATCCTCCTCCTCCTCCACAGGAGGAATTGGGTTTTCCAGGTCAAGGTAATTTTCACCTTCCTGGCCAGTTTCAGAGGGGGGGCCCTGGGTTTCTTCGCCCCTGACCCCTTCCTCATTTTCTGACCCACCCTCTCTGCCTACCCCTTCAGACCCTAGGGGCCTGCTGAGATCATCAGCCAGTAACACCTCCCTGAGGTGTTGGGTGCTGGCACTTTTGCCTGCCTTCAGCTTCCTAGTATTGCATAATGCTCTCAATTCCAAGAATGGGAGTTTATCATACTTGGAGGGAAGAAGCCCACTGGCTTCTGGCAAGGACTCACTGGGTCCTGGCTTTGAAGACATTACTAGTGAGGTGTGGTGTATGACCTACCTACTCTAGTGTGGCCTACTAAACTCTCTTGAGTTGTAGAAAGGGTGTGCTATCCCTTAACACACAACTCTAAGTTCAGTAGAACTTACTGTATACTAAGCTTGATTTATATGTACCTAAGGTACCCTTAGTGGTTTTCAGTTGATCAATTCAATTGAGATTATCTGGTAAAACAATAGCAAGCTGGAATCCCACCGCTGCCACCAATGTGAGAAGTTGGCCTGGTATATGCTGTCCACTATTTATAGTGGGCACCTTGCACCAGTCCAAACAACCCCTTATTGGAGATAGGTTAAAGACAACCTTTATTGAAAGCTATCCTAGTGGTAGCTATGGAGAGCAGCCTTCAGGCTAAGTCTTGAAGGAATGTAAAGCAGCTTGTTTTACCAGCCTATAATCTCTTGAGTGACCAAATGAAAGAGGACCACACCAGGTATATATTCAAAATATATGTATTTATTGCTAAACACACCCCTCTAGTCTCTTTATGAGGCTAGAGTTCGAAGTACATAAGTTATAAGTTAGTTATCAACAGTAATAGCACAAATACACGTTTGAGCCCTAGGGGCGTACCAAACCATATACCAATAAAGTGGTATAAGAACCACGACTGAGCTAGACACAAGGCCTAGAGCCTGTAGAAGTGCTTGGACCACAAGGAACCACCCAAGGTAGTGACACAGGGGACCCATGGGGGACGCGTGCAGTGAGAGAACACAGCCGCGAATCGCCGTTGACTTCTATGGGCAAAGTCGCGGTTGGAATTTTAAAGAAAAGGGACACTTAGAGGAGGACTTGGAGCAAACCCTTTTAGAACTGGGTTGTTCTAGAGTCTATACCCACGGGAGCACCGGAGTACTCATGTTACCTCACCCAGGGAAGCCGGGTGCATAGGTGTCTTTCGCGGTCGGGTTTCGTCGTTGTTTTCAATGGCGATCTGCTGCAAAATGCTGCTGGCGGCCAAGTCGAAAGTGTTCGGGTGGATCCAAAGGTGGATCGAAGATCTGAAGAACCTGAAAGCAGAGGGGACAGAGTCTGTGTCACTAGCCAGTGACCAGGAAGGCGATGAGCGGATGCCCACCGATGTCGAGTGCTTCAGGTAGGTTGATGGTCGTCTTGACTCTTCAGCCATGAGGTCCAGGAGGCGTCGACGGCAACCAGGAGCTGGATTCGAGCTGTCCCACGACGTCTGTCGATTGCTGAGGTGTCGGCGACCGGATTGGACCCAACAAGCCTTGGCAACGGCAAGTCTTGTGGAAATAGAAGAAGGACGGTGGTGCAGACCAGCAAGGTCTGAGGGACTCACCCAGCAAGGGTAAGTCAGGGCACGCCTGGAGCAATCAGAGAAGCCCAAGCTGAAGAAGATTGCTCTTCGGGAGGGCCTACTAGCCAACAGACTAGCAACCGCGAAGGAGCCTCGAGTGGACGCACTTGGAGCTGGCTCACGGGACACTCATGGAGTGGAGGCCAGTGATCTTCGGTGCAGTCGGTGCTGGAGGCGGGGGCTACTCGGAGCCCAAAGCACAACTTCGTGGGAGCCCAGGAAGAGGATGCACTTGCAAATGTGCTCGGTGTCCTGGGGTCACGGTTCCACGTTACCCACGACAGCTACGGGCCTCAGCTTTGCTGGGGACTCAGGGCAGCCTCGGGGAAGTCTGGAAATCCACCTCTGGTAATGCAAAGACTTCGGCGTCCGGCGGGAGCTTCAGCGATGCAGACCGGACAATTGCTTCTTTGGTGCCTGCCAAGCAGGGGAGTCACTCCTTGACCCCAAGGGAGATTCTTCAGTCCTCTAATCTTAAAGTAGAGCGTCGAAGTTCCAGGATTCTGTGTCAGAGTTTCGTCCAGGTAAATCTAAAGTCCTAAGGACTGGGGTCCCATACTTATACTAAGATAGGGGTTGGACATACTCTGGGGACCCACCTATGGGAGGGTCAGGGCAGAGGGGTGGTTACACCCCTTTCCCTTTGTCCAGTTTCACGCCAGAGCAGGGGCTGGAAGCCCCTGAGCCGGTTTGAACTGGGGTATGCACAGGGACACCAAATGTGCCCCCAGTGCAGGACTTCAAAGCACCAGAGAGTGCTCCCGCCCAGCCCCAATACACACTATCCTGTCTGGGGAGGTGGTTACACCTCCCTGGGACAGGAAACCTATTGTCCAGGCCTCCCTGCCGGAGTTTCGGTCAGCAGCAGGAGGCCAGACTCGTGTCTGTGGCAGCGGCATCCATTTTGTGATGCCAGGGCTCTGGAAAGTCAGTACCGGGTATACCGGTGTGTACATGTCTCTCCCTCTAGAAGGGTGGAATGCTACCCCCGCCGCCAGAACTGGCGGGGGGTAGTATTCCAAGATGTTTGACACCAAACACGACATGTTTCCGTGCAGCCTTCCCAAAGTTAGCATTTAACGCGAGGTTATAATGCGCTTAAGAGCATATGGTCAGGCTGCACTACAAACAGCATCAGAGAAGGGTCTCCGAACGCTGCAGAGGGGCTCTGCTCATGCAGGGGCACCCTCTCACATAGGAACCAAGCACTCTGCCTTCAGGATTGATAAGGCCTGCCATAGGAGTGACTTATAGGTTTATATGTGTGTATGTATGTAGTGATATAGGTAGCCTATATCACAGTAAGGGTGCATGCACCACCTTACCCAGGCTGCAGTAGCAGACCTGTGGTGTCATTTTGGCTGGCCTTCCAGGGGTGGCATAATAAATGCTTCAGCCCCTGGCAGGCCTCTGAGGTACCTATGCCCTGGGTACATAGTATACCATATACTAAGGACTTACAAGGGCACTCCAGATTCCAATCAGAGATGTGCCTAGGGCACATGGAAACCATTTTAGAGAGGAAGCAGCTAGGCTGGGGTTCTGATTAGTAGGGCCCCAGCCAGACTAAAGTCGAAAAACAGTGAAGCATCAGCAAAAAGTGGGGGTACCCATGTGAAGCAGATCCTACTCTCCTACAGTGGTCAAATACCCCGGCCCACTTTGGGCAACCAACTCAAGCAGGGAGAAGGACACAGGACCAGTAAGGGTTAGTAGGACAGTTACCTTGCAGTCAACGGAGTCTCTAATCCAGTTCCTGGCTCTAAGGGTGAATCACCATAGACATCAATGGAGTGGGCCTGATGCAATGGATACAGGATGTTGAAGATGCTGAGGATGTTGATCCTGTCGACTGCGGTTTTCCTGGGACCACCCGTCAGTCCACAAACACGGTGGTTGACTTTGGCCACAGGTCTAGGCCCTCAAAGTCCAGGTGAATTTCTGCCATAAACCAGTTGCCACTGGTCGAATTGTCTCCGGTCACAGCAAAACCAGTGGTTCCTTTTAACTGTGGCTAGTGTCCATCTTGGGTGACTAAACTGCACTTTAACGACTCTCTCTGGTCCAGCAGACTCAGATGTAACTTTTGAGTGTTGGGGCTTGGTCTCCTGGGCTGCGATTCAGCAGTTAGTGGTGACTAAGCGAATGTGGCTACCAACTTGCCAAGTTAGCTTCTTCAGCATTTGTGACTTCATGAGCTGTAAGAAGAAGTCAATCAACTGACTCTTGAAGTGCAGTGATTACTAGCCAATGGACTACCAGGTCTACTCTTGCTCGATGACGACTTCCTGCATTGTGTGGCATCTAGCTATCCCAGAATGCAATATACAACCCTCTCCCAAGATGGCAGAACCCTTCTCTCGGTGTGTGGATCTCGGTAGCCCACCCTAGAGGTGTGGCTACCTGAGGGCTACACACCCACGGAAAGTTTGGCAACTGTTTTTCCCTCTCTATCCCCAAAGCTATTCTGTCTACCAGAACCAAAGAGAAGCACCTTTCGTGTGTGTCCACCATTTTCCCTTCAAAGTTGGCTTATCATTTGAAGCCCGCCTTTTGGGCTCACACCTTGTGTAGCTTCCTGCCAGGCAGAGATAACACCTCTTCCAATGTCAGGCGCCTATTGTTTTCTTTCCTGGGAGTCCTTCACGCCTTTCTTCAGGAGGTCAGAAGGCTGTCTCATGGCCAACAACTGTAACTGGCCACTGGAAAGCTTTGGCAACAGAGTGGTAACTTTCCAAAGTTGCCTTATACTCAAAAGTTAAATAAAATTCAACTTGGGCCTCATGTGAGGTTTAATGTAACGATCCTTTGATACCTTGAAGTACCAACTATAGTAGTTCCATTCAGAAGTTAGCACTGCTGAGTTGTCAGTGTGTAACCCTGTAGCTGCAAATAGGGTTACTAGCCTTTCTATAGTAAAAATAACAATTTGGGGCTTTTAGTTTGAACATATAAAAATGCATTCCCTACTTTTCAATATATAGCACCCTGCCGCACGGCTCGTTAGGCCTACCTTAGTTTTGACATATATATTAAAAAGGAAGATCTGGACTTTGTCATTAATTTAAATGGCAAAGTCGAGGTAGCAGTTTTCAAACTGCTCCACCAGTGTGCAGTGGCAGGCTGGGAGACACGTTTTACTTTGCCAGACGCATGGTGGTACAATAAGTGCTGCAGTCCATGAGGGACACTTTGACAGACCCTGGGTACCCCTGGTACAATGCACTAGGGACTTATAAGTAAGTTAAATTATGCCAATTGGATATAAGCCAATTAAACATACACTTTTAAGGGTCAGAGCACTGGCACTGAGGTCTGGTTAGCAGCCCTCAGTCTAAAACTTTGGGGGTGATCTTTCAAAAAGAGACATCTATCCATCTATCTATCTATCTATCTATCTATCTGCATTTTTGCCTTTAGCCAATTATTTATTTAGATTGATGAGGGCCCAGCAGCTTCTTCTACAATGAGGTTTTGCAAAAAAAAGCATGATGTAACAAAACAGGAATTTGCCAAAGTTATAAGACTGGCTACAGTGCCAGCCAAAGAGCTGGCAGCCATCACCAGACCCATTAGCTTTGCCAATGCTTGTTTACAATATTGTATCCAATTAGATTTAGCAGTCATGATAAGCTGATGGTTACCGAAACTGACATGAAAAGTAAAGGAAGCTAAAAAGCAATCATCAACCATGCATGTTTACATTTGTAAAAGTTATTTTATTATAGAAAAATGCAGTTTGCTCAGTCATGGTCTTCACATTGCATGGTTCTGGATCATGTTTTCTTGTAGGTCTTACAAGCTGTCTAATCTTATTTTCTTAATAAACAGGTAGAGAACAGGAAATGACATGGTACTCGACTACAAAAGATAACTGGTTCCAACAATTTAAAGACAACTGGCAGAATTGTAAGAGAGCTGTGATATTTGAGGGAGCCCCTGGCTATGGGAAAAGCAGGATCCTGGCAGAGATCAACTTCTTGGCACAGCGGGAAGGCCACAGGTAAGGCCTGCTTTTACATATGTGTCTGCTCCCCTTCATTTGGTGGGTGTCACCCTCTGTTCACTCCAATTGACCCTTCTGGCAAAAAAATGTCTCTATAGACTTCAGTGTCTTCATCCTCTTTTCAAACTTCTATCACCTTCATAGAAAACTGTATCACCCTTTTAAAAGACTGACTTCACCCTCATTTTAGAAGCAAAACGTTGACAACTATGTTTTATCTTTTAATATTGAGAGTCAAGGAAATGTTTTAATGCATGGGTAAAGTGGCCTTTGGCCCAGGCCTTCCTTCGCCTTCTATAGGGACAGCTTGTCATGGCTGTCACAGGGGGGGCAGCCATAGCTAAACTCCTTAGGCCCCACACTTTAAGGGCAACATATCACCTGTAGTCACATCACAGGAAAGATTGAGAACAAGTGAGCACCATCCCCCACCCCTCACTCTGTTCTTTCACTCTGGGATATGGAACTTCTGGATGTATAAGGCATCTAGACCACGAGGGGCAAGGGGGTCTTGCGCCTACACGTGGTCTCTGAAGGTCAGTCTGTTAGGAAGGGGACACTTGATGTGGACGGCTTTCAGGGCCTCTTTGCTAATGTTATCCGATACAAATAAAGGGCATCGGGCAGTCAGGGTTTCTGGTCCGAGGTAGCCCCGCCCCTGATCATTATGAGTCCGAGCCTCAGACTGTGGGCATAGAAGGGAATGACTTGGCATTTCAGCCCTACGTTTGTCACTTGCGACAAGCTGGCCCTGTTTATCTTCTCCTTCACCAAAAATGCAAATACCAGAATGCATTGGAATAGCCAGTTTCACAGTTGCCAGGAGATCAGATCAGCAAACCTACGAGATCTTCACACTTGCCAAGAGCCTACAATATCTTTGCTGGCGTCATATATGATGTCATCAGTGGCGTGGTTGATGATGTGAAGGTTTTAGTGCTGCAATCAATGATTTAATAGTGTAGAAAGTGACGGTGAAATGTCCGTCAGACTGGGAGGGGCTGGAGAATGAATGCAATACCTTCGGCCGAATCAGGAAATACCAATTGTAATGGAGGCCGTAGTGTTTACTTCATTTACAAAACAAGTGCATCAACGCCTCGTTGGGTCTACTAAGCGATATACAAAAAGAATTACAACACAATACAAGTCCCAGCCAGACTCGTACGCTCAACTGAAGAGCCCTTACATGCCGAGGGGGGGGGAGGCGGGGGTAGTATCAGTACACAAACTCGGTCTGAGCCGGTCAGATGAGCAGGAACCCACAGGCCGAGCACAGAAGCCCAGAGTCTGGGGCTAAGTCGGGGGGCTGCAGGGAGGACACCAGTGCCACCATTCCAGGCAGTGATCAAACACCCACTTCCTTGCACTGTGAGGACGACCGCACCGATGGGGACAAATGGGACTACAACGAAGATATAATTGTTCACTGTCGAAACCCATGACCTCATGGGCTGGGTGGGGGAGAAGAAACGGGAGGCGGAGTGAGGAAGAGAAGAAACAGAAATTAGGGCGGATGGAGGGGGATGAACACGAATGGGGGCACCTGGGTGGGAGGGAAAAGAAGCAAAATTAATGGGGATATGCAGGGCTTTAAGTGGGCCGGGTCTCACCGGTGCTGAGCACTGGCAGTTTTTTAAAGGGGGCCTCGAAACGGGTCTCTATCGGGCTCTGTTTTGTGTCATGGCCGTCCTTTTTAGGTCTCGGCTCGAAGACGGCGCGCATGCGCTGTCTCGAACCGAGATGTCATGTATCTCCTTCTGGACTTACAGCCCGCCCATAGGCTTCCCATTTGCTGTAGCCCTTGTCGCTCCAGTCTGCGTCTCCCCATTTGTCGAAGGCATGCATAAGTTATGCCTCTTCTCGTGTTTAGCCCTCCCGAGCGATCTGCCCTACTACTATTAGACATACGCAGGGGGCATTGTAGGGCACTGTTTTAGGACTACTTTATTATTTCTTTAAGTGCGCTCCTGTTTTTACTCGCAGCAGTCGGCAACACTGCCTCTCCGATAGTTTTGCATACAATGTTGTTGAAGAGTTTTCGCCGGGTAATTTGCTGTGGGAGTTCAGGTCTTTAGCCTAAAGTGAGCCCAGTACTGTGGTGTTTCTGTCATCTTTCGGTTATAGAGCGTAAGCGTCAGGCTGCCCACAAACCAGATGATGCTATTACATGAGGACACGTACACCCCCACCCATCTTATGTTGATATACAGTTCGCATCCCACACACATTCATTCTGTGCTGATACACAGTCAAATTCTGACACATGGTGGTTCTGTGCATCGTTAAATTCACTAGCCAGATGTGCGATTTCTGGAAAGGAGGATTCCCTTTTCCAGGAACCTGCTGCGGGTGTCCTTTCCGTGATGCCTGGCGAGGAATGGCTGCTCTTAAAGGCTGCAGCTCAGGCATGGCTGTGGAATGGCAGCCGACAGTGGCTCTGCAGAGCCCTGCTGTTCAGATCCTTCTTCTGCATAGAAGTCGACCAGGCAAGAAAGTGAGAAGATTAAGTTTCAGGTTTAACTAGAGGCGAGGATGTGGTCAAACGGTTAGAGTGGTGACTTCGAAGCATAGGAGCTGGGTTCGAGTCTCGGCAATGACGCTCATTGAGACATCCGGTGATTCTGGGCAAATCTCGTAATCTCCCCGCGCCTAATAAAAAGTGAATGTGTCCATCTGTAACGAAACTGGTGCTCGTGTAAAGCGCTCTGATACCTTTGGGTCGAGTTTGCGCTGTATAACACTCTGGGGAAAAAATCCAGTGTTCTGCGTCTCCCACCTCACCAGAAACTGCATTATTTGCAGCAGAGGGCCAAGGATTAAATGATTAATCCACTTGGGGTTGCTTTACTCGGGCTCATGAGCCCCGACGCACTTCATTTCTTTTCTGCCCCAGGGGGGGCCTCGCAGGAGCAGGAGCAGTAACAACAGCCAGCAGTCCCGGAGAGCTAGCATCACAGCTGGGGTGGGACTCGATCCCCCAGCTGGCCCCGGTGAACACTCGGCGCGGGAGGTGACGTCACCCTCCCTGCGCCCTACAAAGCTCCCCAGGCACTCCCGCAGCGTGGGTTGCTATACTCGGGCTCGTGAGCCCCGACGCACTTCATTTCCTTTCTGCCCCAGGGGGGGCCTCGCAGGAGCAGGAGAAGTAACAACAGCCAGCAGTCCCGGAGAGCTAGCATCACAGCTGGGGTGGGACTCGATCCCCCAGCTGGTCCCGGTGAACACTCGGCGCGGGAGGTGACGTCACCCTCCCTGCGCCCTACAAAGCTCCCCAGGCACTCCCGCAGCGCGGGACGTGCGCTGGCCTGCCCGGGCCAAGGGCGGGCCCGTCTGCGCCCGTCCGCGTCAGACCGTGCCAGGGCAGGGCCACCTTATTTAGCTTTTGGAAATCGTGTCAGGGTGGCTCTAAATTAGAACCGGAACTGGATACTGTCTGGAAGACCTTCTTAGAGTGACCTGAGTGCCGGTCTTACAAATATCATCAATTACACTAAAGAACTATAAGGTGGTGAGACAACTAATGAAGTATTACATCTCTTCTTAGTCAGCAGTGTGATCATTCTTTTTAGAGATTCTGTTACTAAATGATTTTAAATCCGGACAATCAGTAAGCAAGATAGCTAAAGACCCAGCTGGGGTTAGTGTAGCCTACCAGTTACTTTTGGAGTGTGTTTTGAATTGCTTATTAATGGTACATATATTTGGATGACTAGCATGAGTTGATTGGTTTTTTAACTCGATTTTATAGGTTTTTACTGTCTATATTTGTGCCCAGTCCTTTTTTATTCCCGGCCTTGTGGTCTCAGAGCTTGTATTTTGAATTTTGCACTTTTTAGGCACTCTATGCATTTTATATCGTTGACATTTAGCACAATGTGATTGTATTATTGCAATTTTAACTCCTTAGGCCCTGAGGTATAAGTGTTTGTATTTTGTATTTTGCACATTCCCGGCACTTTAAGCACCTTACATTGTCGGCATTTAGTTCTCTACGGTTTTGCAGATTGTAATTTTGCACACTGCAGACAATTAATTAGGCCTCATTCTGCTGACTCTGCTTTAGGTTTCTGTGATATATTATTAACTATTAGGATGTCAAAACGCAAATTACAAAAATCCTCTAAAACTACAGCTGACACATCATGCTCCACCATTGATTCCTATCTAGTAAGGGGGGTTAGCGCCATTAACGTTGAAATAGATAGGGCGGAACGCCGCCTTTCATTAGGTGTAAGCACAGTGATGGAAGAAATAGCTGGGTTGGAAGTAGAGTCTACCCCAAGTAATGAGCAAGAAATCACCCCCCTTGTGAATACTGGGATCCTTGATCTTGACCCAGATCTACCTTTACCACCCGAAGCACCACAATCGCAATCACCTAGTGGTTCTCCCACACCGAAAAGGAAGAGGAGCTGCAAGAAAAGTCAAGTGAAAACAGGGACCATTAGTAAAAGTAAAAAAGGCCCACCATTGAATACTACTGCTAAGACATCGGAGAAACCCTCTGATACAGGACCCCTGTCTGATGAACGAGTTAACCATATTGTAGCCCTTTTAACACATAAATTCGAAGTATCTATTAAACCACTACACGAGATAAACTTAATGGAGAAGTCACCAAACTTAGTAACATATTAAGACTTATTAGCGAATACCCAAGGGAGAATGCGAATGGGCCACAGGGGGGACCGTATGAGCGCCCTAAACTAGGTATAACTACTACTACTGTTAACACACTAACTAGTACCCTAAGCACCACTAATAGGAATAATAGGGACTGTGAGGGCCAAGGTTTTAACCTCCAGGCGCCCAAAACCGGTGCGAACACGACCCCAACAGGTCCCAGACAGACAGTGACACAGATTAACTATCCCTGCTATAATAGAGGGGACAGGATTGTAAGCGTAGAGTCAACCCAGACCCCTAATAAACCAAAGGAGAGGGAGGAACCAGAGGGAAGAACTGGTCTACCGATTAACTTACCCCCAGAATGCTGTCCATATGTGGCAGTCATGGCGAATGTACCCCAACTAGAGTCTGGGCAAAAGGAAACGTATGATACTTTAAAAAATAAAGTGGTGCACTGGCTAAATCAAAATTGTGGTTTCCCTGTGGACCGTGCTGACCAGATACTCTTGACTAGAAGAGTAAACTGGATCGGGCCCCTACGAAAATCGTTGCATGGTGACTGCGTAATCATTAACTTCAGGAACCCCAATTGGGCCAGGACCTCCCTGGAAAGAGCAGCTGCACTCCCACATAGTGATTCTAAAGCATCACTTTTGCCTCTAGGCTTCTTCTATAGACACCTAAGGTCTACACACAATATGGGATGGGACCAGGAACCACGTAGAATTAATCCAGCAGTGCTACCCCAGCAGTATTATGGATTATCTACATTTAATAGATTTTTACCACTTAGCACACTTGATGTAAATGATTGACAGGGCACCGCCCGTCTACCCGTTGGGGGAAAGGGATTTGAAGGAATTGGGTTGACGGGCGTAGGACTATCTGTAGATAGTCCGCTTAACATGGACGTGCCTAATTTAATTATGTCCAAGTATCCATCTAGGGATATAAACCTGCCTGTCTCACATACATTAAATAAGGAGATAGTTGTCAGTGTAGGGGTTCATCCAGATGAAAATAAAGGGCAATTAACGGAAGAGGCTATAAACCCACCCGTATTGCTCCTCCGTGCTAGTAAGGGAGAGGCCAGCAGTAGAATAAATGACCAATCTATTGAAAGTACAGGAAACCCCCCAGCCAGCGGCTCTACCATTGTCACCTGGAATATAGCCGGACTGGCAAGTAAAAAGGATTTGTTAGGATGGGTAGATTTTATTAATAAACATGACATAATTTGTTTACAAGAAACCTGGTGTATCGATCATGTTTATTTTGAAGGGTTTACCTCTTATGATTTACCAGCAACTCCCTCTATGCTTGGCAGAGCGAAGGGCGGGCAGTTAATCCTCCTGAAAAATAATTTGCCCTTGAGAGTTAGAAGGATTATCAATGTAGGGTGCAACTCGCAGATACTGTGGTTACACCATAAAGACGGCAAGGATGTCTTATTGATTAATTTTTATAATAATATATTTGATTCTACTCGTCATAATGTAGTCACCGAATTAGAGACGGAAGTAGATAACTTGGTCACAAGCAGAAAATACAAATTTTGCTATTGTATGGGTCGGAGATTTCAATATCCCAATTTGTACTCTGTCTATGACCAAAGTCTGTGGGTTTAGTAGCGATGAAGGGGATGACTGTATACATTTCCCACATAACATCTATGGAGATACCTTAAACACCGTCTTGGCGAAATATGATCTTGATATTATGCAATGTGCACAGGATGGGTATGGGAGAGAGATACCAACCTTTACCGGAAGAAATGCAAATAGCATTATTGATCATGTAATAGTATCTGCTAATATTGTAAATTTATGTTCTATCCCATGGATTGACGAATTGTTCCTGAGTGACCATAATTGTATTATCATGCCAATGCTTGTGTGGGGGAATAAATCTGTAGCACAACAAACTGTTATTGGTAATATTGCCTCGTGTAGACCAAACGGCACTAGAATTAGGTGGAAAGGTACTAACTCAGTTAAAATTTTAAAAAATATTGTTCTAGAATGTGGTAATGAGATTTATGATAGTCTAGAAATCGAGGTTGAGCCAGCTATGATACTAACTAATTTTTGTAAAATCAATGATATCATTTATAAATTATTTACAGCACCACCGTGCAGGAAACACATACAGATCAGGGGCTGGTTCAATCACTCCTGTACCGACTCACTGAACCAGTTGAAACTAGCACTCTCCAGTAGACCCAGGGATAAGGCGCTAGTACAAAAGCTAAGATTAGAGTATAAATTAAACTTAAAACGGAGGAAGAGGGAACTCCAAGAGGAGGCATGGGATAATCTTGCGTTGGCTGCAGACTCATCTAATAATAAGTTGTTCTGGGAAACTGTCAACTCGACATTTCTTAAAAATAAATCTTTCCCGGAACTTCTGTCCCATGTCAGCTGTGAGGAATGGGTGGCACATTTCTCGAGCATTTTTAACCCATGTGATAACGTTACTAAGGATCTTACCAACTTAAATAAATGGCCCATTATTCCCATAAATATCACCCTAGAGGAGGTTGAGTCAGGTATTAGAAGCAGTAAAGGGGGAAACTCGCCAGGCCCGGACGGTGTACCCATTGATGTTTATAAAACTGTGCCGTAACTGTGGGGCCCGATACTCACTAGAGTTTTTAACGCTGCAGTCATAGAGGGAGCTCCCACTACTTGGGGCGAATCCGTTATTATCCCCATTTATAAAAAGGGGAACAAATCGGAAGCCAAGAATTATCGTCCGATTTCCCTATTAGATTCATCAGTAAAGGTCATGAGCAGGGTTTTATTAGTAAGACTGGAAGAGTGGGTTGCGGATAATGGGATACTGTCACAGGCTCAATACGGTTTTAGAAAGGGGCTGGGCACGATTGAACAGTGTATCAATTTAGAGCTTTTAATAGGAAAATATACATGTGCTAAACAAGCACGGCTTTTTTTATGCTTTGCTGATCTTAGCAGCGCTTTCGATTTAGTGGACCACGCTATACTTTGGCCAGTTTTACTCAATCTCGGTGCCCCGGAGCCCATTATTTACTTCTTAGCTAGGCTATATGAGAAACTATCGACCAGAGTACGGTACGGCCAAAGGGGCGAATGTACCCCCAATTTTAACGTAAAACGTGGTATCCGCCAAGGCTGCGTTTTAGCACCATTGCTGTTTACCTTATTTATTAACGAAGTTGACGCAGTTCTAAAATTGATACAGGCGGACGTCCCCCAAGGTGAGGGCCAGGATATCCCGGTTCTGCTTTATGCGGATGACGCTGTGCTTTTATCTAGAACACCGGTAGGTCTACAGCGGTTAATTGATGGGTTCGCAGATTTTATCAATGGGAGGAAGTTGCTGATTAACAGGGCCAAAACATATACAATGGTCTGCGGTTCGAAACCCAGGAATATGAAATCTTTTTTTATAGATGGGAAAAAGTGCAAAATGTAGACAATTTTTGTTATCTGGGGCTATCTTTTGCTGGTGACGGTAAATGGACGCGTGAAATGTCTAATGTTCGGGCCAAGATGACTAAAAGTGTGCATGGGGTCTTTAGGTTCGCATCTAAATTGGGGGATCGTCGCATCAAAGATATGATTTCTATTTATAAAGCCAGATGCGCCTCTGTTGCACTATATGGCGCAGGGTTTTGGGGTGATCATTCCAGCAAAGAATTGCAAATAGAGGAACATTTATTCTTAAAAAGCTCCTATGTCTGCCTGCTTCAGCATCCTCTGAACTAATACATTGGGAAGTGGGGCTCAATTATTTGTCAGACTTGATTGCACTGAGACCCCTACTGCTCTGGAGATCAATTTGGTTAAAAGAGGAGACTATATTTACTAAACTAATCATTAAGGACTGCCTGCGATTGGACAACTGCTTTAAGATCCCATGGCTTAAATATATAGTTAATGCCTATAGAGACCTATTCAATTTGATGACCCTGGAAAATCCACATGACGTAACAGGATTGTCTAAACAGGAGATAAAGAATACTTTCTTGCACCATAAGAAGGAGTGCAGATTGAAAACAGTAGGGAAGCAAACCACGTACCAGCTTTACCACCTGCATATAGATATTGATGGCTTTCAAAGCTATCTAACACTAGTCACGAGACCCTCACACCGCTTTGTTTTAACAAGAATGAGATTAGGCATTGCCCACCACTTAGTAGCGTTCCCCATAATGAAACAGCGACCAGTCTCCCCGTGTCCATGTGATGGGCATACTAAGCAGAGCATCTTGCACTTTCTACTCTTATGCGACTTGTACTTGAATTTTAGAATCGCCTATTTAAAACCATTGTTTAAGAAATATAACGTTAAAACCACTAATGCTGCTATGAGTCTATTGTTTACACTAAGAGAGCCCGAGATTTGTTTTTATGCTGCGACATTTATTTTAAAATCAATTTATGCTAGAAAAAGTATGATGTTTTAAAGTAATTATGAACTGTGATTGAATTTCTGCTGTTTTTAATGTAATTGGATCTTTTTATATGTGTATGTACATTTGCTTTTATGGTTGCCACACTTTAACCGAATAAAGCTTATTGAATTATTGATTAATCCACTTGAATAATATCGCATTTAAAACAAATTTGTCCCGTAATTACCCGCTCAGAACTTGCCCAGTAACTTGTGTAGATGTTTTGTCTGCAAACAAACATTCCACTTCACATTAGACACAGAAGAAGGATGCCCTAACCTCCTCAAAGCCAATAGACAGCTTTATGGACGCTGCATTTCTCTGGAGAACCCGAGTCTCCATCTTGAAAATGGAATCGAAAATACTCATTTGCACGTTGGTTAATACTGGTACGTTACTTACAGTCTCTAAGTATGCCATATTTTGCCCCAAAACCTACCGCAATGTTCCTTGTGGAAATGTAAGAGCTCTATTGGACTGCGCGGTCAAGAATTGAAGGAGGTATGCCAAAAATGCCACTAACATTTGCATTAGCAAAAATAAATACCGCGCACGTGAATGTAAAAAAGAAAATATGGAAATATGAAATGAGTTGCATTATATGTTAGCTTCAAATGCAATGAAAGGTTGGTTTCAAATTAATCTGCTTATTTTAAGATTTTGATTAAAAAGGTTTTCTATTTGAATTAACAGAAAAAGTCTGTAGATTTCCAAGCACCGCCTGTCCTGTTAACCGAGGGCCTCCCCTGGAAAGATGACGCTAACATTCACAGGCACCGAATCACCCAGGTTACCTTGTCAGTGTATTTTTTTTTTTGATAACCAATTTTATTGATTTTGGTGAAAACAAACAAAAAGAAAACAGAACACCAGCAGCAAATAGAGACATTAGTGCACAGCAGAAACATGGCGTCATTATAGCATCGAATACATTCGCCCCATATTTTGCGGTACTTCGCTGGGCATCCCCTGGACTCATACAAGGGCCTTTCCTGCGCTGCGCACCAATCCACCCCCCTGCGCCATCGTGTCATGGTGGGCGCAACCGATTTCAACCAGTTAGCCGCAATGTCCCTCTTGGCCACCATCATGGCTGTGTTCAGGAAGAGTTTGTCCGCTCTGGATCCATCCAACCCCTCGGTAACCCCCAGGAGCACATTCAGTGGTTTATGGGGAACCTCCCAGCCCAGGACCTCAGTGAGTTCCCCCACCACGGAGTCCCAAAAGCGTGTAACAACGGGGCAAAGCCATACCATGTGGAAAAAATCAGCTTGTTGTTGGCTACAACAGGGGCATGACGCGTCAGGTCTGAGCCCTGCGCGGTGGAGGCGCAACGGTGTAATGTAGGCGGCGTGGAGGTAGTATATTTGGACTAAACGGAGCCTCGCGGAGGCTGTGATTGTTTTGGGTGTCATTAGTGCGGCTCTCCAATCTTCATCCTCCAGGGTTCCGAGCCATCCCTCCCACTGGTCTCTAAGTCGGTGTAGTGTGGTGGGAGTGTTGTTCGTGAGGGAACGATAGATGTGGGAAATCCCCCCCTTCCCCAGGTTGCCCGTCATGATTTGAGCTTCGGGTGGGCTGTATTCAGGTAAGGAGGTACCTTCTGAGATGTGGGAGCGGAGGGCGTGACGCAATTGCAAGTACCGGTAAAACTGTGAGGGGTGTAAAGAGTACCGGGTTTGAAGTTCCTGAAAGGTATGTAGACGGTCACCTCCCCATATGTCCCCCAGCTGCGAGACACCAATGAGATCCCACGCTCTAAAGCCAGATAAGTTGGCGACCTCCTGGGCCAGGTGCCCTGCCAAAGTGGGGTGTATTGAGTCAGTTTGCCCGACCAGTGGGTGTGGCGCAGAGAGGCCCGCCAGGCGAGGAGCACTCCCCGCGTTACTGCAGGCAGGGCTCTGGGAATGGTTCCCCCATACAGCATCCCTTGGATGTTAGATAGGCCCAGGGCATGTAGTTCCACTCTGTATGCTGGGTCCGACCAACCGCCGTTGAACCAGCCGTGTATAGTGAGAAGCCGGGTTGCTAAATAATATAGATCCAAGTTTGTCATTCCCAAACCTCCATCAAAGGGTGGGATCCGGCACTGGGCAAGGGCCAAACGGGGCCTCCGACCCCCCCCCCCCAAAGGAACTTGGTGGTAAGGCTGTCCATATCCCTGGACCATGTTCGCGAGAAGACTAATGGTGTATTCTGAAGAACATACAAGAACCTGGGCAGAATCATCATTTTGAATAAGGCTATTCTGCCCATGGGGTTAAGCGGCAGCGCCTGCCATCTGAGGAGGTCAGCGCGGACCCTCTTCACTAGTGGGGTCACATTGAGCGACCAAGCAAGGTCAGGGAGGAGGGCGACCCAGATCCCAAGGTACTTGAAGGACTGCCTACGGAGGGGTATCGTGGTCTGTCAGTCAAAGCAGTCTCTCGAGATATGAAGGGGGACCAGGACGGACTTGGCAGAATTCAGTTGTAGGCCGGAGGCCTGTTCAAAGAGACTCAGCGCTCGAAGACACCGGAGATCCAGACTGCGCTGACTCGGCCAGAAAGAGCAGAACGTCGGCTGCGTAGTGAGCGATTTTGTCCTCGCCCAGCCCAGGCCATTTCCATCCCATAATTTGCGTGTCCAACCGTATGAGGCAAGCGAAAGGCTCCATCGCCAAGGCGCAGAGGAGGGGCGAGAGGAGGCATCTCTGCCTCGTACCTCTCCTGATGGGGAAGGGCTGTGACAGTGCTCCGTTGACCAGTACTCAGGATCTTCACCAATTTACAGAAGTATGCCCCGAATCCCAGTTCCGCCAACACCTCCCCAAGGTACCGGCAGTCTACGGAATCAAAGGCTTTCTCGAAATCAACGAGAAGGAGCCCCAAGTATGTGGTCAACAACTGGCGGTTCGCTAGAGCGAGGTGGAGGCGCCTGAGGCAGTGTCTGGTACCCCGAGAGGGCATGAAGCCACACTGGTCAGGATGGACCAGCTTGGTCAAATGCAGTCGCAGGCGGTTAGTTAAGACGGAGTCGAACACCTTGACCTCTGAGTTAATAAGAGAGATGGGGCGGTAGTCGGAGCAGTGCGTCGAGGGGGGTTGAGACTTAGGGATCACCACGATGGTGGCAATATCAGTTTCGATGCAGAACGAGCCCCTGTCAGCCGCCTCGGCGTACACCTCCAGAAGGTGGGGAACTAGTGTGTCTCGGTAGGCCGCGTAAAACTCCTGCGGCAATCCGTCTGGACCCAGGGTCTTGCCAGAGGCCATGCGAGATATAGCCTCATTGACCTCCTCTAGAGTAATAGGGAGGTCCAATGCCGCCGTCTCAGGCTCACTGAGCCGCAGAAGAGAGATCTGCTCCCGATGAAGCAACTCCAGGAGTGAAAGACTGGGAGGCTATGCGGAGTAGAGTGCAGTGTAGTAAGTGGCGAAACATTGGGCCACCGCCACCGGTGAGCGCTGGACCTCGCCGTCCGGGGCTATCACTTCCGGGATTATGCAATTGGCCATTGGGTACGTGGCCAGTCGATGAAGGAGCTTCCCATTTTTGTCTCCCCATCCGTACACTCTGGCTACAGAGGACCTCCACAACAGCTTGGCGGCCTCCAAGGAAGTCTGTCTAATCTCGTCTCTCAGAATTGCCAATCGTCTGTCTTGGGAGTCGGTTCTCTTCTCTGGCGATTGACTTTCAATGAGGGTGGCTTGAGCTTCCAGGAGTGTAATCCGGGAGTCTTGCGCAAGTCGTTGGAGCTTGAGCTGGCCCTTAGCGAAGCCACGAATAGTGGCTTTACCGGCTTCCCACAGGGTACCAGGGGAGGAAACGGAGTCTCGATTGGTGGTGAAGTAGTGTTGGAGCTCATTACCTACCGATTTCTTAAAGTCCTTGTCCTGGAGAAACCAGGCGTTCAGTCTCCAGACCGGACGTAGAGAGTCCGGGAGGTCGCCCACTTCCATTGCTATAGGTGTGTGGTCGGATATACCTCTGGGCAGGATGGCAATGCCTTTAATTACCCGACAGTCCATGGCCGGCATAAAAATGTAGTCTAGCCGCGCATGCGTGTGGTGTGCCGCAGAGGTGTGTGTGTGTGTATTGTTGGGTCAGTGGGTGCCAAGTTCTCCAGGCATCACAGATCCCCAGGGTATTTGCCCAATTCGTCAAGAGATTAGCGTGGGTGGTTCTGGTGGTCGAAGGGGCACTGGCGGTGTCAAGGGCTGGATTCATGACTGCATTAAAGTCTCCCCCAATGATTGTCATCCCAGAGGTCAAAGCGGCAACCAGTTCCGCAGTACGCTTAAGGGTGGAGGCTAGCAGCGATGGCGGGGAGTAGATGGACAGTAGATTGAGGGCCTGGCCCCCTAGGGTTCCTTCTAAGGCTATAAAACTACCCAGAGGATCAAAGGTGACTTTGCACAACACGAATGGGAGAGTGCGTCGCACGAGAACAGCCACGCCTCTTGACTGTCGGTTAAAGCCGGAGTGCCAGACCCTGTCATAGCCGTACCGCGCCAGGAAGGGGCAGTTTTTGCCTACAAGGTGAGTTTCTTGGAGCAGCAGTATGTCGGCTGCGTGGCGTTGTGCATACCGTAGGACCGCTGTGTGCTTGACCCTGCCTAACAGCCCGTTAACATTCCAGGATACTATGTGAAGCATCCCCCTACCACTATGAGTGTCCATCATGGGGGGTATAAGTGTGGGATGAGATTCGCGGAATGGGTGGCAGACGCGGGTGGAGTTCTCTGTCTGCGTGGGGTGGTGGGTGCACCACTGTAATGCGGGTTGTGTATGCACTTGCCATGCTGCTGAGCAGAGATGCTGGTGTGGTAAACAAGGTGTGTTAACGGAAAACTGGGACAACGGTCCCCTTCCCCTACCCTCCCCCCTCTCTATACTTCGGGAACTGAAGCATCTGTCGACACTAACAGGTGAAAGGCTGAAAGAAGAACCAAACTGAAACGCTTGGGAATGGGGATTCGTGGAGGACCCCTCCTCATAGCAGGATGTTCTGTGATAATGTCCATCGAGAGAGATAGATGGCGGCGAGCATGGTTGCTGTAGCATGGGCCGCTGCGTTGATTATGTCCAGCAGTCTATTGTGGGCTCAGGGTAGCACCTTGAGGAGGGCCGGACTCCGGGAGAGATCTGTGTCGGTCAGATCAAGTAGGGAAGGATGGGGCTGAGTTCCTCCTGGATCCGAGTAATTCGATGAGCCAGTGCGTCGTAGAGTTAGGAGGTTATCCAGGGGTTCTCCGGATGCTGGACGCAGTCCAGGACCCGGCGGTGACTCTGATCTGGCTCGTCTCAGGCCCCGCCTCCTGCGTGAGCGGGTGCGTTTAGGGTGCGGTTCGGGTGAACCCCCCTGGGCTCCCTCGGTGCGGCTCTTGGGGGACTGGCTCCGGGTGCTGATTCTCAAGGGGCGCTCCTCCGTCAGCCACGTTCAGGCCTCTTCAGGGGAGTCAAAGAAGAGGGTTCTCTTTTGGAACACCACACGAAGGCGGGCCGGAAAGAGAAGCCTATACTGAATGTTCAGGGCACGGAGCTTCTATTTGACTTCTCCAAATGAGCGTCTTTGGCCCTGAACTTCCCGCGTGTAATCGGGGAAAATCATGATCGTCTGGCCTTGATACTTGAGATGTTGTTGCTTGCGTGTCTCAGCCAGGATGGAGTCCCGGTCTTTGAAGTTAAGGATCCGTACTATTATTGGTCTTTGTGGCGCTCCCGATGGTGGCTTTGGGGCGAGAGAGCAGTGGGCCCGCTCCATTGCAAACCACAGGGAAAGGGAGCCCTCGGGCACCCACGAGCGCAGCCAGCGTTCAATGAAGTCGGTTGTTTGGCTCTGTTCTGAGCCCTCCGGAAACCCGACCAGGCGGAGGTTGTTCCGTCTTGACCTGTTCTCAGCATCTTCAGCACGCCTGTGCAGTTTTTTAGTTTGAGTCTGGAGGCGGGCGACCTGGTCTTTGAGGTGATGGACATCGTCCTCCACCGTGGAGATGCGGGACTCCGTTTCTTTGATCCGGGCCGCGGCGTTGCGAAAGTCTTGGCGGATGAGAGCCATGTCCACCTGGACTTCTTCGATTTTACCCTCCACCGAAGATTGGGAGGTGCTAATGGCTTGGAGGATGGTGGTGAGGTCCGTAGCGGCGGGGGTATCTTTCTCCGTGGGACCGCCCGTTGCCCCGGACTCTGTGGTCGTATATTGATCCATTTTGGTCTGAGTGGTGGGAGGTTTCGGTCCCCGGTCTCTCCCCATGGCCACCGGTCAACGGATGGATCTGGGACTCCAAGCACGTCCAGTGCGGCAAGGGAGGAAGGGAGGGAGTGGTCCGGTCAGCAGCCACGAGGCCTCCCCTTCGCGGCTCCAGGTGGTAGGGGGGGTGCGCGGGGCCGAGGGGTAGATGCTCCAGTCCTGCAGCTCAGGGACAGCTCCAGAAGGCCCCACCAAGCCAGGTCACTGCGCGGTTCCGCGGTCGATCGTCTAGGCGCCTGCAGCAGAGTGCGTTAAGAGGACGCGGGTCGGGAGGGGGGGACCAGTCAGCCAGCACCTAGGCTCGTGCTGTTACTCACCACCACCGAACCATGAGAGTACCAAGGGAGTTTCCGTGGCAGAAACCAGTACCAGGGCGCGCTCCGTTGGCACCAGATCTCAGGAGCAGGTGAGGGGGAAAGATCTCCACCGATCAGAAAGGCAGGTGGCTCCTCGGTGCGGCCGCCGCCACCACCTGGCCGGTACCGGGTTCAGTAGGCACCAATGAGACCCGGTGGGCAGCCCAGGAGGTCGGGTGGGAGTGCACCTCTCGTCAGGTTCTCAGCCCCAAGCGGCAGGGTGGGAGGAGGGGGGGGCCCAGCGAGGACCCCCCACTGTCCGAAAAGACAGCCGATCCGCTCCGTTGCGGCCTAACCAGCTCAGGGGGCACGCACCAGATCAGCCACACCACTGCAGCGCTGTTTTATTATGCGCCTCGTGCTATCAGGAGGCCCAAAGAGGAAGACCGGTGAGCCCGTCTGCAGCCCCCTAGGAGCGAGTATTGCCCGGTGCCCGGGTTTTCAGGCAGGACAGATGGGGGAGGAGGACGATCCCCGGGCAAGCTGCTCTCCTGCTGCCCGAAACGACAGCCGGTCCCCTGCGCTCCCCCTCCACAGTCTCAGGGCTCCAGGTTAAGCGGGCAATAGTCAGGCAGGGAGGGGAGGGCATCCTCGGTCTAGAAGCATCTCTGTGCCTACGGCAGAGTGGGAGGGGGGAAGAAAGCAGTCCAGCAAACCCCCGCTGACCGGGATGACAGCCGAGACACCCCCACGCTCCTCCACCACTCTCTCACCAGGTCCAGGGCCAGAACGTGCAGGCCTCGCTTCACCGCATGCACTGGCGTAGGGCCCAGAGCACAAGGCCCAGTCTTCAGTTAAGGCGTAGGACGCCACACCGGCATGCGACGGCAGGGTTCAGGTCGCCAGAAAGCAGGGTGGGGAGAGAAGGAGGCCCCAGTCCCCCCACTGCCCGTAGTGACAGCCGGATTCCCTCTGAAGCCGCTGGTCCGCTCTGGGACCTGAAGTCGAGTGCAGCAGACAGGCTTATGACAGAGTAGGGAGGGGGGGGAGAAGAAACTACAGTCCATCGGACCCCCGCTGTCCGGAATGACAGCCGAGACCCCCAGATGCCTCACTCTCACCAGGTCCGGGAGTGAAGCTTGTGGGACTCGGTTCATAGCATGCACTGGGGGCAGGCCCAAAGAACAGGGCCCGATCCTTAATCAGGACCTGTGGGCAATGTCGGGGCTCAGACCACCAGAAGAAGGGGGGGAGGGAGAGAGACCCCAGTCACCCCGCCGCCCGAAATGACGGCCGGACTCCTCCTCAACCCGCCCGCCCGCTCCAGGACCTGCAGCCGAGCGCGGTTGACGGGCCCGCCTCGGGCGTCCCTGGCGACTCTCACCTATGTGCCGGGATCAGCCGCGGACATACAGGTAGCCCTCTATTCTGGGCGCAGGACGATGCAGACAGCTCCATGGGGCCCCATCTCTCCACGTAGCAGACGGAGCAGCCAGAGATCACAGCACCGCTGTGAGGAGTCGGGAGCCGTCACCAGCGGGGGCCGCCATCTTGGGCCCAGGTCGGCCCGGAGTATCACGGCAGGGTCTGGATTTGGGGCCCAAATGTCACTGATTCCGCTCTCCAGCACGGGTCCTAAGCTAGGGGTAGCTTCGGCAGCAGGATAACAGGACGAGCACTCTCCGATGGTGGCGGATTAAGGAGCGGATGACGGAGGGGTCCAGAGCACTTCTAAAGTGCGACCGCCATCTTGACGCTCCCGGCCATGCCCCTGTTAGTGTATTTTTAAAGAGAGAGGCAACTTTTTGTAGTGAGTGCACCTATTCCGCAACACCCTCACTCACTTGGTGTGAGCCCCATACCTTAGAGCACAGCCTGCCTCACTCCGTGCAATTCACCCCTTGCTGCACTATCTCTCAAACTGGGAGCCAGTCTCACGAAATGCCTTGAAGGACTGACACACTCATTTGGTTACAGTTTCACATCTTGGAGCTCACTAATTGCATGTCTCACTTCCTAGAGAACAGCCTCAAAAATCTGAAGTAATTCCCATGCCTTAGTGCATAGTTTCAGTCATCTGCTGCGCGTCCCGTACACTGACGCACAGTCTCCCTCCTTGTGTGTGAGTCTCACTTTCTGGAGCACAGTCTCACTCACTGGATTTCAGTTTCACTTCACAGAGCACCTTGTCACTCACTGAATGTGTTTTTTACATTTTAAACTATTGTTTTGCTTGCTGGGTGCGAGTTTCATGTCTTGGTCTCACTCACTTTGCACAGTCCGACTCCTCTGATCCTGAACTACAGCCAGATAAGACAATTTCGCCAAAGTACAGCTGGCACCAAGATCAAAACTCTACTTCACACCAGCGGCAACAAACAACTGACACACTGTTGTTTTATGAATATAGTGCACATTTTGCCATTAGTGTGGCCTTGTTACACTTTTGGAAGTCTGAGTGACTTGCCACGTGTTCTGAAGAAATAATAATAGTAATATCCTATTTTTTTAATCCAAGTAAGTAACTGCGGCGTGGACAGCTATTGCAGCCAAGACTTGGCTGAACTGACTACACACTGGTGCTTTTCTATGCACAGTTGCAAAGTTAATTCACTGCCAATCTCTTTTGTAACTGATCTTTCTCTCTCTCCCCGATCACTGCCTCTTGAACACTCTTCCCATCTCTTTACTGTCACTTCCCTGTTGTCTTCTTCCTTTTCTCTCTCTCTCTCTGATTGTAGCCCTCTGCCCTCTCCGGTTGTACCCTCTGCCCTCGCCTACATCCAACAGCCAAACACCCTGCACCCATGAGCTGTTTCGAAATGAAAACAGTTATAGGACCAGTTCGGGTTAAAATACTGCATCCTCCAGATAGATTTTGGGGAGATTCTGGACTATTTATTAAGAGTTTGTAGGGGGAGGGAGCAGGTCGCTGACAGGTCATTTTACTAAAGGTCATCTTCCTGGGTGACTTCAATCTCCACTGGGGCTCTTTGGAAGACTCGGCTGCCAACAAGCTTGCCACCTTTCTCTCAGCCAATGATCTCTTCCAACATTGCTCGGTAATTACACACTCCAAGGGCTCAATTCTGGACCTTGTTATATCCAAAGCAGACCTGCTTACTATTGCTCCCCCCATCCAGGTAGACTGGTCAGACCACTTCCTCATTCCCTTCCGTTTTCACCTATCGCACGTTATAACTCTCGGCCAACCTAAAAGAGCTTCTACCTGGTTCCGCAACACTAAAAACATTGATCTTGACACTCTATGTGATTCTGCTATATGCTCACTTCCTAGACTAGACCCTAACTTGGATGTCAACGATCTCACCTCCCATTGCCTCTCAGTCCTTGCAGTCCAAATTGATAATGTCGCTCCACTCCAAAGCAAAAGGAAAAGACCCACCCCCTCAGCACCTTGGTTCAATAAAGCTCTCTATGATGAAAGGAAGAACCTTAGAATCTTGGAGAAACATTGGAGAAAGTCTCCATCCACCTCCAATCTCTCTCTTTTACGTTCAGCAAGATCCAAATACCACAATCACATCTTCCATGAAAAAGCATCACATTTCAGATCCCTCCTTGACTCAGCCAAAACCAGACCCAAAAAACTTTTTGACCTAATCAAAAACCCAAACTGTTCTCCCCTAACCAGCCAGCCTGAGGATTCTACAAAGAAAGCAGCAGAATTCGCTATATTCTTTGATGAAAAGGTCAAAGCACTGGTGGATCAGGTCACCCACCCCACCCCCATTGAGGAGCAAAAATCCTTAGTCACTTGGCAGAACTTTGACGTCATCTCGGAAGATGACCTCCTCAAATGCATCCTCGAAACCAAACCCTCCAACCATTCTTCTGACCCCATCCCTAGTGACATCGCCATTGATTTCTACACCCATACTCTCTCTTACTGGACCAGGCTAGTTAATCTCTTCCTCAGTCAAGGCTCCCTCCCTGTTGCCCTCAAAACAGGACAGGTTACCCCTCTTCTAAAAAAACCCTCTGCTGATGCGAACGACCTCAACAACTTCCGCCCCAACACCAACCTCCCGTTTCTTTCGAAAATCACAGAAAAATGTGTTGCGAAACAACTTTCTCTACATATTATGGACAATAATCTCCTTGACGTTTTCCAGTCTGGCTTCATTCAAAATTGCAGTACTGAAACAGCCCTGCTGCAAGTGATTGATGATGCGCTGCATATACTCGACTCTGGGGAATCGTGTCTTCTGATTCTTCTAGACCTCTCTGCAGCCTTTGACACTGTTAATCATAACACCCTCCTTAACACTCTTCAACAGAGAATGGGCTTGGAAGGCACAGTGCTGAAATGGTTTGCCTCATTCCTCTCGGACAGATCCCAAATGATCAAGATAGCAAACAGTCTTTCATCTCCATTGGCGATAGGTCAAGGCGTCCCTCAAGGTTCTATCCTTGCGCCCACTTTGTTTAACCTCTATCTGGAACCATTAGGTAACCTCCTAAGCAAATCTGGGATCCATTACCATCTTTATGCGGATGACACTCAAATCTACCTCAAGGTGTCTTCCGCACACGATCTCTCACTACTCAACTCTACTCTCAACTCTATTCACAACTGGATGTTAGCTCACCAACTCATTCTAAATCCCTCCAAAACCGAATTCCTCCTCCTATCTACTTCTCTCTCCCCTCCTCCTGTTCAATCTTGTTCAACAATAAACCCATCATTGTCGACAGCGCTAAATCCCTAGGTGTCATACTTGACAAAAGACTCAACCTAATCTCCCACATCAACTCTATTGCTAAGAACGCACGTTACCAGTTGCGCCTTCTGTGGGGGATTCGTCGGTTCTTCCCGGAGAAAGACCTAAAAACCTTGGTCCAATCGCTGGTTCTCTCTAGACTGGATTATTGCAATTCTCTTCTGACGGGCCTACCCAAATCCCACCTCTCCCCTCTCAAATCCACCCTCCATTCAGCAGCTCGCTTTATTTCAGGGTCTAAACGAAGCGACCACATCACTCCTATCCTGTCTTCTCTTCGATGGCTTCCCATCGAGGTAAGATCTATTTACAAAACTGCCTGCATCACCCACAAAGCCTTGCACACTTCCTCCCCTCGATACCTAGCGAATAAATTGAAATTGTCTGGAGGCTCTAGACCTTCTCGCAATGCGGAAAAGCTTCTGCTTGAGGCCCCCTCCTTCAAAAGGGAAAAATCGATGGCGCAATCCTTCTCAGGTAATGCGGTGAGAATCTGGAACTCGCTTCCTCCATTGCTCCGTGCCACCTTCTCTACCCGGATCTTCAAAGCTGACCTCAAATCTCTTCTCTTCCAAAAACACTTTCAGAACTAATACTTTCATTCTCAGGCCCCTCTAGGAAGTTCGCTCATCATTGTAAATTTGTAATTTTTTTCTTGTACATTCCTCACCCTTGCTTGCTGTGTTGGATATTGTGTTTGTGTACCCTACCTTTTTAGTATCTTTGTAATGTTCTGTTGTGTAACACTTTTTCTTGTAATGTAACTGGTTCTATTGTACAGAGCTCTGACACCTTCGGGTAATGTCCGCGCTTTATAAAAATGCACTAAAAAACAAAAAAACAAAAAAGTTCTCAGAACACATTTTTTTACCCAGACATATTTAAATATTGTTTTTTCCACTGTGTTTTTTGTGACAAGTTCTATCTTGGCTATATCACGGAAGCACCTGGTGCTGCCACAGCAGTCCGTAGGTGTTGCATGGGGCACCTAGACACATTCGGATCACTTCTAGGCGCTCCCCTGATGGACAAGTTTTTCTTCTTATGAACATTTCAAAATTAATTATGCTCAGCCTGTGTCTGACTTCTCCGATGTTCGCAGATGTATAATTTGCACAAACATACACACATAACACACAGCCACAGGCATCGCCTCAAAAGTAATAACACACACATTTGAGCACATGCACACATGACACAACCACAACGTCAGAAGCATAGGACTAAAAAACATTCATATTGACAACCCCAAAAGCTCTGAACTCGGCTGTTGCCGAGACCTAATGGCTTTGCCAATGTTTGTTTTCCGCACTGCAGTGACAGCAGGCACATCGATGTGCGTTGCTCACACTGGTCACTTCTCACTAGTGGAGAAGTTACGGCATGACGTCATGCCAGGTGAGCGTTGTAGGGGGAGGGAAATCCTTTAAAGAGAGTCATTTTCTCTCTGGATTTCCATTCTCATTTTGAAACAGAGGAGCAGCAACATTGTCGTGGTGTCACCAGGGCTTTAAGTGGAAGCTTTTTCAATATTATATACAAGCCGTAGTTGCTGCTTATTTATCTTATGCAATTAACAACCATTGACAAAGCCAATAGTCCTGACTTGTTGTAGGTATGATGTTATTTGTTGTATCCTATATCTGGATGCAAGACAGAAACAGCAAAATACAAGTCGGGCGGCATACTATGCTAAGCACAGATTTTCAGCCTACGTGTTTTAAGCCACGCCCTTAATTACACTGGCCACGCCCCTTTGAGAGACCCCCCAGTTTTTTCAACCCACTTAAAGCCCTGGGGATATGGCAGGCGGCATGAAAACACGCATGGAGCGCTTGGGAAAAAGAATATTGCATTACTGCTTTAAAATTAAATGTGTTAAAAGACACAAGACGTGTTCTGGAAGTTACTGTTATAAATGAAGTGCCGAGAGCAGTGACTGGCGGGATGTGAACAGCCAACAAACACTAAATGCAGGTAGCCTTTGGTAAATTAAGTAAAGAGAGGAGGTAAAAAATAAAATCTGACGCAGCTACCAAACCTGCAGTCACTAAGGGGCGCATGTCACGTAGTGAGGAGTGGGGAAACCCACACGAGGAACACATTAACAATGGCGTGTAGGCTCCCGGAGTCCGAGGCCACCAATAAACACAACAAACCAAAACCAGAACCTGATGCAATAGTAAAAGTAGTGCACCAAAACTAACGTATATGGATGATCGTGAGATGATCCATGGAACAGGGGCAGTCTCCTGGGCGTGACCAAAACAGCAAAAGGAGGGAAAAATATAACCTATTAACCAACCAAACCAAGGGAATTTCGAAAAGCACATGAAGGAACCAATCACAAGCAATGGGCGTGCGGAAGCTCCATAGAGTAGATACATCATGTCGAGAGAAAACACATGCACTGCCTAGACTCGACCTAAAAAGGAAAACGCCTCATAGGATTGTTTTTGTGCAGGGAGGTGGCCCTTCATTTTAATCCCACTAAACCCTAAAACATGGAAAACATGGTTAAAGCAGCACCGATCTTGGACTCATGGAGTGCTTTTTAAAAAACAGAAAAAAACTTTACATGTACCAAAGGATAAAGGGAGTGACCAGGTAATAAAAGATATAGAGGGAAATATACAAAGTGAAATGAAAGCTGGAGAGCCCTACGTTGTTTAGAGCGTCTTTAAAGAAGGGACAGACCTAAGTGCATTTAAAAGAAGCCGAAAATAGTGTTTTGTAATCCGAAAAGTACAAGTTTTACTGTTCTTCCTTTGTAAATGTAAACGCAGTGCTGGATCTATGCTAGACACGAAATCTATGCCACAGATGTGATTCTGTCCCTGCTTAATCAAGATGCCAGACTTTGCAGACTGTAATAAAACACTTCTGTTTGTGACCGAACTCCAGGAGCACAAGGATCCAGGACTGAGGATTCTACAGACCAATGGCTGCTGGTGCATTACGGAGGTGGTGGCCCACAAGCACTATCCAGCACTCTGTCTCGGGCCAGTCTTTCACATCGCACACAAGCAGACATACACACACAAACACATATATACACATGCAATGAGCAGCACACAGACAAAAGCGCACTTAGATCCTGATTTAGATTTCTGCAGACAGGTTACTCCGTCACAATGGTGACGGATATCCCATCCGCCGAAACGTAAATTCCATAATATCCTGTGGGATTTATATTTCAACGGACAGGATATCTGTCACCGTTGCGGTAGAATAGCCTGTCTGCCCAAATCGGAATAAGGCCCTTAGACTTGTATCCACAAAAACTTACCTGGGACAGGCCCACAATTTATAACTCTCCCCCCCATCCCCATCTCTCTGCAGCAGCCAGAGGCAGACCCACAAACTTCCATCCAATCAGAAGCTGGAATAGGGTTGAAGTTACTGAGGCAGCCCTTTTTAGGTCTTGTCTGTCTCTTCGAGATATGCTGTATCTACTCTATGAGCTTTAAGGCACTCCCATGTTTTTAATTGGTTGGTACCTGTGCCTTTCTAAATTTCTTTCATTTGATTGGTAAATCGTGCCCATTTGACCCACCCTTTTGCTGTGTGTTCCTCCCATTTCTACTGGCCCTGTTACAGGTCCTATTTAGCTTTTTGCCATTTAAGTTAGTTGACGCAGTATTGATTCCAATTGCCTGGGCTCATGTGTTTGAAATGTTGTGTTTGTTGGCAAACGAGGGCAGCTGATGTTTTCTACTTCGCCCGTCACTTAATCTCCCTGTGCACTCCCCCACAGCAGCTCACCCTTCCCACAACAGTGATTGCCCGTCCACCACCCCTCCGAGGTCACTGCTTATGTCGGTGCTTCTTCAGCTCGGCTCGGCTCTGCAGAGTCGGCAGCTCTGGATGTGCTCAGCTGACGGCATTTCACACAATGGGAGCTACTGCGTCCCCCCAGTCACCCAGCATGGCTTTCCTGTGGTCACGTGTTTTTAGTTTTTATTTATTCGTGCACAGTCCGGCCCTGCACGTCTTTGATGAGCGCAAGGCTTCTCATGGGCATCACGCCCCCTCCTCAACGCCTGTGTGAACCTGCCTGAGTCCACCGGAGTGGAGGAGGATGCGCTGCCCCTAACTTAATGTGTATTTCATTCACAAAGTCATTTTCTACTTCAAATATTGAAACTAGTTTCTAATATTAAGTTAAAATATACAGAGTATTTGTAACGAGCCACTAGATTTAGAAATGATTCAGTCGCTCTGCAGTCTTCACCATAGGCCGCAGCATTATCCCACCATGTTTTTGTAATGGCAGTCTGTCTTCCATGTCTTCGGTTGCGTATAACCTCACCTCAACACACCCGATTAATCATTTGTTTAACTAGTGTAAATCGTTTTTAGGTCTCGCCTACGCAGTGCGCATGCGCTGCATAGGGGGGACCTCTTGTAATCGGTTCGGTTTTGAGGCCAAAAACGTGCACGCATTGCATTGCTTTCAATGGCAACACGTTTGGCGATTCCCTTGCGGGAGCGAGCTTTAAGAAACCATCTGTTTGTAATTAACTTGCAAACAGATGGTGCTTTTGCTCGCTCCCGCAAGGAAACGCGCCCTCAGCGTTGCTTTAACTTTCGCTGACCGCGGGGCCGCGCTTGTTTTTTCTGGGATTAAACATTTTTCTAATGTAAAAGTTAACTTTAGACAAGTTTAAAACGGCCAATGCGTTTTTATGGAAATCGGGGCTCGTGCTTTGTCCTTTCTCTATTTCTTTGGCGACTTGTCAGTTTACACTGGAAACCTCGAGTTTTCTATTGCCTTCCTTGAGCTGGTTCGTCGGCGGTGATTTGCTGAGGTGCCAGAAGCTCCCTCTGGTAAGTGGTTAGCTGGATGCAGTGGAGCAGTTGCTGTACCTTCACCAGCTCCCTTTCCTGTTGGTGACGAGGCTGCTGCTGGTGATCTGACAAGACGATCATCCCCAGACCGGGCATTACACCTGCTTGACTTTCTAGCCGTAATTTGCCACTTGATTTGGATGTTTGCTGGCTGTTTTGGTGCTGCGTAAATTGAGTGTCTGATACCTTTGCTTGTGTAGCTAAAGCTTTGTGCTGATTGAGAAAACACTAACAGGCGGTGTGCGGAATGTGTGTTGTCCTGTACTGTAACGTTACGTCCCAAGCAATTTTAACTGCACAGTGTCCTAGAAAGGGTTCCAGACCAGAAACTCTAATGCAGTAAAGAAACGCTCCCGACCTCCTCTGCCTGTAACAAGATAGCCATAATAGCAATACAGTGCACTCCTCGGATTCTCGTTACTAGTATCAACAGAGGCACGATCGCGACCCATCTGCTCTCTGTTTACATCCTCACCGGCTCACCCTACCCCTAAGTGGGAATCTCAACACAACAGGGGTGAAATGGAGAAAAACAAACTAAAGAAGCAAAAAAAGACGCCGATGTTAATAAACGGCACCAAGTGTGTAATATTTCATTATTCTTTTTTTCGTTATTCAACTCTTTCCTCGAGCTTTTCCTGTCACGCTGTTCGCAGCTGCCTTCTATCACCTGACAGTCACAAATTGTAATCAGCAAGAAATTGACCTGCATTGTCACAGAACGTGACCCCACATGTCTGCGAACTAGAGTCTCTGAGGTTGAAGGGATCTGAAGAAATATTTGGAATTTTCAGGCCTCTAATGTGATGCACACTTTGTGGAGCTGAAAATAGCGCAAAACTATTCTGATAAAAAGCATACGTGTACTCAGAGGTTTTCAGGATAGAGGTGTGTATGTGTGTGTGTGTGTGTGTGTGTGTGTGTTTCATTTGTGTTAATTATACCTGTCAGCAGCACTGGGTCTGTGTAAGCTCGGTAGGCTCAATGAAACCTCACCGGCAATCACCTTGACTTAAATGCCACTGCTTCAGCAGCAAGTCCCTCTCGCCTACACTGAACCAACAAACATTTACCATTATCAGGATCACCCGAGAAGCCCAGATACCATGCTCTTTCCAAGACGAAAAGGTGTTCGTTTTTTAGTCCCACAATCTAAAATATTGACTGCATTAAAGCTATGAGTAGAACCAGTTGTTCTGCTATGAAGTGTGGCAAATGTCTGAAGGCTGTGATGGGAAGTTGTGTCTGTAACACAAGATGAAAGGGGTCTGTTTTCTGTTCTAAATTGAGTGGTAACGCTAGCTCTGCAGTTAGAAACCGGACTCGCACCACTTTAAATAACGTAGCACACTTGATTTTGGAGAGAGGTGGGTCTTTAAGTTAGCACAAGTGTAATCCAGTAGATATCGCGTTGACTCCATTTTATCCTCATTATATTGTGGACTAGATTGTAAGCTGTGGATATAATGGTTTCGTTTTTTTTCTTCTCCATAATTTGAAGTTGATTGTCAGTATTGATTTTAACAGACTTTCTTGAAAATACATGCTTCACTGTCGCTGAAGATTATGCACTTCTTATTATGCACTTCTTGGTGTTTGATGTTTTGCACATGTAACACCACTAATATCCCTTGGCAGTCCTTCCAGACCAACATCCCGCCCCTTTAACCTGCTCACTAGTCCAGATTCCAGCCTGTTCAGAGTCCTTGATCTTCTTGGTTAAGACTGCATTAAATAAATTAACATTTTATGTCGACTGCCGTGGCTGCAAGGACTTGCACCACCAATCATCAACCCACTCATCGCAGTAATCTTTGGTTATCTTTAACATCCATGACCTGAAACCACTGTCTAGATATGTTACAAAACTCTTAAGGATTTAGTCGTCTGTTTTTGTTTAAAAAGAAAAAGCTAGACTATGCAGTATGATCATAAAGTCTCAACCATACTTAATATTAGGCAAACAGTTAGTGTTACAATGTTATCATTACTAAATGCACTGTGCTGTCCTTCCTACAATATAAAAATGTTGCCTGTATTAAGTATTTTAAAACATTACTCTTAAATGCCATGGTTCAACTTTGGTGACAGAATTAATCATTTTTTATACTAATATCAAAGAGTACCTGGTGAACATTTTTGCCATCTAGTGTTCTGGGATATGTTTGTTAGCTGTGTGAGACTTGGCTGGTTGCATCCATCACTTCTATAGAGCCACGGCCTCCGCCTACTCCCAGAATGCAGAATCATGGCATGCGCCGGTTTTTCTATGTTAACTTGTGGGCATGCATTGCTTTGGTGTACCTGCATTCATGTGGATCGTCATTTTTAAGTTTCATTAGTTTGAGTTTCATTAAAAAGAAGTCTCCCCTCCCCGACTTCTCTCCCCCCGCAATTCAGATTCCATATTCTTTTCCCTAGCAAGCACCACAATCGGCGAGTTACCAGCCAAGATATTAACCTCTGAATAATCTGTGAGAACTTTTGCTTATTACCCTTTACTGAACCTCTCAAACTGATAATTTGTTTTATAGCAGGCATCTTGATCCTCTGCACTGCTTTAGCATAAGTGGAAATAGCCACAAGGACATGTTCTTTGCAGCAGGAATCTTAATCCTCTGCGCTACTTTAGCATAAGCGGAAACAGCCACAAGATAAAACTCCGATCTCTCTCCAACAGGAACATTATTCACCAAAGTTACCTTTACATTTTTATTGTTGCCTGAAAACCTCTGAACACACAAGGACATGTTCTTTGCAGCAGGCATCTTAATCCTCTGTGCTACTTTAGCATAAGCGGAAACAGCCACAAGACAAAACTCAGATCTCTCTCCAACAGGAACATTATTCACCAAAGTTACCTTTACATTTTTATTGTTGCCTGAAAACCTCTGAACACACAAGGACATGTTCTTTGCAGCAGGCATCTTAATCCTTTGCACTACTTTGGCATGAGTGGAAACAGCCACTAGAAAAAACTCTGATCTTTCTCCAGCAGGAACATTAATCACCAAAGTTACCTTTACATTTTTATTGTTGCCTAAAAAACTACTGCTAGGTGACCGCTTCCGAACTCAGCTAACATGTTTAAACCCTGGATCCCCAACGAACCTATTGTACTGCAAGCTTCCTTCCCTCACCTTTGTATACAGATCGTAAAAATTGCAAACCATAAGTGTCCTTAGTAATACACAGGTCTAAGGCAAGGTGACCTCTCCCCCGCCAATCTAACATATCCAAAGTCTTAATATGCAGAAATCTGCAAGAGTTTAAGCTTCCTTCCCTGCCCCCCCCCCCGAGGCATACACAATAATTAATTATGATGCACACAATTGCTTTTTGCACTAACAGCAGTACAGTTGGTGGCGGATTTGAAATTATTATTGTTATTAACGGAGGCAATGTTTTAATATCCCGGTCGCATTGCTGACATTTGTCACCGTGGTATGTTCAGTTATGCCTCATTGGACGCTGCGTTTTTCCTGTTTATCAGCGCAGTATCACCTATGCACAGCACCAACTCATCACCACCTGAGCATCAGTGCAGCCCCACCAACTAAATATCACTCATCACCACCTCAGCTTCACTATGCATCACCTCCGCACCAGCACACCACTGCCTCAGCCTCACTCAGCACCACATACCTTTCTTCAGCATCACCTCCGCACCAGCACACCACTGCCTCAGCCTCACTCAGCATCACCTCCGCACCAGCACACCACTGCCTCAGCCTCACTCAGCACCACATACCTTTCTTCAGCATCACCTCCGCACCAGCACACCACTGCCTCAGCCTCACTCAGCATCACCTCCACACCAGCACACCACCCCCTCAGGATCACTAAGCATCACCTCAATATGCCCTTGGAGTGTGGCATCTGTTGATTCGCCCCAAATATCCGTCCGCCGCTTATGTTGTAATTCAGGTACTATTTCCCAACATCCACCCTCCCATTGTTTATGCCCCCCCCTCATAACAAAAAAAGATATATTACAAGCAGGAAGAAGTTGCCAGCATTTCAAGGACAAAAAAACTAGAAGACATTTTTAGTCAATTAATTTTTTTATACAGTTGTTCAGTCGTACATAATGTCTTCATGGTTATATATAAGTTAAGAAAATGCTTAGGATAACTATTTTATTGAAACTTTTCAACATACTACACAGCAGACACACTGCTCTACAACATAGCCTAAAAACTTTAGCAAAGCCGATATCTCTGGCTAAACACATATGGTCACAAAGGCGAGGCCTATTGGCTATGCCAATGCTTGTTTATGATGGCCCTGCTGCAGCAAGTGTTCAATGGCTGTGCAGGTTGGCTAACGTTATGTGTCTTTTTGACAGCCCCAAAATCCTCTTACTTTTCCTTCTCCGCATAGGACGTTTCCTCTCGTTCTAGCGCGCACACAGGTCTTCAATCTGTGGGGCGCGACCCCCAGGGGGGCCGTGGAGTCCCTTGAAGGGGGTCGCAGATTCCCCAGCTTCACTTGTCTCTGCAAAAAGACAGCCGTCCTTAGATCGTTATCAGCTGCTTGCCTGACAGAAAGGCGAATGTGCCTTATCAGTTAATCTGCAAGTGTAAAGGATGCTTGGGAGCAGTTCTGGCTCTTTGTGGTGACAAAGATTTGTTTTTTGAGTGGAAGTGCAAAGAGTTACCAACTGGGCCGGGAAGTTCTTGCTTTTCATTTTAACTGCATTTACACAGCTCTTAGTGCCCCTAAACAGATGTTGAAGGGACAGTTATGTAAAAAAAAAATTGCATTACATACGCTCTGGTATTATTAAAATCTACATTTTGAAAGCGCCATTTTATCGTAAAACAATTTGCGTGTTTTGCAGCGTTCTATCTGTGTGTAATGCAAGTATAAAAAATTGACTTACATATTCATAGTGCTTTCTGTTACAGGCTGTGACTACGTAGCACTAAAAATACAAATCACAAGATTTAATTCTGTGGTTCTCTGGTTACACACAGACCTCTGAAGTGCATTAACTAATAGAGGTTTCATAATGTACTACAGTGCATTTCCCACTGAGCAATAACTTTATTTATTTATTTTTCATTTACGCTGCCCATTATTTTCTATGTAGATACCTGATGGTGAAAGACCTAAAAAACGTACAGAATATTTTGGGCTTATTTATGAGAGGTTTGCATCGCCAGAGCATCATTTTTTTTATGCTCCGATGGCGAAAGCGTCTCACTCATACCTATGAGGCAGTGCAAAGTCACCCTGCATGGCTTTGCATGGCCTCATAGATATGGAGTAAGACATAGCAGCGCAAGTCACTGCGTTGCCTTACTCTGCGTCAAGGAGGTGTTCCATGGGCTTTGCGTGGGGTTCCCACGCAACACCCATGGATTTTGATGCTGTCCATATTTACAAAATCACTTAAACCTGGGGCAGCTCCAAAAACGGACGCCTCCCCAGTGGAGGCGTAACGAGGAGAAATGTTTTCATTTCTCCTTGTTTTTTCCTCTTTCCATGTGTGCTCCAGTGTGCAGCTCACATAGAAAGAGAACAAGCATTGGCATAGCCAATAGGTCTCGCTTTTGGGACCTTATAAGTGTTTAGCCATGCAACAATTGATGTTGTTTAATCAAGATATTGTGCTGGATAACTAAACACTTATAATGTCCCAAAGGCGAGACCTATCGGCTATGCATTGGGGGGCCTTATAAGTGTTTAGGTAGAGCTATTGACTTTGCCAATGTTTGATGTTGTGGTGGTGCTGAGTGATGCTGTGGTGGCGCTGAGTGATGCTGTGGTTGCGCATAGTGATGCTGTGGTGGTACTGAGTGATGCTGTGGTGTTCCTGAGTGATGCTGTGGTGGTGCTGAGTGATGCTGTGGTAGCGCACAGTGATGCTCTGGTGGTACTGTGTGATGCTGTGGTGTTCCTGAGTGATGTTGTGGTGGTGCTGAGTGATGCTGTGGTGTTCCTGAGTGATGCTGTGGTGGTGCTCAGTGATGCTGTGGTGGCGCTGAGTGATGCTGTGGTAGTGCATAGTGATGCTGTGGTGGTACTGAGTGATGCTGTGGTGTTCCTGAGTGATGTTGTGGTGGTGCTGAGTGATGCTGTGGTGAAGGTGAGTGATGCTGTTGTGGCCCTGAGTGATGTTGTGGTGGCCCTGAGTGATGTTGTGGTGGTGTTGAGTGATGATGTGGTGGTGCTGACTGATGCTGTGGTGGTGCTGAGTGATGCTGTGGTGGACCTGAGTGATGCTGTGGTGGTGCTGAGTGACGCTGTGGTGGTGCTGATTGATGCTGTGGTGGCGCTGAGTGATATTGTTGTGTCCCTGAGTGATGCTGTGGTGGTGCTGAGTGATGCTGTGGTGGTGCTGAGTGATCCTGTGGTGTTGTTGAGTGATGCAGTGTTGGCCCTGAGTGATAATGTGGTGTCGCTGAGTGAAGCTGTGGTGGTGCTGAGTGATGCTGTGGTGGTGATGCTGTGGCGCTTCAGTGTGATGCTGTGGTGTTCCTGAGTGATGCTGTGGTGGTGCTGAGTGATGTTGTGGTGAAGGTGAGTGATGCTGTGGTAGCCCTGAGTGATGCTGTGGTGGTGCAGAGTAATGATGTGGTGGTGCTGACTGATGCTGTGGTGGCGCTGAGCGATGCTGTGCTGGCCCTGAGTGATGCTGTGGTGGTGCTGAGTGACGCTGTGGTGGTGCTGACTGATGCTGTGGTGGCGCTGAGTGATATTGTTGTGTCCCTCAGTGATGCTGTGGTGGTGCTGAGTGATGCTGTGGTGGTGCTGAGTGATCCTGTGGTGTTGTTGAGTGATGCAGTGTTGGCCCTGAGTGATAATGTGGTGTCGCTGAGTGATGCTGTGGTGGTGCTGAGTGATGCTGTGGTGGTGCTGAGTGTTGCTGTGGTGGCGTAGAGCGATGCTATGGTGGCGCTGAGTGATGCTGTTGTGGCCCTGAGCGATATTGTTGTGGGCTTGAGTGACGCTGTTGTGGTGCTGAGTGTTGCTGTAGTTGCGCTGAGTGATGTTGTGGTGTGCTGATTGATGTTGTGGTGGCCCTGAGTGATGCTGTGGTGATGCTGAGTGATGCTGTGGTGGTGCTGAGTGATGCTGTGGTGGTGCTGAGTGATGCTGTGGTCGTGCTGAGTGATGCTGTGGTGGTGCCGAGTGATGCTGTGGTGGCGCTGAGTGATGCTGTGGTGGTGCTGAGTGATGCTGTGGTGGCGCTGAGTGATGCTGTGGTAGCGCATAGTGATGCTGTGGTGGTACTGAGTGATGCTGTGGTATTCCTGAGTGATGCTGTGGTGGTGCTGAGTGATGCTGTGGTGGCGCTAAGTGATGCTGTGGTAGCGCATAGTGATGCTGTGGTGGTACTGAGTGATGCTGTGGTGTTCCTGAGTGATGTTGTGGTGGTGCTGAGTGATGCTGTGGTGTTCCTGAGTGATGCTGTGGTGGTGCTCAGTGATGCTGTGGTGGCGCTGAGTGATGCATCCATGTAACATATAATGTGTGAGAATAGGTAGCTAATAATATTTTAAAGCACACGTAAAAAAAAGCTGTGCAGGAGTAAATAACTAATGCTGTTTTGGTGCGCGCGCTGTAAGGGTGCCAGCAAGCCATATAAATAGTTAATTAAAATATTTTAAACCAGACGCAAAATAAAAGCTGATGATATTATATATAACTGAACAACGTATTAAATAAAGAGAAAATGAAATTAGCGCTTCACTGGCAAGCTCTGTAAAGTGGCGCAAATGTGTGTGGTTGCCAATAAAATCTGGCCACTTTGCAACCACCCTGTCTTGCATTATGTAATTTATTTATTTTTCGTATTTTTAACCTTTTTTTTCCTCTCAGTCCCTGAGGCTGCACTTTGGAATAGAAAAATTTCAGAAAAAGATGACATTTCCATATTTATGCCTTTACAAAAAACATCTGAATATTTTGGACAAAAACGTATAGACTGGTGCACTTCCTGGCAAGCGGCACAGACACAGGAGTAAGGTGCTGGGTGACTCGGTGTACCAATATCGCAGCCCAGTTCTGCTTATTTTAATTTAACCACCTGATGCATTCTGGGAGCTGAAATCCAGGTTCACATTACTTGGTGCAACTGAACTAACACAGCGCCAGTAATGACTTAAAAGTGCACGCTGGGTTGTGGGAGGGTTCATAGTGTGAGGTCTCTCTGCCGTGAGAAACCCGCAGCTGTATGTGTGCTTGGAGGGTGGGGGAGGGCTCCGAGTGCTGGGAGGGAGGGTGAAAGCCACAAACAGGCAGCGAACAAAGAGAAAGTGAAGGCTGCCCTGATATCAATATGTCTAAAACATAAAGTGCGCCGTCTGCAAAGCCGTGCTGATGAGCAGACGGAAAGAAAAAAAAAAGAGTCGAAGGGACCAACATACATTAAAAAGACGCGCGGCCTGCGAGACGCGCTCTGTGGTGGGGGAGGGGGAGGGGCGTTGAAGCGCAAATAAAGCTGAAATAAATAAAGCATGTTTGGATGTGAGGGCGATCTGGCTGGGGTGGAAGGGGGAAATGAGGTGACATGCTTCTGTTTTTGATCTGCATTTCTCTAAAAACATCATTTACCAGAAATGTGCTAATGGTGGCTAAAAGCTGTTGGGGTAGCGCTTTGGTTTCCTTGACTGTTGCTGGTTAAAAAGTTTGCTCAAATGAAGGCGCTTGGTCATGTAATCCCAATGCTCCCAAATATGTATTTTCTGCAACACTTGTCATCTTCCTGAAGCCTTCAGGAGTGTGTAAATGTGTGCCTGATATCTTCTGAGGGGGGAGGAGTTCTGATGCAGCTTCTGTGACCATCTTTGGCGTAAAATGTGCCCAGATGGCAGCTTTTAGGCTGTAGATACTTTAGGCAGCGCGATGTACGTTCACCAGATTATTCATCCTTTGTTTTGCATTTTTATATAGCACGAATGAAGGTCTCTGCCCTGAATCAACTGTTCTTTCCTCCCGGAGTCACAGGCAAAAAAGAGTGACTGACAGAATGGCAAAAACAAAAGACAGGGGACAGGATGTGGAGTAATGGCAATTGCCCGGACTTTAAAGCTGGGGAATCGGGTTTGAGTATCGGCGGAGGCTCTACATCCTGTGATTCTGGGCAAATTTCTGTAAAGGAACTAGTGCTCATGTAAAGCGCTTTGAAACCTTTGTTTCAATTATATAAAAATACAAGGATTGAAAGGAGAAATGCTTGCAGGTTCGTGAGGTGGGGGGAGCAAAAAGATGGACTCTGTAGTGTTTAAATAAAGCATGTTTGGATGTGAGGGCGATCTGGCTGGGGTTTATTGGGAGGGGAAGAGGCGACGGGGGAGTGAAAATGAAAACACTCTGTGGAATGCTGAAAGCAACAAGATTACCAGTCAATTTCCAGTGTAAATAAATACATACAAAAGAAAAGTACGATGCCTTTGAAAAACAAGCTTTTGACGTGAAATCAAAGGCAATTACCTGTATCCATGAAACAAGACACGCGGCCGCGAGACGCGCTATGTGGTGGGTGAGGGGGAGGGAGTTGAAGCGCGAGCAAGACAGAGTGGCGGAGCGAGGCGCGCGCCCTTGGGAGAGCGAGAGGAAAGCCAGATGGCGCCTCTGCTCGTAACTGTGCGCGTAACCGCACGCTCTATGCCACACAAAAAGCTGTGGTCGGCTTTTTAAAGCCCACTCACTAAATGTCTCGCCAGAGCAGCGCATGCGCTGGCTCAGGCGGGACCTAAAAACGACCCTCAGGATTGTTTTGGTGAAGGAAGGAGCCCCTTCCCGTACAAAAGCAATCCTGCCTATGTTGGTGCTAGGCAGCAATTTGTGCACCAATGCAAGGGAAAAGGACTGGAATCCACTGGATTTCATAAATACGGTGCATTCCTGCCCTTTCACATTGGCATAGTGCAGCACCGCAAGAAGACTTGCGGCGCTGCCCTACGCCAATTCCTCATAAATGAGGCCCTTTGTATTTAGCTACACCTTTGGCTACACCCCTATGCTCTCTGACCTTTGGTTTACTAAACACTGTTTAATATCATTTCCCTACCGTAAAAATTATTTGCTGTGGTAATTGGGGGCTGTTAGAAATGGGGGTTTCTAGTTCGCAATGGTTTGCACCTTTGTCCAAGTAGGGACCCTTCCTTCTAGTCAGGGTAAGAGGGATACACTACTGAAATAACCCCTGCTCACTCCCTTGGTAGCTTGGCACGAGCGGTCAGGCTTATTTCAGAGGCAGTGTGTAAAGCATTTGCACATAACCAACAGTAATACAGTGAAAACACTACAAAAGGACACCACAGCAGTTTAGAAAAATATCCAATACATCATATATTCAAAACAAGACCAAAACAATAAAAATCCAACATACAGTACTTCAAAATATGCACTTTGCAAGAATAACCTTAAAAATGTAGTTCCTTGAAGTCGGTAGCTCCGTCTGGTGCTACAGCGGTGCTCAGAACAACAGAATCCAACAGTTCCTTCTGACCCCGTCGGTCGGGGTGTTGGCAGACTTGTAAACAGTACCTTTTCGTTGCGGCAGATGACGTTGGTGCGGGCCGGTCGTGGCCACCGTCATGGTTGCGGTGTGAAGCGGAGCTATGCGGCATGCGGTGCCCTCAAGTCGCGGCGCAGGCAGTTGCTCGGTGACGGTTGTCCATCGGCATCGGTGAAACCAGGGATGCAGTGCGGAGTGAAGGCGGTGCTCGTTGCGGTTCTGACAGATCACAGTGCAGGTGACAGTGCCGGTTGCGGGGAGCTGGCGTCGGTTGGTCCGGACTGCGGTGTGGGACGAGACGGTGCGTCGCAAGACTTACGAGCGGTGCCCCCAAGACACTGTGCGGTCAGAGGTGTTGAAGTCAGCAGGCAGTGACATCATCGGTGAGGACAGGGCGGCGAAGGGAAGTGAGGCAGTGCGGAGTGCGGTGCCCACAGGTCACGGTGCAAGCAGCAGCTCAGCGGGGGCAGTCATCGCCGGTGAGACCAGGGTTGCGGTGCGAGATGCGGCGGTGCCCTCTGCAGTGCCTTCAGGACATGGAGCCAGCAACAGAGCCAGTGACAGAGTCAGTGACGGATTCGGTTGCTTTCCCCCCTCTGTGGCAACTGAAACCACAGTTCCTGGGGCGGTATCCAGAGGTCGGTGAAGTCTTTGTGGTCCCTGAGACTTCAGAACAGGAGGCAAGCTCTACTTCAAGCCCTTGGAGATACTTGGCAACAGGTAAAGAAAGTTCAGTCCAGTCCTTTCACTGCCCAAGGCAGAAGCAGCAACTGCAGGCCAACCCAACAAAGCAACAACACAGCAAAGGGGCAATACTCCTCTTGGCAGTTCTTTCAGCTCTTCTTCTTGGCAGGTTCCTTGATTCTAGCGAGTTCTAAAGTTCTGGGGTCTGGGCCCCAATATTTATATTCAGTTTCTCTTTGTGCTTTTGGGCAGAGTGTGTCTGTGCCCAGCCCAAACCAGTTCCATCCTCTCTGGCCCAGCTTCCTGGCAGGAGGTGGAGACAGCATTGTCCAAGGCAGACCTGGCCCATTCAGGTGCAATGAAATCTCCTCCTATTACTCTAAATACAGCCCAGGTCTATTTAGCTCAGCCTTGACTCATCCAGGAAAGGCAGGATGCACCTTGATCCCACCCTCTCCCCCCCTCCAGTGGCTGTCTGATGAGAATGCACATCCCCAGCCCCTGTCACTCCAAAGCCAGGCAGTCAATCCAGAAACCCAGCAGAGGCACACAGGCTGGCCAAGCAAGAAAATACCTACTTTCTAAAAGTGGTATTTTCAAACACAGAACATAAATATCATCTTTACTAAAAGATGCATTTTTATATTCTGAGTTCAGGCATACTAAACTCCATTTCACTATCTTGTCCCAATGAGAAGATATGCTTATAAGATGTTATAAGTAAACTCCCATTCTATCCTATGGGACAGATAGCCTTTCCATAGTGAATAATGAAACACACTGTAATTCACTACCAGGACATGTCACACACACCAGTACATGTCCTACCTTTAATATACATGGCACCCTGTCCACATGGGTACCTTGGGCCTACCTTAGGGGTGACTTACATGTAAGAAAAGGGAATATTAGGGCCTGGCAAGTGGGCGCACTTGCCAGGTCGATATGACAGTTACAAACTATGCTCAGACACTGCAGTGGCAGGTCTGATAACCCTTTTCAGGGCTGCTTGGGTGAGTGGCACAATCAGTACTGCAGGCCCACCAGCAGCATTTGATTGACAGGCCCTGGCACCCACAGTGCACTATACTAGGGATTTACTAGTAAGCCAAACATGCCAATCATGGAAACACCAATCCATAATACAATTTACAATAGGAGCACTTGCACTTTAACACTGAACTTCAGTGAGAAATTGCGCAGAGACACTAAACCAGCAAAAACAGAGTCAGAACTAGGAGGTCAGAAAGCAAAAAGACAGGGGAAACATGCCAAAAGATGCCAGGTCTAACAGGGGCATTTATGGTTGTCGATAGTTGTCGATGATGAGGTGTACCAGTTTCTAGAAAACTTTGTCAGAAGGGGGTCCTTACCCCTAAAAAGGTTTGGCAAAGGGGGCTCGGCATCAAAATGTTTGAAGACTTCTAAATCTAGCGTGAGATTTTGTCAGGAAAATGGCAGATATTGCACAGGAACAACTGCAAGAACTTGAGCTTCTCGCTGGTGTCCATGTTCTATATGGAGCTGGACAATCATCTAGGCATCATTGACAAGGACGTGGGTAAGGCATGGGGTGCGGTGCCAGTGCTGTGAGTTGTTGGGATAGCGGGGAGTATGTGGGGGAAGGCAGGCAAGAAGGGGGGCACAGTGAACTAATTAGATGAGGTGAACAGCTGGTTAAGGATAGTCTATGGGTGATTGCATAGGTGGCCACAGGCGACATACAAGTACTTGTATTTATTGTACTTTTGTCTGTAAAACCAGAACTGTGCAATGTTCACCTTTAAGACACAACATCATCACTGTCTACAGTATCATTGTGACACGTGTGATAGTAGTGTGAGCACTTGGGACCGGCGTGCCTATACCATACACATAGCTGCCAAGGTTTCAGATTGCTATGTGTGACATTTTCACAATTTCAGTGTAATTACGAGTGACATTTCAATGACTATGAGTGACACTTTCTCACGAGCAAACTCAAGATATTAAAACGAGGTAAAGATATAAATACCAGAAATTACACCAATTTGAGCAACAAGAAACTCCAAGAAGATTTTAAAACTGCAGCAAAGCACCAGAAATGCAGAGGCACTGTGGGACCCTACTGTACCAAACAGGATGTGAGAGGCCATACTGCCTGCAAATGACCTCATCTTCTATAACACCCCCCCCCACCCACAAAAACAGGGGAGATCTCCCATGGGTGGACTTAAGCAGAACCACGTGCCTCCTCCTCCCTCTGCAGGAACTGAACAAGCTGTGCTGAGAAGCCCCAGCGCGAACTGTCACACCCTGCGAGCTGCGACACTCAAAGCCACTTTCTGACACAAATGTCACGTCATTAGGCGGGTTTGTGTACTGTGTATTTGTTATTACAGAAGAGACAGCCTGGCCTTTCCTGTACCTCTGCAGAGCTACCCCTACAGAGTAAACAGAGTGCAGTCGTAAGGAGCCAAAGTAAAATACAGCTATTGAAAATGATGTATTGAAAATATTAGGACCATAAGCTATTACTTTGAAAGAAATGCTTTTAAATATATATTTTTACCAAAAATATCAAATTTTTTAAACAAATAGTTAAAAAGAACAATTATTCTAAATATGTTTTGGCGTATGGTCAGTTGCATTTACTTTGTTTTTTATCCTGGAAACGTGTAATTTTCTTTTTATTCTGATTCAATTAGAAATTGTAATAGTTTTGTTGTTTACAGGCAAGTTTAGAACAGAGAAAGTGAAATAATGAGTTATCTTTTTAACTGGATAAGCATAAATGCGTGTGTGTAGCTGTAAAGAATTAATGGGAAAACATTCTAGAAAAGACATGGAAGGTCACAATATCCTTTTTGAAGCATGTAAAACAGGAAAAGAGACCCCAGTCCAGACCCCGACCGTCAGGCAGCTGATCGCGCTGCCACTCAAAAACGAATTTGTGGATTTACACTCGCCTGGCTCGACACTGTCACTTACTTGAGAGCCTTGCATGTCTCCCCAGACTCTGGGCCACCCCCGGCATCAGACTCACTGAGGCTCAGCAGCAGGTGCCACTGCTGCACAGTGGGCTTCATGTGCGCTGCGGTCTCGTGGGGTCATGACTGGTTTCAATTCAATTCAATAATCTTTATTGTCTTAAGAAAAAAAACATTAAAGATACAAGATGAAAACAATTCATACACACTAGGAAAACACACCTTAAAACATAGTCTAAGGAGGTGCCAATCTCTAATTACATCTTCTACCGCAAACGTATTTCTGCAGGTGGCCCCCCCAGAGTTCAGCTCCACAGAGGGTTGATGATTGTGCCCTATATTTATATACTTCTAATGTGGGTGACACTGCCTTAGTTATACTGTTCTGGTGTTTTTTTAATATAGGCGCTGAATTTTGAAGCAGAATATTCTTGCTTTTTTGCAAGTGCGGATACCATGTCAATTTGGTATCAAGTGTGATACCTAGATAGCTAAAATTCGATACGTATTCTAACTTCTGTTTTTGAATGGAAATGTTCTTCTTGAATAATTTGTGTGGTTTGACTGCCATATATTTTGTTTTGGAGGAATTTATTTCAAGGCCTTTCATATTGCAGTATTCGCTAAATGAGTTTAAAAGATTTTGGAGGCCCTTCGGGGTTTGAGATATTAAAATAGTGTCATCTGCAAATAAAAGGGCTCGTACTGGCAACCCCCCTAACTTCGGTGAATCATGCCTACACCCCAAAAGATATTTTGGGGCGTTGTTAACGTATAGAGAAAAAAAGGTGGGTGCCAGTACACATCCTTGTCTTACACCCCTCTTAATGGGGATTGCTTCAGTAAGTTCTCCCCTAGGCCCCCATCTGACTTTCGCAAAGTTGTCTTCATGAAGTCTCACTATCTGTGTAAGGAGTTCCTCTGGTACGCCCTGATTTTTTAGGGAGAACCAGAGCAAATCTCTTGGTATGAGATCAAAGCGGCCTTCAAGTCTATGAACGCTATATACAGATGACCTTTCTTTAAAATCGTGTATTTCCACCCCATGCAAAGAAGTCTAAAAGTCTGATTGATTGTGCTGGTTTTTGCTCTGAACCCTGCCTGGTACTGTGATAAAACATTGTTTTCTTCTGCCCACTCATTTAATTTTGATAAGATCTGCTTAGCATAGATCTTTTGCAGAGTATCAATAAGGCTTATGGGCCGGTAATTTGCAGGGTCTAAACGGTCTCCTTTAAAAAAAATTTTAGTAATTTCTGCCCCTTTCCACGATTCTGGTACTGGGGCACCTGCTGCCACAGCATTACAGAGAAGATTAGTATATGGCCCCTAGACAGCTTTGTCATGCTTCAACAGGTCACCTGGTATTTTATCAGGGCCTGGAGCTTTTCCAGGCTTATTTGCGTCGATTGCTGCCAAGGTTTCCTCTATACTGAAATAAGGGGTATAGGTTTGTTCCGTATTAGTAATTGCTACATGGTTTGTTACATCATATTGCTTGGTATTTGTTGATTTAATGGATGTCTCTGAGTACAATTTCGAAAAGGCCCATGCTATTTCTCCCCATTTTATTACCCTTGGCTATCAATCTCCAAAAACTTGCATGATCCTTAATTTTGGCTGCAATTTGTCAATTCTGTCCAGATTCTATCATCCCACTCTCTCTTTGTTTGTTTGCGATAGTAATCTTTTATATTTTGCCCTTTTGTCTCTTAATGCTATAACATCATTTGATTTTGCTGCCACTATAAGCTCACTCTTTGCTTTACGACACTCGCTGTTGTACCACTGGTTGACTGAGTTGTGTGTAGTTGCATTCCCCACCCCATTCTCTCTAGGGATCTTACTCAAAATTGGTTTTAGTTTATCTACCATTTTATGGTGGATCAACACTATAGGAATCTCTGAAATAGGCAGTTTGGCGTATAATGAGATGACATCAGTAAAGGTATTGTAGATCTTTGTCATGACCTCATCTTTGCCCACTATTGATGGCCATTTCATGGCCGTAGGTTGAATTTGAAGTGGGTAACTATCGTTATTCCTCCTATTTATAAGTTGGAAAAGGGAACCTACTAGTGTTAAACATAAGGGGTAGTGGTCGCTATCGCCTCTAGTTTCCACTTTTAAATCGTGGGTGTAAGACCAGAAATTAGCCGATACCATTATTAAGTCGATGCTACTCTTGGTAGTGCCCCTACTAAATGTCGGAGCGCTTGGTCTGACCGACGGCAATCTGCCATTGCAGGCCCTAAGCCCCTGCCCTGAGACTAGTTGAATCATTTGTGAAGCTGCAACTGTGCAGGGTACTGCAGGACCAGCTTCCAAAAAGGGGATGTTGTTAGCCAAGTCCTCCTCTTCAAATATGTTTTCCAATCCGACAATAGGTTCAAATTTACAATTGAAGTCCCCCTCCCTACGATTACCATTGCCCTAGGGTCAATTGTTCTCAAAAGTTTATCTAACGACTCTATAACAGGGGATACCTTACTAGAAGGACTTGGTCTATTATAGACATTTATTACATAGATTTCTGTTTTATCAGGTGTTACTATCTTTATCCCCATTATGTCTAGTGCCGGAAATTCCAGCTGAGTTATATTCACACTTAGGGTGATTTTTACCCAGAGAACAAGGCCACCCGACGGTCTGCCACTTACTGAGGGGGTAGCGTTACCCAAGCTTATAGGGAGTTTCTAATGCCCATGTTTCCTGTAGTAGGCAGATTTCACTATGATTTATATACTCCTGCCATTCGCCATCTTTTAATTTACGTTTCAACCCTGCTATGTTCCAAGATATCAAACTCAATTCTGATTGCTCAGTTTGTTTACTCCTAGAATGTGGATTGTCTGGAACATAAACCGCTCCTATTTCTCCCCTGTCTACTTGATTGAAATGATGTTTAACGATGAGGTCAGATGGAACTAATTCTATGTTAGAAGCAGTTTGGGACCTCAAGCTTTGTTCAAGTATTGGGGGTAGAGTTGGCTGTCAATTAACGGCCTCCAAATTATCCCCTATAATGTCTGTAGTGTCACAGGTATTGTGTGATCTAAATCTCACTGGACTATTAGAGGGTGGGCCTGTTCTCAGATCAAGGGCTACTAGTCCATCAGCTATATCTTTTGTTTTTAATGTTAGGAGTTGTGAGAAGTTGGCCTGGCATATGCTGTCCACTAGTTATAGTGGGCACCTTGCACCAGTCCAAACGACCTTTATTGATGATAGGTTTAAAGACAACCTTTATTGAAAGCTATCCTAGTGGTAGCTATGGAGAGCAGCCTTCAGGCTAAGTCTTGAAGGAGTGTTAAGCTGTTTGTTTTATCAGTTATAAGCTCATGAATGATCAAATGAAAGGAGAACCACACAAGGTATATATATAAAATATATGTATTTATTACTAAACACTACCCAATAGTCTCTTTATGAGGCTAGAGGTCAAAGTACACAAGTTACAAGTCAAATAGCACAGTAAATTAGCACAATATACGATTAGCCCTAGGGGCGTACCAAACCATATATTAAGAAAGTGGTATAAGAACCACGACTTATGTAGACACAAGGCCTAGAGCCTGTAGAATCACTGGGACCCCAAGGAACCACCCAAGGTAGTGACACAGGGGACCCACGGGGGCTGTGTGCAGTGTGTGAACACAGCCGCAAGCTCCGTTGAAGTCTATGGGAAAGTCGTGGTTATCGTTTTAGAGATTAGGGACACTTAGAATTGGGCTAGGACCAAACCCTCTTGGACTTAGACAGTTCTAGGGTCAACACCCACGGGAGCACTGTAGTACTCGAGTTACCTCACCCAGGGAAGCCGGGTGCATAGGTGTCAAATGGTGTCGGGTCGCGTCGTCGTTTTCAATGGCAGCCTGCCACGAAGTGCTGCTGCCGGGAAGATGCGAAGTGTCCGAAGAGATCCAAGCCTGGATCGAAGATGAGAAGAACCTGAAAGCAGAGGGGACAGAGTCTGGGTCACTTGCCAGTGACCAGGGGTACGATAGTCGAATGCCCACCGATGTCGGGTGCTTCAGGTGAAAGAGGTGAAGCTTGACTCTTCAGCCACGAGGACCAGGAGGCATCGACGACGACCAGGAGCTGGATTCGAGCTGTCCCACGAAGGATGTCGAGTGCTGCAGCGTTGGTGTCCGGATTGAACACAACAAGCCTTGGCAACAGCAACCCACGCAGAAAGGAGAAAGATGCTTCGGAGCAGACCAGCAAGGTCTGAGGGACTCACCACTTGGTGGAGAGTTAGGGCACGTCTGGAGCAACCAGGAACGCCCAAAGAAAATCAGAGTTGCCTTCACAGGGACCCACCAGTCGACAGAACAGGGATTGCAAAGGAGCCCCAAGCGGAAATGCAGGAAGCGGGCCCACGGGACACTCGTGGAGTGTAGGCTCACAATCTTTGGTGCAAATGGTGCTCGGGTCCTGGGCTACAAGTAACCCAAAGCAGGACTTCAAGAGTCGTCGAGAACTCAATGCACTAGCAAATGTGCACGGTGACCAGGAGTTCCGGTTCCACGCTACTCACGAGGGCTGCGGGTCTCCGCTTTGCTGGGGACTCGGGTCGGCCTCTGAGATGTCTGGAAATCCTCTTCCTGGGCTGCAAGTACTTCGGAGTCCGGAGGGAGCTTCGGAGATGCAAACCGGCAAATGCTTCGTTGGTGCCTGCCAAGCAGGGGAGTCACTCCTTGACCCCAAGGGAGATTTCTTCAGTCCTCTAGTCTTTAGAAGAGTGTCGAAGTTCCAGGATTCAGTAGCAGAGTTTCGTCCAGGGATATCTAAAGTCCTGTTGCCAGGGTTCCCTTACTTATACTAAAGAAGGGGGTTGGACTAACTCTGGGGACCCACCTATGGGAGGGTTTGGAAAGAGGGGTGGCTACACCCATTTCCTTTGTCCAGTTTCGCGCCAGAGCAGGGGCTGGTAGCCCCTACAACCGGTTTGAACTGGGGTATGCACGAGGACACCAAATGTGCCCCCAGTGCAGGACTTCAAAGCACTCAGAGAGTGCACCCACCCAGCCCCAATCCACTAAGGCCTGTCTGGGAGGTGGTAACCCCTCCCTGTGACAGGAAACCTATTGTCCAGGCCTCCCCTGCCGGAGTTTCGATCAGCAGCAGGAGGCCAGACTCGTGTCTGTGGCTGCAGCATCCATTTTGTGATGCCAGGCTCTGTTTAGTTGGTACCGGGTATACCTGTGCTGTCATGTCTCTCCCTCTAGAAGGGTGGGATCATACTCCCATGTGGGGGTATGATTCCAAGGTGTTTGACACCAAACACGACATGTTTCCGTGCAGCCATCCCAAAGTTAGCATTTACCGTTTAGATATAATGCACTTAAGAGTATATGGTCAGGCTGCACCACAGACAACCCCGGAGAGGAGATTCCGAAGGCTGCAGAGGGGCTCTGCTCATGCATGGGCACCCTCTCACATAAAACCAAGCACCCTGCCTTCAGGATTGATAAGGCCTGCCATAGGGGTGACTGATAGGTTTGTATGTGCAGTGATAGGTGAGGTATAGTGAACCTATATCTCTGTAAGGGGTGCATGCACCACCTTACTCAGGCTGCAGTAGCAGTCCTGTGGTGTCATTTTGGAGGGACTTCCAGGGGTGGCACAATACATGCTTCAACCCCTGGTAGGCCTCTGGGGTACCTATGCCCTGGGTACATAGTATACCATATACTAGGAACTTATAAGGGTACCCCAGAATCCAATCTGAAGTGTACTTAAGGTACATAGAATCAATTTAGAGAGGAAGCAGCTAGGCTGGGGTCCTGGATAGCAGGGCCCCAGCCAGACTAAAGTCGAAAAACAGTGATACACCAGCAAAAAGTGGGGGTAACCATAAGAGGCAGATCCTACTCTCCTACAGGAGTATGGTGTCAAAAGCTAGATTTTTGGCGGTAAGACGTTCCACCTCAAGTAGATCAGATCGTATTATAGATCTACAGTCACGCTTGTGTCTGATCCAATGTATTACTTTATTTTTCAAGGACTCCTGATCCTCCCTATATGAAGAGAGACTGAGTTTGGGAATATTCGTCATAGCCACTTTCCAGCCCATTTGCTTCGGGGTAACCGTTTCCCTACGGATTTTAAAAGTCTGCCTATCTTCTTTGTGGCCAGCGGATTGGTGTCCCTTATACTGTGTAGCATATTGATCCTGCTCCCATGCTGTGCTATGCCAATGGGTATAGTCCCCCCTATATGCGTTAGATTGTGTTTTTGTGTGGGTAACGTTCCTCTGCACTCCCCTGGTCCACTCGTCCCTAATCACAGGTCTAGGTCTTCCCTGACCAATGATCATTCTGTGTTCCCAATCGTGCCTGTTTTCTGGGTTTTTGTGACGTAGTTCAGGTCTTGAGCCCTCTGGTTCCATAGCAACTAATTGGTCCTCCAATTTTTTATCTCCCTTTGCTAGAGCTTGTATACTCGAGTTGTTTTTTAATGGAGCTTGGCGATCAGTCTGACTCCTTTTACGGCATACACAGTGTTCATTTGGAGCAGGTTCCCCAACTAGCCCATTATTAGTACTTAGGTTACCTATTATTGCCTTTAGGTCAGCGACTTCTTTAGTTAGTATGTCTAGTCTCTGAACAAGGTTGTCTATCAGATACATGCTTTCGCTAGTTTGTAAACTACTACCCTGTGTAACTAGTTTTTCTGCTGGCTTATAGATTTCGCTATCTTTCTCTTGTAGATTAACATGTTGCTGCAGTTCCTGCAGGTTTAAATTGGATGGCTGCACATGTGTTACCATACTGGGGATATCAGTCCCTATTTATGGAGCTAGAGCGGAATACCTATTGGTGCAAACTATCGGTGTAGATGGATCCCCTTCTATTGCTATGTAGCTGGTGCACAACCCTTAGGCTCCTGATAAACAGGGGAATGGTTTTGGCTGTTGAAAATGTGTTGGGGAGAAGTAGTGCTCCGGGTTCTACACGGGGTCTCAATTGTTGCCGTTGTCAAATCCTTTACTGTAGAGCTCTCTATTTGAGAGCTTAGGTGGCGTCTAGTATAAAAGGCAGTGATTTTTGCTTTACTCTCACTGATTGTATTACATTTAGTGTTTAACATGGACTCCACTTCCTCAATTAGATTATCTATCTCCTCGATAGAGCAATTTTCAGCTGCCCTCTTTCTTATTTTCGAGGATTTACCCTTAGCCTGGCCATCAAGGGTCTTGCGTTTTCCCATTTTGTGTGAGTAATTTGTATTGATTAGGGCTAGGGGAAGCGTACACCCACACAAAATACCCTTGTGGATCCCCCTTTCCTTGTTGTTGGCAGTGAGCAAATATAGAAACTCCACTAAGTACAAGATAAGCAATTGACTCCAAGTGGGGTCGTGACTGGTTTCAATTTTACCACCATGCGGCGGTGCGAGCAGTGCTTCTATAATTTGCCATACCATAGAGCAGCCTCCCAGATATTAACTGCAGCCCGAGCTGTTTGCCGGACGTAACGTCGCGCGGCGCCTATGACGTCAGTCAAAATGTAATGCCGCCGAGGGGGGGAATCGTAATGTCTCAATGATACATTGTAGCACTCGCAACATCTAACTCAGCCAATCCCCCAAGCCCAGTGCTGTGAGTAGCGCGCACACCACGGAGCGCAGCCAGCCACTCCAGCTTAGTTTAGTCAGTATAGCAGCCCTACCGGCTTGACAGCTGGGGCACTGTTATACCTATTATGCGTGACAATGCATTTCAGCGTGGTGATGGGGACCACCACGCTGAAATGCGTTAGTCTAACGCCCGATGCATGGTACTTGGCAGGGCTGCATACAACAGCGATTCTCTATCGAGTAGGTAGGGGCAACGATCTGATGGACTATCGGGTTTTTCCCCCACGAATGAGCAGCACAAGTCGCCTTCAAGGGACTCTCCGCGATTCCCTGTTTGTCTTGTTGCAGTGGTCACAGAAACACATAATGCCAGCAGCCCTGCCTTTCACCCTGCACTGCTGTTTAGCATGACCACCACCTGGCTACTTGCCTCTCCATTAAGTGGTACAGTATCCACCAACTTGACCAGCCACTGCGTGGTTCTCAAAATTGAGACATGCTGCTGCCAGTAACACAACCTCAAAGACTAGCAATCAGAGCGACAGAGCATATTGACCTGCCGCGTATTAACAGCCAACGAGATGTGTAAGTACTTTGGGAGTATAATCTCCCATTGTCCTTAACGTTGCTGCTGAGGCACAGCAGACACTGACGATCATGGTGGAGATAGCTAAATGCTTTATCAATTTCTTTTGCCTTTACATTGCTAATACATAAGTCCTAACTGTAAAACACATTTCCATTGCAATGCCAATAGCTCTAACTCTAAAAAAAAAATGCGAGACCTATTGCATTGCAAATGCTTGGCTCTGTACCAGCTTCTGATAGGCATGAGCGCGTGTCATTGACAAGCCCATTTGCTCCATTATCTGACATGCTGCACTGTGCGGCCTGACTCAGCCTGTCAGTGCCTCGAACATGATCACAATCTGACATTTCGGCATGTGTGACTGGCACCAGACAGACTATAGAGCAAGTCTTGCCGACACCACCCCGCCTGGGGAGCCCTGGCCCCTAGGAAGACATCCATTGTCTCCTGGCCGGGGCCCGGGATAAGAATGATCAATGCATGTTTAGGGGGTCAGCAGGGGCCTCACTATTGAGCGCTTGGTGCTTCGTTCAAGGTGGGAATGCCCCCTTTTGACAAGAAAATACCACGGCTAGTAACATTGGTTCATGTTTTACCAGCATGCAAAGGCCCTGACCTGATACATAAAGTAAACTTCACATGACGTCATATGTATTCACTTTTAACGTGACTTTTCCTTTTTTCTGTATTTCACTTATCAGTTTAAGATCATTACAGGTAGAACTAGAGGAGGTTTAAAGTGCTTTATTCTTTATATTTGCTGTTTGAAGTACATGCTAATAATGAGGACAAATTCCTGCTTTCTGTGATTGTTCTAATTTTCTTAATGGCCGGAATACTAAATGACTGGAAATGTAAAAAACTGACCAGGTGGCAACTCTGATTTAAGGCCATTCACCAGCTGCCGTTATCAGCACTCACTTCCGCCTTGCGGCCTCCAGCCTGACCCCAAGAGGCTCTCAGCATGCACCACTCACATCTGTATGGACAGCAGTTGCACAGTCACTAGTGACAGGTGAGACACAGTGAAGAAGTGCAGGAATGACGCGGGCCGTCTCAAGCTCAAGAGGAAGTGAGATATGTCTGCTCTGTGCACTCTACCTGCATCACCTCTACCCCTGAAGTCTCAGCCCGTCCTATATACTACCCTTGCTCTCTGGCCCCATGCTGCTCTTGCCACTGCCCTTTTTAGGTCTCACCTAGGCAGCGCATGCGCTGCTCTAGGAGGGCCTTTAGCCATCGGTCTTCACTTTTCAAGCTCTGCACTCGTGCTTGTGGCGGCATCCACCTTGCGGGAGCGAGCAGCGGTGCGCCACAAGCACGAGTGCAGTGCTTGAAAAGTGAAGACTGATTGTTAGGTCTCGCCTACGCAGCGCGCATGCGCTGCATAGGCAAAAAGACCTTTTGCCATCGATTCGGCTTTTCAGCCTAAAACGTGCACGCGTTCCATTGCCTTCAATGGCAACGCGTGCACGTTTGGCGATTCACTTGCGGGAGCGAGCGGCGCCATATGGTAGCAATTATCGCTCCTGGCGCCGCTCGCTCCCGCAAGTGAATCGTGCAGGCTCGCTCCTCTCCCCCCTCCCCCTGCTGCCGTGCGAGGCGCGCGCGCTTGTTTCTTTCTTTACAGCTCGTCTTTGTCGTGCCAGCTTAAAGGCATCCAGCCACTACCATGCCCCCTTATCCCTGGAGCACTCAGTCCAGTGACAGACCAGCATTCACTTATCTCCCTGTCCCTCTCGCGGCCCTGGGCCTGCATGCCCGCTCTTGCCAGGCCTCCTTGGCTCTTTTAATTATCAGCTCGGATGCATCACTTCAGGGACTTTCCAAGGGTTGCCACACCAGAGAAAAGCCCAGCTTGTGCAGACTGCAGGTGGGGCTGAGCTGTGCGCAGGGCAGACCCAGTGCAGCGCAGGTCTGCAGGCCAGTGAGTAATTTCAGTGCAGCGGGAGAGCGAGAGTCCATTTTGCCTAATTGGGCCCGTGGCTGGGAAGCTGCAGCTCAGACTCTAAAGAAAGGTTGGGGCAAGGGAGGGTCCAAATGGCTAGGGTCTGCCCTTCTCTCTGGCATGGCTTTCATTTCTTAACCACCCGCTGTGTGTAAACCGTGTATTGCAGGATTAAACAAGCCTTGCTTGGTGTCCAGTCCACACCCGAAAGTTCACTGCACAAAGACAATACCAGCAGCCCCCACCTACCTGCACCCCATCACTTCAGAGCCTGTCTCCAAGTGTTTAATTAGAAGGGGATGCGCCTGAAATCCACACCTTTGTCTAGCAAGCAACATGTTACTTTTGGTGTGAAAAATGCAAAGCAAAAAAAGAAAGTCTATCATTGTGTATGAAAAACGAACAAACAAATGCTGAATTGTGGTTGCAGCAGGGTGCGTCCATCCACAGCCGTGCTGCCTGGAATTTATATGCAATTAGTGCTGTGTAAAGCTGGAAGCGTGTTTAATCTTCTGATAAGCGAGAATATCAGGGTGTGTTTTAAAGTCCCACATGTAAACGTCATTTGAAGTGGTGTGGGGGTCCAGGAGGGTAGCCGAGGATTGGGCTGTAAACTGTAGGGGTCCTGATGCAGAACAAGGATGCAAACTGTCTTTGTACCTCATCTGTCTAGGATCACACTGCGCACTGAGTGGCGCCTTGATTTACTTGTTTATATAACAAACGGAGGTTTTTACTTCCCTACTCATCCCAAATGAACTGCTCCCTGGAGTGCAGATCTGTGGGGGTGGGGACAGATACAGCAGTCTGAAGATCTCCAGTGTGCTTTCGATATTGTGTTTCTTTTTTGCTGGAAACATATTCGGTTCCTGCTTGATATCTTGTGGCCTCCGTAAGCATTCATGTAAAATAATTCCATATGAAGGCAGCTGTTGCATTGTGTGATCCTCAAGAATTCGGCGACTAAAATAATTACCTTTTCTCAATTTTTATAATTCTTTTAAAGTGTCTGTGCTCTGCGGTCATGAGTTGCAAGCTTATTACACAACCATATTTTTGTCTACTCATGGTTTAATCTTTCGAGATTACTGCCTATTTAATTACACGCTTTCATTTTTTTGAACGTGCATTTCTTTACAAGTAAATGCACATTTTGTTATTGCTTCCAATGTGATCTAGTTTTTCTTTGTGGCACTTTTGCCGGCAAGCAGGCAAGCCTACGCCCATTGACCAGCATGAAGTGGGAGAGCCCCACAACATGTGAGGTGTACACTGCCATCTCATACACAATAATGCAGACTCTTAACAGTAGATGTTGCAGTGCCTAGGATATTGTGCTGCGTGGCTAAACACTTTTACAATCAATGAATCAGGATTCCTAAAGTGTGGCTAATCACCCGATAGGGTGTACAGGTGCTTGCAGTCCCCGGAGGCTTATACGAGCAGCCAGGTCTTGAGGGAGATTCGGAATTGCGGAAGTGAGGTGAAGGTCCGGAGGTGTGTGGGGAGGCTGTTCCAGGTCTTTGCTACAATGTGGGAGAAGGAGCGTCCTCCACTTCTGCTTCGGTAGATGCGGGGGAGTGTGGGCAAGTGAAAGGGAGGTTGAGCGTAGTTTTCTCACGGTTGATGAAAATTCAGGCGATGGTTAATGTAGGCGGGCCTTGGTTGTGTAGAGCTTGTGTGCGTGGGTCAGAAGCTTGAATTGGCATCTCTTTGGTACGAGGAGCCAGTGGAGTTTTTAAGGTTGGGTGTGATGTGGGTTCATCGGGGATGGCTGAGGATAAGTCCGGCTGCAATAGTCTGTATGGTCTGCAGTCTCTTTAGAAGGTGTGCGGCGATTGCTGTAGTCCAGTAGGCTGGTGATAAGGGCTTGTGTCACAGTGCGTCTTGTGTGCAGGGGTAGCCTCTTGAAGATCTTATGTAGCATGCACAGAGTGAGGAAATAGGCAGAGGAGAAGGGGTTGAACTGTGATTTCATGGTGAGCTTGTTGCCAATGATTATTCCGAGGTATCCGACCTGGTTGGAGGGAGTGGGTGCTGGTCCTAGATCTGATGGCCACCAGGAGTCATTACATGTTTTGCTGCTGTAGCCAAAGATCAGTAATTCCGTCTTATAAGGTCCCAAAGGCGAGACCTATTGGCTATGCCAATGCTTGTTTTTTAATGTGGCGGATTTCCCTTTGACTCACTGCCATCTAGTGGTCACTGCCATGAATAGACGCACTCGTGCTTGTGCTGGCATCCATGGTAAACAGCAGGAGCTCTGTTACTTAAGATGCAGTTCCAAATCTGTCCCTCTCTATAGGTAAGAGTCCTGTTTCTTGAGCTATAGCTCCTTGATCCTTTTTTAAACAAACATTTGGAGGTTTTTCCCTACCCTGCATCTGTGACTTGAGTATAGGCACGAGGAGCTCTGTTAAGTGAGCTGCCATCCTAAACTCTCTACAGGACGCCTGTACCCCGAGCACTAATTCCGTCGTCTGTCTCTCTTTATAGGTATTCGGCGCTCTGTACCACGAGCTGCTTTTCTGGCCTCTCTACAAGCATTGGAAGGTCTGTGTGTTACCTGAGGCGCGTTATGTACCCTCTATCTGCAATGTTAGAATTCTGACCTCAGTACAAGCTTAGAACGTCTGTTGGTTGCCTCACTTGCAAGTCTGACCTCCCTGTAAAAGCAGAAGATGTCTTGTTTCCCTTAGTCGCACCTCCGGTCCCCGTATAATCAGCGGGAGCTCTGTTACCTCACGTTTCCAATTCCCAGCACAAAATTTGTTTGGTAACACTTAACCGTTAAGTCTGCTGCAATGCATGGGCCGTTATGTGAGAGTTTTAAAATTGGCTTGTGGCAAGAATGTAAAGTGCTTTTTTCAACATTTTAACTGTTCCAAATTCTCAAAGTTGATAAAGTTTTTAAAAAAGCTGATAAAGTCCAACAAAACGCTACGGGACGGTGACTTTCTTAACTACTTATAGCAGTTGTTTTGTTTTTTGGTAGGGTCGCTTTTGCTGATTTAATTATAAAGGGCACCTTTTTGTTACGCTTCGTAAGCAAAGCACATGGTGCGCATGCCTCTGTGAAGTGGAGTGTTTCATCTACAGTAGGGTTTCAACACTGCATGTCTGTCTTAAAAGAAGGAATGGGGGGTCGTTCTTTTAAACATTTAATTAATTAACCACTTAAGTGTGCTTGTATTTACAATTTACACACACACTTTAGTGCACAGCCGGTAGTCACCAGAGGGCAGCTAGCCGCATGCTCCCTGGCTCTGTCTCCCCCCCCCCCCTATAAATCACCCCTGTCTTGTGTCTGCTCCTCCGTGGCAAAGAACCAGCTGCACTGAGAAGGCTTCTGAGGCTAACGGAGTTGTCGTGCAGACAATCAAATATCGTACAACTGACTTCTCCCAGCCCCACAGCCCTTTCATCTATCGCTTCATTTTCCTACAAGATAATACGTTTTAAGCCACTTAAATGCCATGGAAAGGTGCTGCTGTTATCGGATATGAAAGGATGGGATTACTGCGGAAATCACATCGACATAGGATATGCTTCCATTTCTAACGATAATGGCATTACTCCTAGTCCTACTCCCTCGCCTTCCTTCAATACAAATGAGGCCCCGCCTCCCACCCAGACCCACCCCCAGCATAAAAACTCTGCCCGCCCCCACCTCCACCTGTACGTAAACAAGCCGAGCTAGCACTCAGATGAACCGCACCGGGAGGGAGGGAGGGTCCTCGAAGGAAGGCGAGGGAGTAGGACTAGGAGTAATGCCATTATCGTTAGAAATGGAAGCATTACCTCCCGTCCCTCCCTCGCCTTCCTTCAATACAAATGAGGACATAGCAAGCAGAAGAAAACAGAGACGGACAGCTGAGTGCGAGAGAACACCAAAACAGAAACAGTGCCCCAAACACAGCAGATCAACATCCCAGGAACCCAGCGGCCCAGAACAGCAGACAAGCGTTCCAGACACGCAAACGGACAGCGACAGTCAAACGGAGAGGGAGAAGACCAGGACGCAGTCCAACAGATCCCACAGAGGAGCCCACCCGACAGGACACCACAACCGGCAGGGACCACAGCAAAGCACGCCGGACAGCAAGCAATGCAGCCACCGAAATCGCCAAACAGCGAGAGGAACACCCCCAAACCCCCACAGGAGGAACCACCCCCAAAAGACGGACAGCCAGCAAGACCAGGGACCAAAGCCAATGACCCAACAGAGCAGAGGAAGGCCAAACAACCACCGCATCCGGATCAAAGCAAAACGAGAACCCACAGCCGATCCAACACCCCAAGTGCCTCGCAGAGGGGATGGCAACCAAAAACAAGACCCAAAAGACAAGAGCCGCAACCCGAGACCCCCAAGGGGACCAAAGGGAGGACAGCCAATACCAGCAGCCAAGACCCCGAAGGGAAGGATCAGACAGGGCGAGGGGCAACAGACCCCCGCCAACCCGCAAAAATGCCAGGAGCATCAAGAAGCCAGAGAGCCGCCCACAGCACCCGCAGAGGAGACACCGACAAACCCAGAAGAGCCCCACCAGGAAGGAATCGCCACGCCAAACATAGGCCAGCCACCGAGGTAACAACCCCAGAGCAGAACACCAGGCCGAAAAGGTCCGCCCATGCCAAGCACAGGACAGCAGAGAGGAGGACCTACGGGAAGGCAGCCAAGCAACTGCCAAACGGACAGGAGCCCCCAACCCAGCAAAGCCCAGCCGCACCACCACCAGGCAGCAGGCGAAACCCCTGCACAGAACCCAGGGGAAGGGCCGGAAACATCAAGAGAACGGAACCACCGGAAGGACCCACACCCGAACGCAACAGAAGGCGGACAGGAGAGGAGACCAAGGCACCCCAGGCCAACGGGGATCAACCAACAACCCCGAGCACAGAGCCACCCGACCAGAACCAGAAAGGCCCGGAGCAGTGGAAAAAGGGGGGGAGGAAGGCACCTAGAAGACCCCGAGGCACAGGAGAGGGAAGGCCAACGACCCCCCGAGCCCCGGGACCCCATCCCAGAGACCAGAACCGGGCCACCAAGGCCCACCCCGGATCCGCAACAGGACCACCACAGGAGGCCCCAACGACCCACCAACAGGCAGGCCACACGGGGAAGAAGAGAGAAAACGCGGGAAGAAGGAACGACCCAGCAAAAACAGAGCCGCCAGCCCAGAGGCCACTCGCCGAAGGAGAGAGCCGACAGCCCCAGCCCCCAGACCGGAGCCAGGGAAACAGGACGCAGGCAAACAAGGAACAGAACCGGGACCCACCCAGAGGGCGGACAGAGGACCACCTCCCCAGAACGCCAGACTGAACCAACACCGCATGGGCCCCGCAGAGAGCCACGAAAGAGCACCAGGGCAAGCCCCCAACAAGCGGCAGCAGGAGGAACTCCGGGAGACCAGCAGGGACCAGCACCCCTGAACCCGAATAGACCCCAGCCAACCCCGCACCCGGACAGGCCGGTGACCAAAGCCACCACAAGCGGAGCCGGAGGAGGCAGCAAACAGCCAGCCAGAAAGCGACGGCGGGAGAGCCACCAGGACAGCTCCCCCAGACACGGACCGACACGGGCAGCGGGGACAACAGACCCCGGAGACCAACCCAACAGGATCCAGACGGTCAGGCGGAGAAGTAGAAACGAGCCCCGAACCTGAAAACACCCCAGAAGCCACGAGCCCCCGCAGCCACACGACCGCCGGAGGAGCCCTCGGGACAACAAGGCCCGATCCAGAGAAGGAAGAGAGACCAGGTGCAGGCAGGACAAGGGAACAGGGCCATGCAAAGGCCACAACGAGCCACAACGAACACCAAGCCCCGAGAGGGGACCAGAGAAGACACACCCCAGGCCACCAACAACCCCGATCCCCAGAAGAACCACCAAGGTCCCCCGAACAGACCGAGCAAAAAGACACTCCGGCCGCACACAGCCAGAGGCCGACCGACAGAGAAGGACGAAGGAAAAAACCCTCGCACGAAGGAGAGCCACAAGAGGCACCAGGACCCGCGGGAAGACCCAGGGCGAGGGCCGGAGGCCGAAGGGAAGGACTCAAAACCGAAACAGGCCTCACCCACAGCGAACCGCAGAAAAGAAGCGGTGACTGGGAAGCGGAGAGAGGCGTCCCCGAGACCCCCGGCATGCCAAAAGATGCCAGGCAGAACCAGAGGAACGATGGCCGAAAGGACCAACACACGGAAGGGAAGGGGCCGAACCCAGGAGCAGACCCACAGGAGAGCCAGTACAAGCCGAAGCCACCGGACACCCCGAACCCCAGAAACAGAACGGAGAGGGGCCCAGGCCCGGGCACCACGACAGGAACCCAGCAGACCGACCACCTGGCAACCAAACTGGACACCCAGTCCAGCAGAGCCACCCGCGGGGACCGGAGACAGGCAGTGGAGGCAACCGAACCCCCGAACCCGGAGGAACCTGCACCAAGACGACCCTGTACACAAGAACCAAGTACACAGGACCCAACCACCAGAAATGGGCCGCCGCCACCTAGGAAGAAAAGGCCGAAGACGACCATCCACCGTAGGGAACCGAACAGAGAGCAGCGACAGGGACCCAGCCGGGCAGGGCCCGCAGGAGAGGAGGCAGGGAGCCAGGGTGAAAAACAGGCCAAACCGCACCCACCGTAAAGGCGGAGGAGAAGCCCACAATGGGGACAAAGGAGAGACCCCAGGACAAGGCACCCCAGAAAGGCAGGACGCCCCACACAAGCAAAGGCACACAGAAGCCTCAAGGCGGCCAGAAGGACAGAGGACCTGCAGCCCACAGCACCGAATAGTCCCAGGCAGCCACCCAGCCAGGCACGAACCAGGCCAGACTCCACCAAACAGCAGAGATCCGACAAGAGCAGGGGCCCACCAGGCGCCAAGGCCGGAGGCTCGAACAGCTGCCTCCAAAGCCACGAAACCCCACACCAAGGAGGGCATAGAAGAAGCCGAGAACAGGCCAGCGCCACAGCAACAGCCAAGGAGAACAGCCGACCCATCAAGCAGAGCGGCCAGGACAGAGACCAACAGCCCAACGGGAGGAAAGGGGCGAACACCCCCAACAAGCAAAGCCGCCGGAGGAAGCAGGGACTCGCAGCACCGCAGGAAAAACCCACTGATGCAAAAGAGGGCGTAAAGGAACCTGAAACCAAACAGGACCAACACAGCACAGAAGGAACGCCCAGGGCGGAGGAGAAGAGACCGCACACAGCAGGCTCCGCAGGCAACCGACAAACAGTCGCCAGCCGGGCGGCCCACAGTGGACAAAGCAGCAAGCACAATGTACACAAAAGCGGAAACAGGCAAGCACGGGCAACGCACGCCACTCCCACAGCACCCATCCCCATACTGGGACAGAAGGGCAAGCCCAACCAGGCGGGCCAGGAACACCATGAATCCCACAGGTTCCGTCCAGCAGGGAAGAGGAAAGCCCAGTCGACCAGCACAGGAGCCCAAGCGACCCTCCACACCCCCAGAGCCAAAGGCAACGCCAGAGGCGGGAGAAGGCCCAGCACCCCAGGACCCAGACGGAAACCATCCGCCCACAGGAGCCGCCGGACGAGGACGGGACAGACCAGAAGGCAGCGGCGGAGCCCGAAGCACCGGACAGAGCAGCCACAGCCAAGTCCCGCACCAGCCACAGACAGGAGAGGCACCAACACCCCCGCGAAGTCCATGCAGCCAGGGCGCCCCAGGGGGACCGGTGACCAAGCAGCAAGGGAAGAAGACCCCAGAAGGCCCCCAACAACCTCAAACGACCCAGGGCAGCAAGTGGAAAACAGCCCCCAGCAGCCCCAAGACAAGGCGGACAGACCCCCACGCCAGTCAAGGGAAAACAGCAAGCCACAGCACCCGGTACCCCCACACAGCGTAAAGGAAGAAACCACGGGTCAAAAACCCGTCCTACCAGGACACCGTGAAGAGTGCAGTCCGGGAGCAGAGGCAGCCAAGCAGGCCCGACCCGGAAACACAGCCCCAGCCACAGGAGGGCCGCCAAACAACGCAGCAGCTTCCTGAGCCACCGCTCCGCCCCCATCCACGAGGGAGACGAGGAGAGGAGGCAGCGCCAGGAGAACTCCGTCGAGGGCACCGCCGTCGCAGAGAACCAACTCGAAGACTCCCCGGCACCGCCACAGGGAGGAACTGAAGGTAAGTCTCACTAGGGAGACAGAAAAAAACAGGTGGAGGTGGGGGCGGGCAGAGTTTTTATGCTGGGGGTGGGTCTGGGTGGGAGGCGGGGCCTCATTTGTATTGAAGGAAGGCGAGGGAGGGACGGGAGGTAATGAAAGTTACCTTCGTGTCTCCAGAGAACGGCCCTCATCTCCGCATACACCAAAGAAACTTTGACAAGAATGTACGTGTTGTTATACGGGACGTGACAGAGCCGACCCCTGTTAAACACTTTTATCACCTTCGTTTCCTCCACAGTCGCATACTTCCCTCCCTTTCACTTTCCCACTCCACACCAGCCCCCCTCCCCCACACACACACACACTTTAGAACACAGCCGGTAGTCACCCAATCTTGCTGTGTTGGGCGGGGGGGGTATAGGTTTTTTTTCTCCAAACACACAACAAAATTTAAATTCCTGTAAATAAACTTGAAACATTATTCAAAATATATGAGCAGTTGGGTAAGCATAAATAAAGCCCTTTTTGTAAATCTGAAGTATGATGGAAACATGGATTTTAATACGATCAAAACAAATCAAGGCACTTGAATTGCTAATTACACAAATGAAAAATATTGGTGAAACCGGATTCCCACACATCATTGTTTGTGTACCATGTAGTTTCCGTCCCTGCCCACTCGACATAATTCCACTGCATATAATTTAGCCTAACTCATACCACATAATTACATTTCATATAATTAAACTCCACATAATTCATCACAACACCCAATTCTATGCCACGCAGTTCAACAATACACAAACCCACACCGCATAATGCATATCATAGATGATTTAGCACAAACTGTGATGTCTTTAATAGCTAATATAATATGATGGATAATATGATGCATGGCTAAACACTTATAAGGTCCCAAAGGTGAGACCTATTGGCTATGCCAATGCTTGTTCTCCTTTATGGGCTCTATCCCTATATCTTTACTCGCTTCGATCTGTGCCATCCCTCCTCTCTCTGTCCTCGTGCTGTCTGCCCCTGTCATTCTGTTCTTCCCCTGTGCTCTGGTAAAGTGTCACTCAAAATGTCACTCATAAGCACGCTGAAAACATGAAAATGTCACACATGGGCAATCGGAAAACTTGGCAGCTATGAACATGTCAGATATGTTTTGTGTATGTGTGAGGCTGGGCTGAAATAGCTCCTGCCTGGCACATGCACAAAACAGGTAGTAGAACCCTCTTCCGCTGGCAAGGCGATATTACAACTTTTACATGCAAATGATCTGTGAGATTGTTTGTTTTTATGTAAAAGCTGTAGTATGCCAAGGAGTAGTGAAAGAGGGTCTATGCCCTGGGAGCCCCTAGGGCCAGCCGCTACTGCTGCTGACCTCCTGCGCTGCAGATATGAGACTGATGTGGTGCCGCTATTGTGTCTTGATAGGGCCTCAGTAATGTAGGGGCTGGAAATAACAGAGAACAGGCAGTGGAAATGAGCATTTGCGATACTTAAATTGTGGCATGCAACAAGCCATTAAACAAAGAATAAAAAAATGAAGTCTTTTGCGAGACCTATTGCATTGCAAATGCTTGTTTAATAAAGCACGCCTCTGAGTAAGGAAAGCTTGGGACTTAGGTTAAGCCTACATTTTAGAAGGAAAATAAAGCTCCTTCTTTCATAGTACGCACCATAATGTCTAGCGAATCATTACAGGGTATGTTTCTAGTCGCCACGTTTCAGCTGATGGAACTTCCACCGGGCATGACATACTCCGCCAGGTTGGTCGAGAATCCTCTGTCACCCAGAAACAGAAGGACAATCTAACCCAAACTCTGAATTACTCCTTCGGTATTTTAGTATCACTATGCACAAAATGTATATTCCCTCCCATGCTTCAGGCGTTCCATGACATTTACTAAAATACTTTCTTCATTCGCCTCTCCACACCGTTAGTGGTACAAGAACCTTGTCCACTTTTCATCCCCTTTCTGTTGGTAAGCAGAGAGGGAGAGACAACAGACTGCATGGATAACATTCAGCAAAATGGCAGAGGCAGTGGAAGTGACATCACACATCCTTTGACCTGTAAAGGCCTCACAGAGTTTACCCCTGTCTCGAACTTTGCCTCTTAATGGTCTTCTATTTGGTGCTGAGCAAGAAGGTGTAGACACTACAGAAAGTAAACAGGACTGATAAAACCTTGTTTACTTTCTGTTCCTGGCACTGTCTTCTTAACCCTGAAATCAGGGGCATCAAAGGCAAAGTCTAAGACAGCAGCTGCTGCTCCAGCAAATGTCTAACTGACGCCCATCATAGTCCATGACAAAGACTCAGAGTTTGTGAAGAAATGGACAGAAACAAGGGGAGCGGATATCAAACTGGATACAATAATAACTTTAACACAGGGAGCGTATGCACCTCCGCCTCTCCTCACAAACAGAAGACGAATAAAAACTAATACAAATGTTGGGAGAAAATGAAAACGGTGATGATGGAAGCTTTAATTAACCGCTGTCCCTCATAATTACTATAATCTGCATTCCAGTACATCATCTTTTTGCTCAATGTTCCATCTTAAACCGGGAACAGCCAAACACAAATCGGTCTTGGAACCGCCCCAAAAGGAGCCATCCAGGCATGTCTATCGATCGCATCAGGTTGTCGCTGAAAGGAAATCGACTAAAATACTTATTTTGCAATCTCCATTTTGTTTTCTCGAATACCAAATGTTTCTTTAAAGATAGATGTCCATAGGCCTCTTTTTTGTTAACGATTGATTCGGCTCATTTACCACGTTGGCTTAATCAGACGAAACATACATTCCTTTCAAATCACAGACAGCAAGCCTTTGAATGCGCGCCCAGCCCCAAAGACAGCAAGCCTTTGAATGCGCGCCCAGCCCCAAAGACAGCAAGCCTTTGAATGCGCGCCCAGCCCCAAAGACAGCAAGCCTTTGAATGCGCGCCCAGCCCCAAAGACAGCAAGCCTTTGAATGCGCGCCCAGCCCCAAAGACAGCAAGCCTTTGAATGCGCGCCCAACCCCAAAGACAGCAAGCCTTTGAATGCGCGCCCAGCCGGGAGCCCCAAAGACAGCAAGCCTTTGAATGCGCGCCCAGCCCCAAAGACAGCAAGCCTTTGAATGCACGCCCAGCCCCAAAGACAGCAAGCCTTTGAATGCGCTCCCAGCCCCAAAGACAGCAAGCCTTTGAATGAAATCTGTGATTCTGACTATGAGGAGGAGGGGTCTCGGCGCTGCTCACATTTGAAGAGCTGCATTGCAGTGAGAGGAGACTAATTGGAATTCAGCAAAAGAGAGGACTGTGTGTGTGTGTGGGGGGGGGGCTGGCACGTGGGGGGATTGGGCAGGCACAGGGAGGGAAGGGGCTGGCATGGCGAATCGAGTGGGATTGATACATCGGGGAAGGGGCCTCCTGCGCAGACGGAGGAGTGCTGGCACAATGGAGTGATGGGGGGCCGGCACACTCCAGCACGGTGTTGCGGGAGCAGGCTGGATGACGTGGAAGGGGTTCATTATCTGACAGTGAGAGGCAGCACACAGGGAGCCATGTCGGGCTGTGATGTCCCCACTCCGCGAGAGCTTGTAAGGTCGGTGAGCCCAGAGCACTGACAATGGAGACACGACGAGTGAGCAGAGCTCTGTGGAGAACGAGGGAGGGAGTGCAAGGCGAATCAATGGAGCGCGCGCCCGGCGAAGGAACAAAGAATACAGAAAAATATAAGAAAGAAAAGGAAGATTAATAGATACACAGCAACTAAATAAACGCAGCCATAGAGTACTAAGCTCCGAAAGAATAGAGAAAATGGGGCAAAGAAAATCACAGAAGAACATACGTGTATGAACAGCAAAGGTAACATAATAAATCAGAGGTAAATAAGCCCAGAGACCACGAATGACTGCACAGCAAAGGGACAAACGCGACAGGCGAACAGAAGAAATTCACAGCAAAGGAACACAGCATAGAAAACTACAAGCATTGGCCGCGCGGCCGTGAAAGTGAAAGTAATCGCGAGCGATAAAAGCCGCTGCGAGTTATCAGGGTGGGAAGCCAGATGGCGAGGGAAGCCATATGGCGCCTGATCGGGCGTGCACGCTCGCGTGAACGCAAGCTGGTCGCCAGCAAAAGCCACTGCTGTTTGCACTTCCAAAACCCGCTTACTAAAACTCTCGCCGAGAGCCGCGCTAAGCACTGGCTCAGGCGAGACCTAAAAAACCGCTGCCAAGGAAGGGTGGGCTGGAGGATCGGCCGTCTAGTCACAGGGCACTTCAAGAGCGTTAGTTACCGGGGGAACCAGGCTTTTAAAAAAACAGGCACCCCACTTTGATTCTGCTGTCTGATAAAACAAGCTCTAGAATTAATGAATGAGAAAATACTTGCATGCACTCCTTGAAAGTTGTGTGCATAGAGTGCACACTTATTCAGATTCTGCTCGTTCACCATTGAGGGGGGGACTTGAAAAGAACAGCAACAGCTCAAAACTGCATGCTAAGCATTGCAGGAAGCGCACATGGATTTGAAATTCCAACTCCCTCAACGTGGTGTACGGCGACCTACTGGGATCCGGTTGCTCCGCTTTGCAGACAACAGTAACAAAATGATGGGGAGGGGAGGGGGGGGGCACAGACGGGCGCTGAAGCTGAACAGGCATGGCCAAAAGCATAAGTGACAATCGATTTAAATACATTTAAATAAAAACACTCACTGTGAAGAACCGGGCCTTTGGGCCTGGCGGCGCAGGGCACGCCTGAAATCTTCGGGTTCACCTGCCTTGTTGCACAGAGACACGGAATACTCTGTTGGCGTAGAAAACCAAGTTTATTAGCTGCAGCTAAGCACAGTTGTCCAAGAAGTACATCAAGTAGGTTCTCAGGAGACTGCCACTTGACTCCGTGGCTCACAAACTTTTATCGTCGAAATACATCTGTACAAACATACACCCATCACACAAATTTTTAGCCAATCAGGAGAGTTTGAAAACAAGATATTGTGTCACCAGAATGCTCTCTGCTTACATGTTGTGTGTCATCCAGCCCCCAAAGTTAATCAATACTGGTACCCATAGTTCGGTGTTTGCAATGGCAGGACATATCTGTATGCTTCAAGAGGAAGGTTACAAGGTAGGAAAACACAGGGAGAGAATAGCGAAGGCCAGAAGATAAGATATGGCGAGAGGAGAATACTAAAGGCTAACAGATAGTTGATACGGGGATTAGGTAGTCCAGACAAGGATTAGTTAGGCCGGCTGGTGTCTGAGATTGGTTTAAGGACAAGGACGGAGGGGTTTTTTGACACGTTGCAGTCCAAAAGGGCAGAGACACTTCGCTCATCGAGCAGCCTGTGTAAAGGCAACACAAAAATGGCGGTGACTGTAAGATGGGGTCAAAATTAAAGAACCTCAGACCCTCCTTTTGCCATTACGCAGGCAATACACAAAGAGTCACGCTAATCTGAATCAATGTCGATGGTCATGGTCATGAAGTCGTCAAGCTGTTGCTGCAACATCATCTTCATCTTCATATTCTCCGTTTTCTGTGGCATGGGTCTTGGGACACACATAATAGCACAAAGACCACATATTGCGGGGCCACATTGTAAACAAAGGCAACACGAGAAGATGATGGCTAAAACTACTCCAACAAAGGTCAATACCTTCCATCCCCATGTGGACAGTAGTTCCCAAAACCATCCCATCAGAGACCAATTTCCTTCGTCCTGGTGGATGGACTCAGCAATGTGGTGCAATTTAGAGATGGCCTGGTATACTGTAGGGCGTTATCAGGTATATAAATGCAACAACTCGATCCAATCAATGTACAGACTCCACCACGATCTGCGAGAATGATGTCTAACACCATTCTGTTCTGTAATGTCATAAGGCGATCCGCCTGAAGCTCAGCAGTGATATTACTCAGTGCTCCGACAGTTTCATTTATTGTTGCCTCAACTACCCGAATGAGATGTCTGATATTTCTACTATTGGCCATAGGGCCCCAAAATGGGAGGAATCCTTTAAGGAAGTCACCTCCTTCCTGTCCTGCTGTGTCCTCCAAAGCAATAACCCCTCTGCCGTACCTTGTCTTGTGATGTCCCGAAGGAGCTGAATATGTTGGAGGGAGGAGAAAAGCCATATAACAAGTCCCTGAGAAATCGGCTGGTAACCATGTATAGGCTCTGTCATGGCAGACGAAATATGTTCCTTGAGATGCTACCAATGGTGGAGACGTTCGGGATGTATAGATATATGTAATATTACAAGTGCTCTTTCCCAATTGAGCCTTAGGATTTTGACCATTGGCTTGGAGACATATGTGACCTTGGTGGGGTACAGTATATATAGGTGGGGATCCTTTCCTTTTGGCTCTGTCTGTAAGGCTAGTGACATAATGTGTCACATTCCAGTCAATGTATGCTTGTCGCTCGTCGGTGGGGAATTCACTAAATGTTTTATAATGTTTTGACATAGCCACTATTCCCTTTATTAGTGAATTATGACTAACGTCAATTCCATCCCTATACGGACCAACAGGATGTCGATGTTGGTTCTCATAGGCATTGGCAAACATAGAGGTGTAAGCCCAAGCAGATCCTTTTAGGGAGAAGGGTAGAACTAAATATGGCATTCCTTTATCTGTATTATGGGGTAAAAGTCCACAAACCCAACAATCGGTGGTATTGATTACTAATTGATGCTGGTGTAATAGCTGGATGAATGAATTGTTGAGATATTCCATTCTCCTAATTTGTTCATGCCCTGGTAGCGTATAGAATTGGTGTGGGGAAATAGTAGTGCGAAAAGGTATGGGTTGAGAGGTAGATAAAGGTACAGATGCTGGCTGCAAAGTGTGAATAACCCAACCCACACAAGCTAATAAAACACATAACAGAGTTAAAACACATAATACTACGCCACATCTATTAAATAGTAATTTACAATATTTTTCCTTCATTTTGTTTTTTTATCAATTTCTGATTCACCGGAAGTCATCCCCTAAAGTGTTGCTCGTGGCAATCTTCCTATCTCGCTCAGTTGTGGTTATTGGCCGTCCTATGACACTGCAAGTCCTGCAGACCTAGTGCCACTACTCAGGTCACAAACCAAGTCTCCTACCACGACCCTGCAAAAATGGGATGAGTCCAGTATCACATAAGGAAGAAAATATATACAATTCAAAAATTCAAAAATGCAATCTAAGAAATAAAAAAATGCAGTTTAGGAACGAAGGAGAGAAAAAATAAAAATAAATTTCAAATGTCTTTGGCCACTCTAGGCCTCAGATTGTATCTATCCTTGTTTGGCACAGTCTGGTCTTGAAAAGTCTCTCTGGATCAGTTGTATCTATTCTGAGATGCGATGGTACAGCTTCTTGCAAAACATCATCGTCCTCTTTCTCAGTCCGAGTCCATTCTAGGTGTGCATCGCCAAAAGGTACAAACCGGGGAACTCTCTCTCCTTCACAATCACCTATACCTTCGCGGACCCACTGATCAAAAGGCAAAGGCAAGGGTACCCTTTTGCAGTGCACACCATGGATCCAGTTCTTTTTCCCAACGACTTTTACGGCTGTACGTGTCGTCAGCAGGACCTGTCTTGGCTCCGCCAGCGAGGCTCCAAATTCCTCTTCCTCTGAAAATTCTTAAGGCACACCCAGTCGCCAGGTTGGAGGGTGTGCCCAGGATCCGAGGAAGCCTGTGGCAAGGTGTCTTGTACCTGCTGATGGAGAACACGCAATTTAGTGGTGAGGTCATGCAAATAGTCAATTAACATTGGGTATTCTATGTCAGAGTACTTCTTGGGTCTAGGGACACCCCAGACATTAGCCGGGCGTCCGAACACAATCTCATATGGGCTAAGTCCCACACGAGAATGAACAGTTGTTCGAGTTGACAAGAGGGCTAGAGGTAAGGCGTCGGGCCAGGCAAGACCTGTGCTGGCTTGTATCTTTGCAAGTTTAAGCTTGAGAGTGCCATTATAGCACTCTACCAAACCCGCTGACTGAGGGTGGTTTGCCGCGTGGAATTTTTGCTTAATCCCAAGACCTGCACATACTTTCTGCATTATTTGACCCACGAATTCACTTCCATTGTCACTCCAGACAATTCGAGGTAAACCAAACCTCGGGAAGTATTCTTTCAGAAGGACCTTAGCTGTAGACAAGGCAGTATTATCCTTTAGGGGGTAGGCCTCTATCCATCTGGAAAAGGCACATACCACCACAAGGACATACTTTAGGTTTCTGCATCTCTCCATATGAATGTAGTCTATCTGCACTACCTCAAAAGGATACGCTGGGGGAGCAAAATGGCCTGCTGGGGTTGGTGTCCCTCTTCCTGGGTTGTGCATCAAACAAACAATGCAATGTTTAACAAGATTGTCTGCACATTTAGGAATCCCTGCATTCTGCCATACCGGAGCCAAAAGCTTGCATATTCCTTTCGCACTGATGTGGGCTGGACCATGCGCAATAGTCACTACTGGAAGTACATAGGCGTCTGGTAACAGCCAACGTTGGTGTTCTGACAATTCTATCCAACATCCTGTCGCATCCAACATTCCCGTACTATCTCTCCACTTACTCAATTCTTTCTCTGTAGCCTCTTCCTGAATCATTTTCACACTTTCTATTGTGTCCTCACACATTCCTCCTTGACTGACCCATCTAGCAGGTCCAGCAACATACATATGACTCGTCACATCTCTCGCTGTATCTTTCGCTATCTGATCCGCAAAAGCGTTTCCTTCACCCACATCATCAGTGACCCTTTTATGCGCACTACACTTCACAATTGCTATCTGAGTGGGTAAAGCAAGTGATTCCAAAAGGTCATTCACTAACTGACCATGCTGTATTTTAGTACCATGTGAGGTAAAGAATCCTCTTTCCCTCCAAAGGCGGCCAAAACTGTGGGCCACCCCAAATGCATATTGGCTGTCGGTGAACACATTCACTCTCTTCCCTTCGGCCAATACACAAGCTCTAGTCAGAGCTATCAATTCAGCTGCTTGGGCTGAATTCTGCCTAATGCGTGCTGTCTCCACAATCGTATGCAAAGTGGTAACAGCATAGGCTGCAGTCGTTTCACCATTGGGGAGCTTAAAACACGAACCATCCACCCATAGGATCCCATCTGGGTCCAGGAGCGGCGTATCTTTTAAATCAATCCTACCTTTTGTCTCCTCCTCTGTACGGAGAAAACAATCATGTTGCTCTTGAATGTCTTTCTCTACCGGGATTGGTAACAATGTAGCTGGATTTAGGGTATTACATCGCTTGATGTGCACGTGACTAGCCAAGAGCGTCAGCTCATACCCCGATAAACGGGCGCTCGTAAGATGCTGGGTTTTTGTCCTGTTTAAAAGTGTTTCCACTGCATGTGGCACCATGACAATAAGCGTATTGTCTAGCACCAATCCAGCAGATTGGCGAATAGAAACTGCTGCTTCTGCTGTAGCTTTCAGACAACTAGGTAATGCTTTAGCTACAGGGTCTAACGTAGCCGAAAAATAAGCACACAGGCGTTGTTTGTCACCAAATTGTTGTGTCAAAACTGACAACGCGCAACCTTCTCTCTCGTGCACATAAAGTGTGAAAGGTTTGCTGTAATCCGGAGTACCCAACACAGGAGCAGAACACAAGGAAGTACGCAAATCAGTAAAACTTTTCTGGCATTCCTCTGTCCAAGGAAGAGGTTGGGGGTATCTTTAAGGGTAAGTGCTAACAAAGGTTTTGCTAACAAAGAAAAATTCGGAATCCATTGTCTGCAGTAAGAGGTAATACCTAAAAGGCACGCACCTCTCTCTGTGTGCATGGTACAGACATTTGTGCAATTGATTGGATTCTTTCTGGGGTCAACTGCCGTCCCTCCTTCGACAAGAGATGACCTAAGTAGGTAACCTCTTGGCGACAATATTGTAATTTAGAGGGTGAAACCTTATGATGAAGGTCAGACAAGTGATGCAACAGTGAAACAGTAACTCGTTTACAAATTTCCTCAGAATCAGCAGCAACTAGCAGATCATCTACGTACTGAATAAGGGTGGCACCTGGAGGCAAAGTGAAAGCATCGAGCTGAGTTTTCAAAGCCTGACTATAAATGGAGGGACTTTCACAATAGCCTTGAGGTGCGCGCTTGAACCGGAAGCTTCGGCCTCCCAAAGAGAAGCCAAAAATATCCCTACTTTCCTCAGCAATGGGAATGCTAAAGAAAGCATTCTTAAGGTCAATGACCGAAAACCAGGTAGCTGAGGCAGGTATCATTGTCAATAAAGCAGTGATATCTGGGACGACAGGAAACTGGGGTACAACGATCTTGTTGACCTCCCGGAGATCGATTACAAAACGATAAACCGTTGGCTGGGAAGAGTCAGTACATTTAAGGACAGGCAGAACAGGACTATTGCACACATTTCCTCTAGTCTCTTCAACCACACCTTTCTCAACCAAATCATAAATGATAGCCATCAGCGCTCTCTCACCATCACTCGAAATTCTATACTGAGGAATGCGAGGTAACCTAACATTGGACTTGAGGGTGACAACATAGGGTGGAATCTGCAAGAGACCAACATCATTGGGGCCTGTAGCCCAAAGAGTAGTAGGCAGGGAACGTAATTCAGAAGGGAGTTGGTCTCTAGACAAATATGTCGGGAAATTAATCTCTTGCCTAAAGTAAGATGTACACCAGAAGGAGAACAATGCAGTGTCGCATACAATCTCTTTAACAAGTCCAACCCCAACAAATTCTCACCACAACCAGTTGTCAAAATAAGAGGAGCCTCCAAATCATAAGGGCCAATGGAGATAGGTAAAAGACAAGAAACTGGGTTACGAACCGGGCGCCAGAAAATCCTACAGAAACATTTGTTAAGCCAGACAAAGGTGCCCCAGGGAGTTTAGAGTGGATGATAGAACTCTTCGTTACACCAGTATCCAAGAGAAATGGTTCTGATACACCAAGCGCAACGACATCAACATAAGGCCCATTTTGGTCCACTGGAACTGAAATGACTCCCTCACTTTGTCCACGGCTGTCCTAGCTAGAGAAACCCTGATTCTCATCTTCCATATAATAATCGTCATTATAATAATGGGCAGACTGAGTATTTTGCTGATCAAAATAATTCATGGAATTTTGCGGCGGAAAGGAACGTTGATCCTGGGACATGGTACTTCGCCCCTCCCCTAGGTGTTGACTGGAAGCCACCCGGCCTCGCGGCCCAGGCGTACCAGCAGCACGCTGCAATAATATCGGGCAATTATTCTTGAAGTGACCTTCTTCCTTACAATAGGCACATTGATTAGGACCCAGTGGAGGCCGTGGAACAAAAGGCTCAGGTTTCTGAAACACCTTCTGAAACTGGGGAGTGGGCTGAAACTGGCGCTGAGCAGGACGAGGAGGATAAGCCTGTTGTAAAAGAGCCTTCGTCTTTAAATCTTTAGTCTTTTTATCCAATTTGTCCTTTTCCTCCTTATCCCTATTTTCGTAATATTGGGCAGTAGCCAATATCTGGGCTGAAGAAGAAACAGCCCATGAACTTTCGGAATCCTTTATTTTATTAGAGAGCTCGGGAAGCAAATTAAATACAAATTTATCTACGAACAATCGCTGTCCCCCCTCTGTGCTCATATCCTGACCACTGTGATCAAGAAACGTTTCTTCAAAACGAGTGAAGAAGTCAGAGACACTCTCATCCTTCTTCTGCTTACAGGCAGCTAACTTATCCCAAATTAACTCGCAGAGCGGGCATCATAGTTTTCATTAAGGTAATTATTCTACCAGGAAGTTCTGCAATTAAATTATCGGGTTTAGCACCACCCACTTGGAGCCCATCAGCAGCCAGTATAGCATTCCAACCACCTCCTAATTCTTGGGCGTGGTCCTCTTTCCGAATCCTAGCCCACAATGGTTGTGGGACAACATTTCCCATTAACATATCTATGTCAGCCAAATTCATAATACAAGCGTCAACAGTCTGAGATAATTCCTTGTAGTAACCAGCAGGGTTTTTACGGGGGTCAGGTAAAGACTGTTTAAGGGCCAGCACCTCAGATCTCTTCCAAGGTACATGTACCCATATACGTTGGAAGTGAGCCGGTATAAGCGGATTATTACCCTGGGCTGCAACCTCTTCTCTCCATACTGGGGGAACCTCTCGCATAGGATAGTGTTTCAGATTGCGCCTAACAGAAAGATCAGGTTCAGACAAAGACCGGGAAAAGAACATTGATCTAAAAGTAATAAGTGTCCGTATAGCATTCTCAACCTCAGGACCCACAATAATTCCTTTATCAAAATCAGTCCTAATATCCAGCAAACCCTTGGGAGCTAAACCCAATCCCGTGGCCTCCCATTCCTTACCTAGGATTTCACACATGGCATTGAAAACGAATCTTTGTACAGGGGCATCCCACTGTTCAAAAGTATCCATGATATCTCGAACAGTATATTCGAGATCACTCAGGATCCACCTGCGAGCAAGACTCATGAACGTATCTCGTTCTTGGGAGTCAGGAAGTAAACTACGGGTCTGCCTACGGGGAAGAACAGGAGTCAGACTTACTGACCCAAAGAGAGGAGAAAAGAGACCAGAAACAGTCTCAACCATCCGCTGACGGATAGAAGGGGAAGTTGGCAGAAAAACAGGAGATAGTGTATGAGACGGAGCAGGAGAAGAGGCAACAGGTAGAGCGGAGGTCGAAGGCAAAGAAGACTGAGGCAAAGAAGTCGGAGGCAGAGGAGCTAGAAACAAGGGAGCTGAAGGCAAAGGAAATGGCGGGAGTGGCAGTGCCACAAAGGGCTGTGATGGAGGTGCAGGAGCTGGAGCTGGTGGGAGAATAACAGGTTGTTGGACGGGTAACAAAGCGGGGGTGCATTAGCGCCTTGTACATAGGGCGGGGGCGATCGTAATAAGTGAGACATTAAAGGATCCTTCTCAGGATCAGCATCGCGATTTGGGGAAGAAGTTGGCAGCACTGGGTAACATTTGTCAATCGCCATGTGATGTTGCCTATCTAAGATCTCTATCGCATGATCTATTTCATTATTTTTAAACTGTTGGGCAGCCTGTATGACAGTGATATCTTTTTCTTTCCTATCTCTTTTTGCCTGTTTAATTTCTTTCTGTTTGGCTTCCTTGCGCCAAAGGCTAAAAGAGTCAAACATAGCCGGCCGGGCTTTTCTTTTAAACAAAGTAGCTTCTAAATTGTCTAAAATATCAGGCTCAAAACTACCATTATGTGGCCACTGTAAAACACCATCTTTCTTCGTATAGCGGACCCATATTTCATTAAAGGTGATGGGGCCTATACCATGTTTAGAGTAAAGCTCATAAGTAGGAGTTCCAGCCGGAGGAATTGGACAAGAGTCCTCCAGTCGGGAGTCCATATCGCAACAAAAACAACACCATTTTTTAAACTTACTGAAACCAGGCATCGTTACTTTCACTGGCTTCCTACAAACAACAAGGGGTTAATCAAAACAGCACAAACGTACTCACCCCTTGGCTTCGACAATTGCAATTTTCGAATCTAAGAACCCAAAACAAACAAAAAGGAGTGGGAGCTACCCACCAGTACTTAACAAATGTCTTCTTCACGCCAACAGAGGTCCGTCTAACGTCTCTCAATACCAGTCATCACCAAAAGAGGGACCAAGGCAGGGCAGCAGTCAGGGCAGCAGGCACCAGCAGCCGTGGGAAAGGAGAAGCCACACTTCAAAGACCATCGGCCCACTCTTCGACATACAGGGGTCGCTGGTGTGGGGGCGCCTCCTCTGGAATTTTCCTGCGGGGCTCCTCACGATCCTTGGGCTCAACCGCTACCTCTGAAGCCGCCCCACGCTTGGGCGCCAATTGAAGAACCGGGCCTTTGGGCCTGGCGGCGCAAGGCACGCCTGAAATCTTCGGGTTCACCTGCCTTGTTGCACAGAGACACGGAATACTCTGTTGGCGTAGAAAACCAAGTTTATTAGCTGCAGCTAAGCACAGTTGTCCAAGAAGTACATCAAGTAGGTTCTCAGGAGACTGCCACTTGACTCCGTGGCTCACAAACTTTTATCGTCGAAATACATCTGTACAAACATACACCCATCACACACATTTTTAGCCAATCAGGAGAGTTTGAAAACAAGATATTGTGTCACCAGAATGCTCTCTGCTTACATGTTGGTGTGTTATCCAGCCCCCAAAGTTAATCAATACTGGTACCCATAGTTCGGTGTTTGCAATGGCAGGACATATCTGTATGCTTCAAGAGGAAGGTTACAAGGTAGGAAAACACAGGGAGAGAATAGCGAAGGCCAGAAGATAAGATATGGCGAGAGGAGAATACTAAAGGCTAACAGATAGTTGATACTGGGATTAGGTAGTCCAGACAAGGATTAGTTAGGCCGGCTGGTGTCTGAGATTGGTTTAAGGACAAGGACGGAGGGGGTTTTGACACGTTGCAGTCCAAAAGGGCAGAGACACTTCGCTCATCGAGCAGCCTGTGTAAAGGCAACACAAAAATGGCGGTGACTGTAAGATGGGGTCAAAATTAAAGAACCTCAACTGAAAGTCTGTGCTTTCGATTACAAAACAAGCAGAAGGGGTGTACTGTAAAATCAAATCAGGCGCCGTGCAGAAACACAAAGCACGGCGCCCATGCATATAGCTGTGTGTTCCTAAGCGGAAATCGGAAATGAATAATTAAAAAGCAGATCGGGTGGCGGTGGGGACGTCCCCGATGGCAGGGGCGCTAAGCAGTAATTAACAAGCATTTGCAATGCAATCTGTCTCGCCTTTGGGACCTTATAAGAATTTAGTGATGCAGCAATGTATCGCACATTAGTGCAAGGTAGATCTCCGTGGCTACAAATGTATCACTGTGTAAGCGCTTGTCAAACAAGCATTGGCATAGCCAATAGGTCTCGCCTTCGGGACCTTATAAGTATTTATTTATGCAGCACAATATCCTTGGTGCAACAACATCAACTGTTGCATTGCTAAACACTTATAAGGTCCGAAAGGCGAGACCTATTGGCTATGCCAATGCTTGTTTGCATTGTAAGGGCGCAGGGCACCATTTACTGGCACTCGTGAGTTCCACAGACAGAAGGGTGTGAGGGAGCAGTGCAGAAATTGAGAGGATCACAATTCACTAAAATGCATAAGGGACAACATCAAGAAGCATGCGGGGGCACACTGCACAGGTTAAGATTGTTGCAGGTAACTGTTCACTAGGGGGGTTCACAGTAGAAAGGGTGCAAGGGCATAGTGCCTAAATGACACTTATTTAACAGAGAGAGAAAAAGCTAGGTCTTCAGAGCTTTCCTGACGTTTAGAAGAAATAATTGTTACTGCAAAGATAGAGTAAGCAAGGTCAAATCTAAGGCAGTTGCCCCTGAAAACGCTCTGCCACTAATTGCGGAATGGAGAAACTGATGTACTGACAGAAGGAAAACATCCATAGACCCAAGCAACTGCTGGGTTTATAGCAAGACAGCAAACTCACAAAGGTGTGTAACAAGCATTAAAAAGTGTTTCATGTACTAGGCAGAGAGATGTAAACAACCCTCTGTCCTTCACCGGCAGCCAGTGGAGAGAGGTTAGGGCACGAGAGACACAAGTGAGAGCGCATGCAATGTGTGCGCTGTTGCAGGCGAGATCTAACAATGAGTCGCTAATCAGTATACGTAAATTAAAAAGTAAACTATTAAGCAGTGAGTTCCATATGCATAAATAAATGTGACCTGTGATGCTGTGAGTCCCAAACGCCTAAAAGCTTCAAGCCCTATATGAATAAAAAGTGACCCGTTCAGAAGCCAGTTTAGTGGGTTTTCCCTGTGCGGGACTCAGTGTGTCTCTTTGCTATGGGTCCGGGCTCGGGTCTCTGTCTGGGGGGAAGCTGTGGGGGCCGAGACATAGGAGGAGCTGCATTGTGTGCGCCGAGGATATAGCCGCTGCCCAAAGCGACAGGAAGTCTTCTAGCACAAGCCAAGTGCCAACATTTAAGAAGAGGAAAGTGGGAGACATAAAAAATAAACTAGTGGGCATTGGTGTTAAGTGACAGTATGGCCTATAAATGCCTTATCATCGCATGTAACACAACAATAAGTTTCCGGCTCTCCTACTAAGCTATATGTGTTCGCTTTAGAGCAGAGTGGACATATGTGGAGGTTGGATCTAGTAAGTGCCAAAGATTGCATTCAATATGCTGTAACGCAAGAGTAGAGGCTTAAAAAGGGTTGCTGTATTCTCATCTATTTACAGTAAACGCTAAAAATGTCAGGAAATTATTTAGGAGCCCGAAGGAGAGGTTCTTGGGGTACGAATCCCTGCTCCAAATCTAGGCCTCTTTCAGCCAAGAAGAGCAGGTGAAATCTAAGGATGTTAGGTGGGATAGTTTCAACTCAGGCTGCCAAGCTTGATTTCTCTTCCATTTCCATACTCTTTCTTGATGTGTATTTGTGCAGCAGTAAGCAGCATCCCTGCCTGTAAAAAAGTTGCATAGCTACTGGTCATGTCACCAACTCCGATTTTTCCACATTTGGCATCAATGTGCCTGTTTGCCTGCATCTCTTCCTTGTGCACTTTGCCGTATGACTTACACCGGGCCTGTTCTGATTACCCGACCCCTTTTATGTATGTGCATGCAGGCAGCTCCCAGCTTCTCCAGGGCCTCAGTCAGTGCTGTGTGGCTGCCTTTACGTTATAGTCAGGGCCACTGGAATTATGCGATTGTGCGGCCGTGGTGATTTTTGCATAACAATAGATTGGACGCAATTGCCACATAATCCATCATCTTCCGCATAATCTGCAGATTTTAACAAAAAAATGTGGTCACTGGTTCAAAGAGTTCAAAAGTTACTAAAAATGCAGAGACCAGTGTTGCCGCGCAGTGGAAGGCCTTTTGCACAGCTGGACTGGTCACCTTTCTGTTGCTTATTGCTATATTTGAGTGTTAAACTAGTACTAATGCGGTGTAACCTGTGCCCAGACAGTATTTCCAAGTTTAAAAATGACGAAATAATGAAGTAATACTTTCACAAAATGTGCCACATTATGCCGCATAATTTGCCTTTTCTTGCCGCATAATTTTCTCAGCCCTGCCGCATAATTTGGCCCTCTCCTGCCGCATAATTCCAGTAGCCTTGGCTATAGTCAGAATTTGTGGGCCTTTCTCTCACATCTCCTCTTCCATCAGCCCCTGGGTGCTGGACCACAAGACAGGAGCGCCTCACTGGTCACCTCAACGCTTCTCACAAAGGATCACAACAAATACAGCGCTCTCTGAAGCCACGTATAGTGCACGACTCACTATTAATGTGCTTCGACGCCCACAGAGGGGTATGAAGCGCTTTATAAAAGCTACAGTAGTACAGTACAATGTGAAGCAAGGCCCTGACGTTTTTAAGAACCAAGGCAGCTGCTGTTGGATGGGAGTGCTGCGGTATTTAATAACCACGAAGGCTGTCTAGTTTTGATTACACTCCATCCCTCTTCCTTCCACCGCTCTACGCCTTCTATCTCACTCTCTCAGGTAATTCCGTCTCTGTTTTTCCTACTATTCGTTGTTTTCAACCCTTCTCTCCGTACATATTTTGCCATTGCTGCCTTTCTTTCGCTTCGCCTGGGTTAAAGTCTGACGATGAAAAGTCCCGGCCCCAAATACGAGTGCCGGTGTCTAGTCCAACACCAGCAACAACCAACACAAATTAAACACACCCTCCACGATACAAACTTCACTTCTTACGTGGCGAGATCTGCGCGGGAAAAATCAAGCCCTGTGGAAAATGTTCGCACATGTAATACTGATTTGGGTGCAAAGTCGTTAGCGCCAAAACTGGCTTTACGTTGAACATCAGACTGAGGGCTTAACTGAGATGTTAGAGATGAATTGTATGGCCCCACTGAGAGCTGCATTACTTCTAGGCGCTTGTGTCAATAAAGTGCACGCAAAAAATAGCAGTTTAACACCAGTCCCCCAAAGCAGTACCAACGTCCATAGCCTTCTGTAAATGCCCCTCTAATCTCATCAGCAGTACTGTTTTTCCAGATTTCAGTAAGCATGTCTACCATGGTAACATACCCCCGAGACAAGAAAAGCGACATTAGGAATTCATTAATTAATGTACTGTGGACTTTTAATACGATGACTGAAGATTAAGCCCTTATGTATGAATACTTTTCCCATAGACACAAAATGGGTAAAGTCCTTTAATACATGAGGCCTCTAAATCTCTGGAGACGTCAATTAAAACAGCAGGTGCCCCCACATTGTTAAGGAGCCTTCGGAGCAGCGAAGAGGACTGTGGGATATGTAGTCCTGATTAGCAATTGGAAAAAGTTACTCGGACGTTGTATTCTTTTGAGTTAATAAAGTTGAAACAGTCAATTTAAAGTCGAGTTCATTGAACTAGACATAGAAGGTCCTTTGATTCAGTTGGCGCGTGACTCGATGCGACAGCCATGTGGGGTTGACAAGGGGCCAGCGACGGAAACAAAAGCGCTCACTGAGATAAACAGCAGAACAAGAGGCCAGTGACCGAAAGAGCAAAGCAAGGGGCCAGTGTCGGAGACATCAGGGAAAGGGGCCAGTGTCCAAACCATGAGGGCAGTGTCCGAGACATAAGGGAAAGAGGGCAGTGTCAGAGGCAGCAAGGCAAGGGGCCGGTGTGACTGAGACAGCAGGGCAAGGGGCTAGTGTCAGAGACAGCAGGGAAAGGGGCCAGTGACTGAGGGAGAAAGGCTGGGGCAGTAACCAAAACAGAAAGGCAAAGGGTTAATGTGAGAATTAGTGGCACAAGGGACAGTGACAGAAACAGAAACGAAAGATCAAAGGGCAGTGACAGAGAGAGCAAAGCAAGGGGCTAGTGTCAAAGACAGTCTGGCAAGGGGCCGGTCACTGAGAGAGCAAAGCAAGGGGGCAGTTCTCCGAGACGGCCGGGCAAGGGGCCAGTGACAGAGAGAGCCAAGCAAGGGGCCAGTGTCAGAGACAGCAGGGCAAGGGGGCAGCGTCAGAGGGCAGTGTCAGAGACAGCTGGGCAAGGGTCCAGTGACGGAGGGAGAAAAGCTAGGGGTCAGTGACTAAAACAGCAGACCAACGGGTTAATATGAAAACCAGCGGTAGAAGGGGCAGTGACAGAAACAGAAACGAAAGGTCAAAGGGCAGTGAGAGGCAGCTGGGCAAGAGACAGTGAAAGAGACAAGAGAGCAAGGCGCAGTGACAGAGACAACAGGACATGCATCAAGAGACGCCAAGGGGCGGTGATAAAACAGCAGGGGCAGGCAATCGGCTGGAAACACAGACAACATGGCGAGGGGCTAAAGACAGAAATAACAGGGCAAACGGCTGGAGTGAGCAGGGCAAGCCGTGAGCAAGTGACACGAACAGGGTATGAGGTCAGAGACAGCAAGGTAAAGGAACACAGGAAGAGACAGGAGCTGCAGCTTCTCCTCCAGGCCCCGGGCGGGTGCAGTGCTCCCCGCCTCCTCCTCTCCTCTGCGGCTCCGTGCTCTGCCCGCCCGCGCTCAGACCCCCTGCCCGCTACCACCCGGGCGGCCAACGCCGCCGCCATCCCCAGTGCACAGGAACCGCCGAACGAGTAGATGCGGCCAGGCAGCCAGAGCGGAGCCTGCCAGCCAGAGCGAGGGTCGGTCGGGCGGACGAGCGCCCCCTGGCCGCGCCTGGCAGCAGGGACTGCGGCAGAGCAGAGGACACACTGCTACTGCTGCTGTGGCTGCTGCAACTACTGCTGGGTAACCCTGGGGGAACTCAGCGCACATGGGCTATTAATAGCACTCGGGGGTTGGCAGACCTGGCAAACACCCTCTTGGGGGCCGCACGTCCCCACTACCTAGTGAAAACGCCTATTTTCGGACAAAAGTGTACACGTGCTCGCCTTTGTTCTGCTTTTTTCTGCAAATCTGGGAGTGTACTTTAGTGGCATTTTACTACCGGTGATCGTGCGTACTACGCAGTCCCTCTGCAGCGCCCCAGCGAGAGTGCACCCTAGAATCAAAGCACAGGCAGATCTTTGGTGATGCACGTTTTTACAGATGAAAATCTACTTCTTGATGATCTGTGATTAGGACCAAAAGCCTAGAAAAACAATCGTGCGCGCGCCTCGCGCAAGTAGGGAGTGGGGGGGGGAGTGCGGCCGAGAGCAGGCAGCGTTTCCCTTGCGGGAGCGAGTGGCGCCAGGAGAGATAACTGATAACACATGGCGAAAAAGCTCGCTCCCGCAAGGGAATCGCCAGACGTGCACGCGTTGCCATTGGAAGCAATGCAACGCGTGCACGTTTTTGCCCGCAAAGCTGTGCCGATGACTAAAGGTCTGTGTAGGCGAGACCTAAAAGGTCTTTTTCCTATGCAGCGCATGCGTAGGCGAGACCTAAAAATCAGATGCAGTCACCCAATGGGGCTTTGTGCGTAGAAGATCTGCGTAAGGGGAAGAGGAGAACAAATCAGTAGAAGGTGAAAGAAGACCAACTAGAAAGGGAGGGAGTGGTGAGTGGGCCTTGTTTACCACAGATGTGGATTTAGGCAGTGCTTTAAATGGGAAAAAATAAGTGCAGGTACTCATTAAAATGAGCTAGATGTGTAGTGAGGGGCGGGGCTAGGGGCGGGGCTAAAGGCAAGACATGATGATACTTAACGACTTCTATATTAGTTGCAGCACATACCAAAACACATGAGAAATGTGTTTATATAAACAAAGCAAGTTAACTCATTACACAAAATGAAAGAGAAATGCTATAATATGTTAACATTTCCTTTTTTGCAATAGTTGCACTTTCTTAATGCCATACTGTTAATTGCTGTTGTTTCGCACAATACTATATATTTTTCAGCAAGTGAGTAGGAAGAAACTGAAAATACCCCACTTCGAACCAAAGCTCTTATGGCACAAAGCAAATGAAGCAAATCATCATGACCCTCCCCAGAAGATATCTCTTGTCTCTTCCATAGATCTATCCATTCATCCTTTCATCCTACCATTTACCTGCTGATGTCCACCATTTAACCTTTACATTCTGTCGTCTATTCAGTCTTTCATCCATCATTCAGTTTTTCACCATTCCGTCTGTCCACCCTTCATATCCAAACCTATCCATCCATCCAACTCAAAACCTATCCATTCATCCTTTCACTCATCCATCTCTTTATCCACCCTTTCGCTCATTCATCAATCCTTTCGCTCATCTATCCATCAACCCTTTCACTCCTTTATTCCATCCACCCTTTCATTCCATCCACCCTTTCACTCAATCCCTCCTTTCACTCATCCATCATCTACCCTTTCATCCATCCTCCCTCCCTTTCATTCATCCATCCAATCGTTCACTTATCCACCCATCATCCGTCCTTTTATCCAATCATCCACCCTCTTTCACCCATCATTCCATGCTTTCACTCATCCATCCATCTATACATCCACCCTTGCTCACTCATCCATCCACTCACTCACCCACTGAAAATTCCCCTACTTTGAACCAAAGCTCTTATGGCACAATGTAAATGAAGCAAATCATCATGACCCTCCCCAGAAGATAGGTCTTGTCTCTTCCATAGATCTATCCATTCATTCTTTCATCCTACCATTTACCTGCTGATGTCCACCATTTAACCTTTACATTCTGTCGTCTATTCAGTCTTTCATCCATCATTCAGTTTTCACCATTCCGTCTGTCCACCCTTCATATCCAAACCTATCCATCCATCCATCTCCAAACCTATCCATTCATCCTTACACTCATCCATCTCTTTATCCACCCTTTCGCTCATTCATTAATCCTTTCGCTCATCTATCCATCAACCCTTTCACTCCTTTATTCCATCCACCCTTTCACTCAATCCCTCCTTCCACTCATCCATCATCCACCCTTTCATCCATCCTCCCTCCCTTTCATTCATCCATCCAATCTTTCACTTATCCACCAATCATCCGCCCTTTTATCCAATCATCCACCCCCTTTCACCAAGCCATCCATGCTTTCACTCATCCATCCATCTATTCATCCATCCATCCATCTATACATCCACCCTTGTTCACTCATCTATCCACTCACTCACCCACCCACCAACCCTCCCTACTATGCTATTTATGAATCTTTGTCGCGGAGCAGACATGTACACACAAAGTGCCACCCATTTTCTTTAAAATACCTCCTGAGAGTGTTTTGATTCTCTCTCTCTCTTTCTCTCACTTTTTTCTTACAAAAAACAGGCATACGAATGCAGGCAAACACACAAACATAAGCAGGCACACAAAAGACTTGGGTATGATGAAAGCCATGTTATACTCTTCACCTACCATGGCTTTTTTAATTGCCACCAGGGCCGGACTGGCCGTAGCCTGATTGCCACTGCCAGGGGACTGCCATGATTCCTGTGTTTGCACAAATGCACAGGATAGTGCATTTAGTGATAGTGACTGTGATTGACAGCACAGGGCCTGAACGGACCCTGCTCTGTCAAACACAGCGTGATGGTGAGCACCCGGCAATTATTCAAATGAGCCCTGCTGAATAGCTCAGCTGGGGCTCAGATCGGGGATACAGAAGTGGCGCCTTGGCTGCCAGATACACCTTCCACTCCGGCTCACCAGCACTCACAGCCAATAGGCCTACCTTTTCATGAGTACCGGTACTCTCCTCAGCAGAAGAGAAGTGCCGGTACTCAGAGGGATAAATCTAAGAAGTGCCGGTACTCAGTACCGGTGAGTACCGGCCCATTTAAAGCACTGGATTTAGGTATCCACACCGCCATAGCTCTTCAAAACACACCACAACACAAACGGTAATCTGTGATCCAGCATCAACTTAACCTATCACAAAGGCCTATGTACAGGGTCAGTTCTACAAGATGCCCCTGATACACTAACAACATTTGCTGTAACTTGCTCCTGTGCTCCTTGGTCTCAACATCACACTATATCAAATACTAAAATAAATGGAAAACTTAAACTACTGGCTTTAGTACAACCATCACATCACTTATATGCAACTGTATGCAGATAGCCTCAGAAATCCTCTACCTGATTTGAAGACTTGGTAAGAACAGCAGAGCAAATAAGTCTATTCAAGTGTGGCTTGAGCTGTTGATCCTGAATAGTAAGAGCTACTCAAAGGATTTCTTTTATTATAACTTTTGATATTGAGCACAGGGGACGTCCCTCAATTCGCTCATTAAAACAACACTGAACAGCAGTGATTTAACGTTTCGTTTTCAATCTAAAATAAAGCAGATACATTTTTAAACCAATAAATACATAACCTGAAAGAATTTACACTCAGATATTTCCTGCTCTGACCAGAATATTCAGAAGTATTATAATATCACCAAAGTGGGTGTATAAAATCTGACATTTGCATTTTCTCCACAAAAGCTACAAGTTCAGTATCTATCTATCTATCTAAATCTATATCTATCTATATCTATCTATCTATCTATCTATCTATCTATCAACCAGCAGTGAAATAACTTGAAGTTAAATAATTAAAGGCTAATAAAATGCAGAAAAAAAGAAGCACACTTTCTTGCCAACCAACAATTCCGTGCAATCAATCATAAGTAGTAGAACAGATAACATTCATAAGTAATACAGGATGCTGCAATCAGCACACAGCACAAAATCTGATCACGTTTCCAAAATGTGTTTAATTAATGTGGGAAATTCTATGCGTAGATAAGATAGGACAATTATTACAATATATTCTAACTAGTCTACTAAAGTGAAGGTCAAGTGCTAACGTGGGACTTGTTCAACTAAGAAGAAAATGAAGCAACTTTATTCACAATGTAGCCGTCTGGGCCCAATAGCCACTAACATTCATCTCTGTGTATTTTCCGCTGGCCAAGGTCTGCCTGGACCATGGCCATGCTGCAGCTACGAGGTTAACCCACATCGATGTCACATTGCAGGGAGTAAACGTTATATATTGGATAACCTGCATGAAAGTCTCTAACTATGCGGAACAGAATGCACATGTTATACTTAATCAGCCATAGAACTTTATGCTCTGAGATACAGGCCTGTGTTACAGTATACCACAGGCGACGAGTACAGCTCAGATTAAACATAAAAAACTCCTGTGATTACTGGGGACTTTTTGAATTATACATAGCTCGCTTGGCTTTACACCCATATACGAGCTACGACATCCTGTTAGCAGCATCTTCCTCATGGTGCAATTCACAAATCCGCAAAAACATGAAGAGGCTCCAACCATTCACGGGAAAGCAGACACAAAGTCAAACATACTGCACTGCGGGGAGCACCGCCAGAGCCATTAACAGACCACAACAAGCTGTCGCCATTGCGCAAAGGCAGCGGCTTGTTTATATTTGCATCGCGCTTTCACTTTAACAATAGCTGCCGCCCCACACATCACTCGCGGGGTGGGGCGGCAGCTATTGTTAAAGTAAACGCGATGCAAAAATAAACACGGGGCCACCATTGCCAAAACCGACTGAAAAAACATAGTGCTTACCGACTAATGAAGGAGACCGTGTTCCGCCGCAAGTAGAAGATCCAGTCCTGATGGGCGGTCACAAAGGAGACAGGGCGGTAACCAGGAGGGACTAAGAAGCCTCCTATTGAATCGAAAGCCAGCATTTACCAAAGACAATGCCACCAGCCAATGAAAAATATGCGCGGAGAGTGGGCGAGGCTTCCACAGCACTTCCACAACATACCCTACTACAGCATGCCTCGCAGAGCGCATGCGCTGCAACGCTAGGCTCAACCTAAAAGGAGTCCTCTCAAAGGAGAAAAGGATTGATTGCGCAAGAAGCCTGTGCTTGGCTGGTGCTCCTCAGCCTTAAACGGAAGTGAGGATCAGCCGAGCCAACGAGTTAGGAGGTAGGCAAGAAGAGCGACAGCCGACTGAGCCTATGGCAGCAGCAGGCGGGATTTCACTCAGTACGAGGGATTCCAAAAGGTCTTGTAGACAGCGCATGCGCTGATGCTCGACCTAAAAATTCAGTGGAAAGAGTGACAAATTTGGAAAAGAAATAATGACGTTTAATTTCTTATCAGCTACTGCACGTCAATGAAGAGAAATTTACAATGCATAATAAATAATAAGACACTAGAGACAACATGCTTAATGCAGCCTGGCTTTATTAGGTTCAAGCATAGAGGAGCCTGATGTTGTAGCCCTACTTCTGTGTCCATGGCAAGTCCAGGTTTTGACACAAATTCCATGTGCAGTGAAAAATAAATAAGCTGCTCTGTAACTGTGGCAACAGTCGCTGCTGGGCCATGAGCTATAGCAAGTTATTATTATTGCTGCCCTTCCGTAAACTCCTAAAAACTTGGCTCTTTAAAAACTGCACTTAATTATGGGCCTTCTATGTCTGTCCGCGTCCGATTTCAGCGCTGGTATGCCTCAGGGTAGCTATCGCGCTATATAAATGTTTTTTTCATTTCATTCAACTTAGCAATAGAGATTTAACATTGACAAGCTAGAGTGTTGTAATCCTTTTTGTTCCTTTGTTCCTTGTAGACTTTATCTTCCTCTTCAATCTCCTTTCTTTCTTAGGGGTTTGTTTTCTAGTTGTCGCCAGTATTGTAATAAATAAAAGCTTCTATGTAGACAGAAGTCAAGTAGCCACATCTCGTAGGTTACAGGATGTAGATTTATTGTAGAGGATATCTCTTAGTTACAGGTTGCAGGTTAAGTATAAATAGCCCCATCAAGAGCAGCATCCTCACTGCTCAGCCCACTCTCTCCAACTGACATTCTTACCAACCAGGCCCTCATCAACATTTCATTACAAAACACTCACACTGGCTGAGCAGCAGGGAACTGGGAAACTGTGGAGAGGATGCATTGTAACACAGGTTACAACATAGAGACCACGCGCTTTGTGCTCCCTTCACACACTGAATCCCTTTCTTATAGAAATTACTTCCGTGTCAATGCTATATCCTAGGTTTTGATGCAAATGCTGAGCATATAGAAAAAACCCAGAATAAAGCCGAAATAAATACATAGGTTTGCCCACCAGCATTCAAACTCAAGTGCAATACTTTTTAGGTGGCTGTGCACATGTGCAGAAGCAAAATGCGTCACTCACAGTGAAGAGAGCACATGACTGAAGTGGGCTGACCCACAGTCCTATATTGTAGACTGTTGTGGGGGAAGGGTGGAAGAAAAATGTGAATGTCAGTTATACAGACCAATGGATGAAGAGTTGATCAGAAGCCTTCTGTATTTGTATGTATGTATATTTATTATGAATTATTTGGAAACCGTAAGGCTGACGAGATAGCTAAAATGGTCTCTAGGCCAGACTTTATAAAGGAATTTATGACATAATTAGTAGGTAGCAGGAACTGATAAACCTGGAATGTTGCCTGTCCTGTGAAGAGCTGGTAGAAAGTGTCCTTCTATCACATCAGACTCTTAACACAAAGGCAACACTAAAGTAATGATTAAGCACAAACAAAAACCCTGTCACCGAAGAGAACTACGTTTTGTGTGGTTGTTCTCATTATGAAAGAGCAAAATGCAGTCACTCAAAGTGAAATTAGGCAGTGGCTGAAGTAAGCTGACCCACTTCCCATTGCTGAATGCTGTGGTGAGCATAAGCAAAATGTGAACGACAACGACAGACCAATGGATAAAGAGAGCTGTCTGAAAGCCTCTTTAAGTAAGTATATTATACATATAATATTTGTAAAATCGACAGTTCTTTGCTAAAACCTGACCTAACAGGTCATTTTTTACTGAGTTTTTCTTTCTGGAAACTCATAATTTTGCACAAGAGAGAAGACAGCGTTGCTGCACCTAGCAGAAATATGTGCTACATCATTAAATGTAATCTTTAAACTCTTTGAAGAGAGAGAGGAAACATTAAGAAAAGGGTGCCCATCGCTCCAGAAGTGCACAAGGTGGAAAACATACACTGCTCCTTTAAGGAGCTAAGTGTTCCATCCATCAGCAGGCACTGTATTGTCAGTTTACCTAACAGCCTTGGTTCTTTTTTTTTCTGGCTGTGCTGAGTGGATTCTAGAGCAGTTAAGCTGTTTTTCTTTTCATGCTATTCTTTGAGGATTTGGCCTCAGAATGTGATTTATCTGACTTTCTCCTTTTTTCACCTTTCTTGAAGTGACTTTTCTACACAAATGACTTCACTTTTTGTGAAGTGTCCCTCCTGTGGGAAGAAGAATGCTGCCTCTGACTCCCACTACTAGCGTTTTGTCTGTCTACCCTTCTCCCATTCCATAAAAGATTGTGAATTTTGTCAGTAAATGACAATAGGTGCATTGAAGGATTAAGAGGATGTTCGCCTGAAGGATTAACTAGAAGACATATGGGTGGAGGAGAGGAAGAAACATCAAAAGCTAGTCGGTAGGGGTTCCCTCTAGTTACAGTTTGAGAAGAACTTCTGAAGAGGGAAAGACAGAAAAACTTGTTGCCATAACCACCATCGCCACTCCCAAGAACACTGGTCAGCATTGAAGCATAGATCGGCACTGACATGTTTGCCATCAAAAGCAAGTTTGGTGGTAGGATCAACATTGATGCAGAGAGGAACAGAACTGGCCGACATGACCTCTGTTCTGACCTACTCAACACCGACATCATTTATGGTGAAGCTTTCTCCATCAATGCTGTCATTGACGTCCAGACACACAGCGTCAAACAAGTCCCTGTCAAAGTTACATTCACGTTGAAGAGATTGTGTTGAGACAGTTCATACTGCTGCCAAACTATTCACCACCTGTATCACCTGTGTCATCAGTTATATCAAGGATATCAAGGATGGTTGTCACAGCAGAAGATCCTTTTCAGGTGTCCCATGCACCTCTGAATTTACAAAATCATGGTAGTTAAAAGTACCTCCCTGTCACCTATCAGAAGGTTACCTCTGAGGTCCATCCAACCGGCCAACTACTCCTCCTCCATTATCACCTAAGAGACAGACAAGAAGATAACCATTTGTCTCACCTTCATTATCATTCTTCAGGCTGTTAAACATCATATACTCCCACATTGCTGCAACATCTCCATTAGGATCTTCACCCATAGGCGATAATACAATCCTGCATGCTGTCCTTTTTAGAGGAGTGGTGAAATGGAATATTCAAGTGGAGGCAGCAACAATTGAGACATTATAACTGAGAGCTTCTTCTAGACCAGTGCTTCCCAAACTTTTTAGAACTATGACCCAATTTTTAGTACGGCAAACTTTTGTGTCCCACGTAGCTTTAATGGACATGAGGTGGGCTTTTTTAAAGTAATAAAGCATCATCATACAGGAAGCGGGCATAAAAGGTACCGCACTTAAACTCCTAAAATCATTCCTAACAAATCGGCAATTAAATGTAGCAATGGGGTCAGCAACATCCAAACAGTTCTCTTTACCTTGTGGAGTTCCTCAGGGCTCCGCCCTGAGCCCCACGCTTTTTAATTTATATGTTGCACCGCTAGCCTTGATAATAAAGGAAGCAGGATTCGTCCTAGCTTCCTATGCCGATGACACGCAGATTGTGGTGTCTTTAACAAATGGAGGAAAGTACCCAGGTGAGGCTTTTAAGATCTGTATGAAGAATGTGAGTGACTGGATGGACAGCAACTGTTTGAAGTTGAACGCGTCCAAGACGGAGGTTATCATTTTTGGTAATAAACCATCCCTCTGGACACCTGACTGGTGGCCCCCAGTACTGGATGTGCTGCCCGTACCCTCCAAAAAAACTAAAGATTTGGGCATTATCATTGATAAAGAACTCAAATTCAAGGACCAAGTCAGTAAAATCACATCTATCTCCTTTTGTGCAATAAGACTAATCAACAAGATTAAGAAATATATACCAGAAGAACTTCTAAAAACAGTGACTCTGGCGTTGGTCCTTTCTCGTCTGGATTATTGTAACAGTCTCTACCTTACCATTAATTCAGGCCTAATTAATAGGCTGCAGATAGTACAAAACGCGGCAGCACGGCTAATTAAAAAAATTCCCAAAAATGTTTCGGCGAGAGAAGCCATAAAAAAATTACATTGGCTTCCAGTCAGGCAGAGATGTAAATTTAAAGTCCTCTGCCTGGCATTTAAATCACTACATAATCAAGGACCAACACAATTTAGGAATAAACTAAAATGGTATGTCCCCAATAGAACCCTACGGTCAGGAACGGCCAGGAACATGGCAATCATCCCCTTCAAGAAGGCTACTTGGGGAGGTAGGAGCCTTTTCAGATCAGCAGCAATGCTGTGGAATACGTTACCTACTACCCTAAAAACAGCACCCTCATTGATGAACTTCAGGAAAGGTCTGAAAACGTGGCTTTTCACACAGACCACATGAAGGAATTCATCTGATCACTATCTGTACTAATGTTTCTCCTGATCTCAGTCTGTCCATAGCGCCAAGACGCCTTCGGGCATTAGCTGCGCTTTATAAATTTAATTTCAATTCAATTCAATTCAATGATATTTGTAGACAGCACATTTTCCATTGAAATAATCACTAAATATGCACAGACATACAGTTTTATAGATTAAACTATATTGCACACAAATGATAATGTGAGGAAATTGGGTTTCAGTGAATATTTGTGCATCACCAAGTACACTGTCTTTATTTCTTTTGATCCTACTAAAATCTATGTTTCTATCGCACTTCGGAATTACAAAAAAATGTGCTTTATTTTACTTTTCTAAATGCTGAATGTGTACAGTTCATTTACAGGTATTTGCATTTTTGGTGTGTGTTTGTTGTGAGTTAGGAAAAATGACATCGTCCAACTTTACTTTCACATTTCCTGTACCCCAGCAGGATGGTCGCGTAATTCTCTTTATTTTTCTTTCTCTGCCTGCAAAGTGGCAGGGGGTTTGTAAACACCAGTCTGTGTCAAGTAGCAGAAGACATAACCGTACATTTGATCTCTGTCTTTGAAGCACCGCAAATGTGACACAATAACTAGATAATTTAAAGGCATCTTTATTTATTGCTTGGAGTTTAGCAACCCAACAAAAATCAGCTTGAGACCCACCTGTGGGTCGCAACCCACAGTTTAGGAAACACTGGGGCATATTAGCAAGAAGAGGCGATAATCATCGCTAACCCTGCTTAGCGTGATTTTTTTTATCGCTGGAATATATCGCCACGCTAACGCTGTATTAGCAACGATTAGCGCTATGGCGATGAATATTCCAGCGATAGCGGGGAAATGGGCCAACATCGCTGAAAAACCAGCGATGTTGCATGGAGAAGGGAGAACACCTTGCTGATACGACCCTGTGGTCGTATCAGCATAATCCACCCCCATGTTAGGTATGGCTAACACCTGCTAATTGCAGGTGTTAAATAAATGCCGATGACCCCGGTTAGTGCGACTTTTCACGTCGCTAACTGGGGCCATGGCCACCTTGCTAATAGGCGATAGGCCTGTTAGCGGGTGTTTCCCAGGTTTGTTCGTCGGGAACGCCCACTTTGCATGTCATTAGCGATAAATATCGCTGACATGCAAAGCGGTAAAAAAAAAGGCGCTAATGCCCGCAAACTGTCGCTAACTGCTGTTAGAGACAGTTTGCTGATAGGGCGATATGAATATCGCCGCTTTAGCGGCAAAAAGTGCTGCTAAAGCGGCGATAGTGCCCTTGCTAATATGCCCCACTGTTCTAGACTTTTTGCCTTGGAACTGGGCTTTGCAGAACCATCCGATGTTCCTTTTTCCAGCTAAAACTGAAATGGCTACCAAGAGCTATTGAAAAAGTACAAACCATCGGATCAAGGCCCAGCGTATTTAAGACAGGAACAAAAACCTGACTTGGGCATAGGGAGAGGATGTGGCTTTATGACCAGAGCTGCCGACTTTGGACCTGGTGAACCAGGTTTGAGACCCAGTGTTGTCTCAAGATCATGTGTTTCTAGGCAAATCACTTATGGCCTGATTTAGATATTGGAGGATCTGGTCCCGCCGTCACTTTTCCAGTGGCTTCTCTGCCCTCCTACTAGGTGGTCCGCTCGCTCTATTTTGATGTTGACGGGTCTATGGGCCATAGTCCGTCCAAGTCCCACCAACTCTTCCAGATTTTTCTGTTCGCCTTGATAACGTCATAGGTAAAAGCGGCTGTCGGACGGAGTGCAGCCAATATTACAGCCGGGCCAATTACGATGTGCCTCCCCGCCGATGTAACAGTGGCGGGTAAACCTCCAAGCCTGAGTTGCCGGTTTTGAAGAGATATGAGGTAGAAAGTTGCCTTTTCTTCTTTTTTCCACTTCCCTTTCCATAATGAACCCAATACTTGAAGACCTTCCTCTGCTGTTGCTTCTTGACCAAGAAGCACATCAACCCCATCGTTGCCAGAATCAAAGGTAAGCGTCTTGCTTACTTGTCTTCTTTTGAATTATCTGTTTACATTTGCTCTGGACTCGTGCATTTTAAAATTTCTCATACAGGCAAACATTTACTAATGTGTAATGCATTTGTGTGTAATATTATTGTTTGAGAAATTGTAAGAAACTCACATGTAGTAACCTTTTCTCCCGCAATGGAATTCCATCCGTCAGGAATCAGCCGCAAGGACAAGACCACCACAACTGAGAAATCTAAATAGGCTCTGCGCAATCCCGACACCCTGATGGCGACAGAGTAAAGTTAGCCAGTAGAGGAGTCCTCCTTGTTGAAGGAGGTGAGCCGCTTTCGCAATGGAAAACACTCTGTTGACGTGGAGGATAAGCCAGTCCACATCTAAATATGACAGGTGCAAATCCATCAGCTCGACGGAGTACTTGTAAACTCCACCACAGAAGGACGACGGGAGACACGCCAAGATCTAAATCAGGCTCCTAACCTCCCTGTGCCTAAATGTTTTTTAATTTGACATTCTGTAATGTAACTTGTGCTCATGTAAGCCACTCTATTACCCTTGCCCTCAGTTCTTGCTGTAAAAAACTGCAAAAATAAAATAAAAAATAGTTTCAGTGGTTAGGGAAAAGCACTCTTCCACACCAGAAACCTCAGTACTGCCTGAAAAAGCAAGTGAAGGAAGCTGGCTCTGTATATACTATATCAAAGTAAGGTGTAGTGTGCACAGAGTACAGTGGACTCCTAAAGGATTACAGAGGCTTAAGTAGATAATTCTAAAAGCTCTATTTGTGGTAGTGTGGTCGAGCAGTTAGGCTTATCAGAGGGTAGTGTTAAGCATTTGTTGTACAGACTCATGCAAGAAATGATAGCATACACTCAAAGACTGAATCCAGACCAATTATTTTGTATAAAAAATTATTATTTTGTTGTTTTATTTCTAGAACCAAGAAATACTCAGTTGCAGGTAAGTAACAGTTTTTAAAGCAGTAATACTTTTAAAAATGCATTATGAATTGTTTTGCAAGGCAGAAGAAATGCTTATCAAAAATAGAATGCTTTTGTAAGATTGATTTAGTACAGTAGACCTTTGCAATAGCAATAGTTAGCCTGTTGTATGCAATGGGTAAAACACAAGGCAATCATATGGAAGGAAAAAAGTGTTAAGCATTAGCAGGTAAGTACTCAACTTACAATTTGAGTCTTTGGGGGTTTTGGCCAACACTGGGCAAGGTTCTGTGTCAAGCTAGGTACTGCACCAGCAGCGGTACTGGGGCGACTGGGTGCCGAGGTCACTGGGCCCAGTGTAATGCTATGGAGACTGGTGGCACCTCGAAGAGGCACAGGTTGCCGGTAAATACCCGCAGTTTCAGGGCACAGATACCAGGGTTTAAGATCAGCACTGGGCGGGGACCACAAGGCAGCACCAAAGCTACACCACAAGTGGCACAGGGGCGGCAGGGTGCAAAATCAGCGTTGGGCGCCCAATGCGTTTCAGTGAAGGTTGTCGGTCGCACAAAGAGGCTGCAGGCTCAGACCAGGAGGCTGGCTGAAGATGACCGCTGGCTGGACAGGTAAGTTGGAGGGCTGGGGGAGGTTGAGGCACTGTCGCTTGGGCTCCCCAAGGCCAGAGGGCTGAGAATGCAGGGGTACCGTTTGGTGTCGGATCTTCTGGGTTGGAGCCGGTTGCGGTCAGTGGGACCCTCGAAAAAGAGGCTACAGGCGACTTAGTGGGGTCCAGGACAGGTTGGCCACTGATAGAGGTGAGGTCAGGATTGCCTGGGAGACTTCACTGGTCAGGTGAGGCACTCGAACTCGGGCTGTGGCCGTCGGGTGCAGAGTGGGCAGGGGTTGCGTATCCGCCTGAATCCGGAATCCTTGGTGTTGGAGTTTTCTGGACAGGGCCGCGGTCCTCTGGAGATCTGGTCTTTATTGAAGAGTTTCAGTCTTCCTGGGGTTCTTGGAAGTCACTGGCTATGGGACAGGCGTCGTCTTCTTCTCAGGCTCGAGAAACAGGAGACAGTCCGGTAGGGCTGGGGCCAAGGCAGTTGGTGTCTTCTTGCTTTGCTGCACGGCATCTTCTTCGCCTGGCTTCTTCTTAGGTTGCAGGAATCTGAGGGTCTAGGTTCAGGGGTGCCCCTAAATACTCAATTTAGGGGTGTTCCAGGGACCGGCAGATGGTAGCCAAGGGGCTACTTGCCTTTAGGGTGACTACACCGTTAGAATGTCCTCTCCTTTTGGGGAGGGAGCATTCCCCTGACCTGATTGTGTTGAATCCTTCCATTCAAGATGGAGGAATTCCTAAGGAGGGGGTCACCTCGGTCCAGGGCACCTTAAGGGTGGTCCTGGCAGAGAGAGGGGACACACCTTTCCTGACTACTAATTTTCCAGCCGACCTTGCTACCTAAAGTGGGAGTTAGTCTGTGGAAATCTGAAATAATTTCCGTTAGCATGAGCTGAAGCCATCTTGTTTGTGGCATCCATTTTGTTAGCTATGTAATTCTTCCGTCTTCACTGTTGCTTGCCCTTCTATTCTGCTTGTGTCATCAACTCTAGTTAACTCCTTCTGTACTGAGCTAAAAGCAATGTGCTGAGCAAAGGCCTGTAGCTGCTAGAATGCACCTGGCTAAAGATATAACTGTCAACTGTTTTCTGCTGATGTAAACAGTTCTGTTCCCCCTCCCACTCTGCTGACTAAGTGATCACCCATCTGCCCATGTTTGTTGGTAGTTATTCCTGTGTATGCTTGTACCTTCTATTTGTAACTACATGCTTACTCTGCAACAAACTCTGTATATAAGCACCATGGTCTGTGACTTCAGGGTACTACCTCAGGCAGCACTTGAGAGTGCTGTGTGGACGTAGTCCCACTCATGAGTGATTAATAAACTTGTTATTTGAATTCCAGATTCAGTGCCAATCTCTATTTTGTTGGTCTATGGACCCGTGGACAAGAGAAGGGTGACCCCTGCACCGGTGTGCTCATTAAAAAGCACATTTCCACAGTTGGCGCCCAACGTAGGGCCTCATCGAGGACGCGGCCTTCTGAAGGAGTGGTCTTGACGGAAGAGTGGAATATTACTGAGGAGACGTCCTGCATGAGGAGACCCTTGTCTGTGCAGCCAAAGTGACTTTTCCGGTTTTTTGATTTGACCATCCAGGTGGCGGCCGGTCCTGACTGAGGTATCCTTTGGCGTTATTTTTGCAGTGACCATTAGGTCGATCAAGAGATTGGCAGTTGGAGGTTGGAGACTTTTGTTTGGTAAGGTCGCTGCAGCGGCACTCTTGTTTGCTTGGCCAAGATTCTGGTTTTGTTTGTTTGATTTATTTTTTGCAGAAAATAAAGGCAGGTAATGTTGAGATTTTTCTCTACTTTTGAACTATTTGGAAACGTAATATTTTACAAAAACTTGGTAGCATGCCTGTTTCCAGCACACTCCGTAGGTTGTGTTGCTGTCTTGGTGGTACCAAAATGGATTTAGAAAGAAGTCAGCCGGCTCCCTTAGAGGGAACACCTAATAGACATATGTATATTAAATACGGTATTTCTTCCATAATGTATAGTACACTGTGGAACAAATAAACAAAGAAGGATCCTGATCTTCAATGGCCTGTGAATGGGTCATTTGACTTTAAAAGATTCAATATGTAGAACAGTGTTTGTTTAACAAAAAAGTCGACAAGATATGTTTGATTGTGTACGAATGTGGGAGAAAGAAGTGAATGAAAGAGCGAAGAGAGAAGCAGCTATAGCAGAGAAAGAACAACGAAAAACGATATATCAAAAAGCGCTAGAATTAAAAAATAAGGAGATGACGGAAATAAAAGAAAAAGAAGAGAGGGAGCGTCATTTAGAGGTAACTGGCCAGTACCCTATTAGGCGCCCCCTTTATCCCATGCTTAATAAACCTCAAGATGATTCCATCTTATTAGAACGACCTCCGTCCCCGTATAAATTTCCCTCTGCCCCTGAGGAGGATCCTTCCGATAAAGACCATCATTCTTCGGACGATAAAGATATAGATAAGCAAGATGGGCGACAGACTCGCTCTACTTTAACTACTGATGAAAAAGCCACCATTAGATCCACTGGTCGTTCAGAAGCCCGTAAGAAAACTCTTCCTTCAGATCTTGTAGCAATGGTTCAGCAGTGGAAAGATTTAGAGCAGTTATATTTTGCAGAAAAGTTTGCTTGGGAAGTTATACTTAATTTTAGAGACCTTTCTAAAAACTTAGAGCCCACTGATATAAATTCTGATTATAAACAATTGAGTGATAGAACTTTCCTTTGTTCAAACATACCTGATTTAATTAGGTGAATGGTTAAATTACGAGATGAAACATTTCGCTTAAAAGCGGAGAAGAAAGAAGCTAGTAAAACTAAAACTGTACAAGTAGCCCAAACCCCAGCGCAGATAGTAGAAACTTCAGAGACAAATAATGGATCTAGTAGTGCTGAAGTTGTTATACGACCAATGCGCGAAGCTGCGCCTTTGTATGTTCCTCCAAAGGGTACGGGAAAAGATGAAGATAAGACTTCAGATGATGCGAAAGGGTATTTTATTTATAATTGGGTTTATACCCCTTGGAGTAGAGCAGATGTTATGGCTCTTAAAGCCGCTTTGCCCGATCCGCGGAAAAATCCTGCCGCTTTCTATGAAGAAGTAGAAGGAGCCATTAGCTCCTGTACTATGACTCTGCCAGATATTGATATGTTTTTTGGACTTATTTTGCCCCCTGATATGTGGAGAACAATTCGGAAAATAGATGATAATGTAGCATATGGTGATACTTGGGTGCATTTAGAAGAAATAGATGCGGCTAGAGAGCCTGCGCAGAAACCACAACAGGAGATATTAGATCTTCCTAAAGCTATTGCGACTAAGTTGAAAACTCTTATACCCCCTAAGAAAATAGATTGGACTACGTTAGCGTCTTGTAAACAGAAAGCGGATGAGTCAGTTTCTGATTTCTTTACACGATTTGAAGAGACATTCCATGACTTTAGTGGGCAGTCCTTGACAGATGACACGGGTAAGCATCTGTTCGTCGACAAATTTGTCGCTAACATGTTGCCAGAAATAGCTAGTCGCCTTAAGGCCAGCGAGAGTTCATGGACTACGTCTTCCCCAGTCTCCCTTTTGACTATGGCCCAGTAATATGAGCGTCAGGAATTGGAAGCAAAGGGCAAAGAGGATAAGAAGGTTAAGGATTTAAAAACAAAAGTTATGTTGGCTCAAGTACATGGTCCACCATTCAGAGGTGGTGGTAGAGGTGGACGTGCAGTATATACACCTGGTGTACCTCCTTTCTCTCAATCAACTTTGTCTTCTGATCAGTGTGCTTATTGTAAAGAGATTGGACATTGGCGTTCTGAGTGCCCCCTTTTGCGAGGTCAGCAGTACCAACGAGGTAGAGGAAATATGAGAGGGCGCCCAGGGAATTCAGGAAATAGGGGAGGCATGGGCAATCGTCCCAGATTTGAGGCAGTTGAACATGGGCCAAATTATTCTAATACTTTTGATAGACGAAATCAATATCAAATGTCAGATTATTCGGCTGATGGTCTTGGGGATTCTGATTATGCATAGGAATGCCTAGGATGGGGTAAGGAACCGGTTGAGGTCCCAGTAGATCAGAAAGGTCCTTATGTTGATGCAAATGTCTTGGGTTCTACTGATCGGTTTCTGGTTGATACAGGAGCTACTCGTAGTGCTCTGTCTAAAAAAATGGTTCCTAGGGCTCCCCTGTCAGGCGCAATGATAACATCGATAGGATTCGATGGGACACCTACACCTAGCCCACTGTCACAGCCACTTGCATTTAGTCTTGATAAATTTACTGCAGCATGTCCATTTCTGCTTTCCCCTAACACGCCGGATAATATTGTGGGCATTGATATGCTTAAACATTTTCGTGCTACAATACGTTGTTCCCCAGAATGTGTGCGTGTTATCTTAAATGATAACTATCCAATAGTTGAGCCTGGGACGACTCCTGGTGGCTGACCTCACTAGGAGCTGCACCAACGCCCACCGACCACGCACGCAACCTGGGTTTCATCCTCGACTCAACACTCTCCATGACCAAGCAAGTCAACGCCGTCTCATCCTCCTGTTTCAACACCCTCCGCATGCTCCGCAAGATCTACAGATAGATCCCCATCGAAACAAGAAGAACGGTGACCCAGGCCCTCGTCAGCAGCAGACTGGACTACGGAAACGCCCTCTACGCAGGAGCCTCAGCCAAACTCCTGAAACGACTACAACGCATACAGAACGCCTCTGCACGCCTGATCCTCGACATCCCTCCCCACAGCCACATCACACCCCACCTAAGAAAACTGCACTGACTCCCCGTCAACAAGAGGATCACCTTCAAGCTCCTCACCCACGCACACAAGGCACTCCACAACACCGGACCAACATACCTCAACAGACGACTCACCTTCTACACCCCGAACCGCCAACTCCGCTCCGCCGACCTCGCACTCGCAACCATCCCCCGCATCCGAAGAGCAACCACCGGCGGCAGATCATTCTCCCACCTCGCCGCGAACCTGGAACACCCTCCCCACCCACCTGCGGCAGACCCAGGACCTACTTACCTTCAGGAGGATACTCAAGACCTGGCTGTTTGAGCAGTAGCAGCACCCTACACCCCCCCAGCGCCTTGAGACCCTCACGGGTATGTAGTGCGCTTTATAAATGCTCTGATTGATTGATTGATTCGGCGTGGCTCATAACTTCGGGCAACTTTGGAAAGAAAGAGGCTTTCTCACTTCACATGGGACACAAATAGTGCATGGGGAATACGTACATAATCTCCTTTCTGCCTTGACCTATCCTAAGAAAGTGGCAATTGTTAAATGTAGTGCACACAAGAAAGTGACTGATAAAATAGGAGCAGGCAATGCCTTTGCGGATTGCACAGCTCGTGAGACTGCAATGCAGCGAAGTACCACATCTATGTATGTAGTTAAGTCACAGGCTGAACGTTGGCATGATGCCAGGCAAGAGGTGCTGGACATGCAGCAATCTGCTTCTGTTGATGAATTAGACCAATGGTCCAAGGAGGGAACATTGGATGACGAGGGCTGTTGGAGGAATAAAGAAATGACAAAATGGAAGTTACCCGCAGCCTATTTACATCCTATGATTCACATGGCACATGGGCCGGCACATGTTGGAGCATCCTCAATAGCAAAGCAACTTATGCAAGTTTGGGATCATCCAGAGATTGCCGGTACGGCTAAGAAAATAGTCCAGTCCTGTCTGATCTGTCTCCAGTATAATCCTGGAAAGGGAACACGAACTCCAACAGGAGGGTTTGCAATACCAACTGCACCTTTTGAGGTCCTGCAAATGGATTACATCCAGCTTGAGCGCTGTAACAACCTAAAGTATGTCTTAGTAGTGGTTTGCGCCTTCAGTAAATGGGTGAAAGCATACGCTACGAAGGATAATACAGCTCTTACGACAGCAAAGGTGCTCCTAAAGGAGTTCTTTCCCCGATTTGGCATTTGCCGAGTTTTGTGGAGTGACAACGGACCCCATTTTATTGGGCAAGTTGTTGAGTATCTCATGAAAGGATTGGGAATTAAGCAGAAGTTTCATGCTGCTTTCCACCCACAATCAGCAGGACTAGTGGAACGTTACAACTCCACTCTGAAATTAAAATTGGCTAAGATACAGGCTTCCACATCTTTGAAATGGCCTGATGCACTGCCTTTGGCATTGCTATCCATTAGATCGATACCACGTACACGATCTGGCCTCACACCGTATGAGGTGGTTTTTGGAAGGCCAATGAATATTTGGGGGATTCCTAAGCCACGCCCTATACATGATGTACCTTATGTATTGGTGAATGACTATTTGTCTCAGTTGACTGACAGTTTGTCTTCTATTTATCAACAGGTTCGGGAGACTCTTCCAGACATGTCGCAAGGTGAGGGCCATTGTTTACGGCCTGGTGACTTTGTGGTCGTAAAGTCATTCCAGAGGACCAGCTCCCTAGCACAGAGGTGGCGAGGACCGGAGCAGGTACTACTGGCTACCAGGACTGCAGTTCGAGTGACGAACCGGAAGAACTGGGTCCACGCAACACACTGTCGAAAAGTGTTGCAAGACCTAGTGAGCCCAGCTGTGTTGGCAGATCACCGCGATATCCTGGTCACTGAGAAAGGACAAGCTGTGTCACCTGAAGGACCTGAGGAAGTCTTCCCGGACCACACGACTCCTGGTACAGCTCGATATCAGCTTCGACCCAGGAAGAAAGACATTTCATTGAAAGAGACTGTTTGAGCCACTGTCCTGGGTAGTTAAAGCCTGACTACAAAGGGGGGTCTTCTATTAGTGATTACTCGTCTCAACGTTAGTGAAGAAATCAACGCCTGCCCAGGACCTTAGGGCACCATCTGCTTTGTTGTTTGTCGACGAAATGAATATGTCTAAGGAGAAGAAACCAACTGCTGCAAGAGTTTGTAGCAAAAAAAAACAATAATTGCTACTGGACTTACTTTGACTATTGTTATTGTTGCTATAATAACATGGATTGTAGAGGAAGTAGCTCCTGTCCGAAATCTACTGACTACTACTACTCCTGTCCCAATTGAACATCATTATTTTACTCTACCGTATCATGAGAAAAAGCATAGAATGTCCTACCTCAATAACACTTTCATTCAAATGTTGCATCATACCCACAATGCCACGAACATTACCAATTGCTGGGTATGTGGAATGATGCCAGCTCATCAGAAAAAGGGAGGAACGCCTTTTATACCCTTTCCGTTTTCACATAATGGCTCCTGCAGAGCCTGGTTTGCATTGTTGTGGGCTTCTGAAGTTGCTAATATTACTTATGCTGATGTAGGTGGACTAAACGCTCAGTTGAATAAAGTTTGTTACCCCGATGAGGAAGGAGATCGACAAGCTAAAGGAACTGTGTGGGAAATGGAGGAGTATCGCCGAGGAAATTCCTCCATACACTATGTTTTCCCTAACACTCAAACAACTAAGGGGAATGGGCCTCCTGTTATTGCTGTTACTAGAGCTCGAGCGGATCTCTGTGTGAGCAGTATTGGCAGTATTCCTGTGGGAAAAAGTGACTGTACTTTAGTGTTGAACATTACTGGAATGAACAATAGCAGCTTTTTGTCCTCACACAACACCTATTTTATTTGCGGAAGTAAAGGTTATTACCATCTACCTATTGGTTGGTCGGGAAGCTGCTACGTGTCCTTTTTGCTTCCACCTGTGTTTTTGGCACCTGCATCCTACCATAAAGACTATAAACTGTATAATGACATTTCCAAGAACAGATTCAAAAGGACAATAAACAATGATGAGGTGGATCAAACTGATACTGCACTACAGCAGTATATTGACTTTAATTTGGGACTATTCTTCTTTGTTGGTGTGGCCTTAAACAGTAGAAAGATCAGGCGCTTGACACGTGTTGTAGAGGCTGTAACCAATCAGACAGCAATGGCGCTTGGAAATATCACAGAAGAACTACAAATTGCGAAAATTGTGGCGCTCCAAAATAGGATGGTCCTTGATGTCATTCTGGCCGACCGTGGTGGAGCATGTCGCATCATCTGGAGTAGCTGCTGACCCCTGACCACGCCCCTTCTGTTTTTGACGCAATTTCCAAGTTGCACAAAATAGCCACTGAAATCCATCAGGATTCAGGAACTTGGACTTTGACTGGATGGCTATGGAACATGTTTACTGTATGGGGCTGGAAGCTATTATGTATATTTCTTGCTATTCTTTTCACTTGTTGCCTATGTATTCAATGCGGCCCAATGCTTTGTTCCCTTTGTGTTTCTACTTGCACCTCGTGTATACCGACTAAACAAAATGTTAAGAATGTAAATGCCAGATTAGCAAGTTATCAAGAAATTAATGAATTAATGCAGATAGATGTACATGATATTTTCCGTACTCCTTATAAAGCCTAGAAGTTGTCTTCAGCATATGCTAAAAGGGTCATCTGTGGAAATCTGAAATAATTTCCGTTAGCATGAGCTGAAGCCATCTTGTTTGTGGCATCCATTTTGTTAGCTATGTAATTCTTCCGTCTTCACTGTTGCTTGCCCTTCTATTCTGCTTGTGTCATCAACTCTAGTTAACTCCTTCTGTACTGAGCTAAAAGCAATGTGCTGAGCAAAGGCCTGTAGCTTCTAGAATGCACCTGGCTAAAGATATAACTGTCAACTGTTTTCTGCTGATGTAAACAGTTCTGTTCCCCCTCTGCTGACTAAGTGATCACCCATCTGCCCATGTTTGTTGGTAGTTATTCCTGTGTATGCTTGTACCTTCTATTTGTAACTACATGCTTACTCTGCAACAAACTGTATATAAGCACCATGGTCTGTGACTTCAGGGTACTACCTCAGGCAGCACTTGAGAGTGCTGTGTGGACGTAGTCCCACTCATGAGTGATTAATAAACTTGTTATTTGAATTCCAGCTTCAGTGCCAATCTCTATTTTGTTGGTCTATGGACCCGTGGACAAGAGAAGGGTGACCCCTGCACCGGTGTGCTCATTAAAAAGCACATTTCCACAGGTCATGGGGGCGGGCATCTCCACTGTCTGGAGAGGCCTGGCTAGGATATCATAGGGCAGGGAATGCTGTTCCTGCTTGGGGGTAGGTGTGAAGCACCTTCACCCCAAGCAGCCTTTGTCCTTGATCCACGAGAGCATGAGGGCTCCCATCTCAGGGGGTCAGAAACTTGTCTGTGTGTGGCAGGCTGGTGCAGCCCAGTTAGCTGGACACAAAGGAGTTGGTCGTTTTCCAGGGGGCATCTCTAAGATGCCCTCTGAGTGCATTTTGTAATAAATCCAACATTGGCATCAGTGTGGGTTTATTATGCTGAGGAGTTTGATACCAAACTCCTTAGCATTCAGTAAAGCCATCATGAAGCTGTGGAGTTCGTAATGACAAACTCCCAGCCCATGTACTCGATATGGCTCCACTGCACGTACAATGTCTGTGAAAAGCACAGCCACTGTAGGGGCACATTGCTCATGCAGCTGTGCCCCCACCTGTGGTATAGTGCACCCTGCCTTAGGGCTGTGAGGCCTGCTAGAGGGGTGACTTACTTATGCCACAGGCAGTGGTTGGTGGGCATGGCACACAGGGATGTGGGCCAAGTCGACTCTAGTTTTGTGTGCACCAGACACACAGTCTGCAATGTCTGTATGTGTTTGGTGATGCGTCTCTGAGGGTGTCACAATACATGCTGTAGGCCTCAGAGGCCCCCTCTGGTCACAAAGCCCTTGTTACCACTGGTACACTTTACAAGGGACTTACATGTGAGCCAGAGGTGTGGCAATTGTGAAAGCAAAGGTACAGTTTTGGGAAAGAACACAGGACCTGGAAACCTGATTGGCAGAGACCCAAGGCACACTCAGTCAAAGTGCATCAGATATCAGGCAAAAAGGGGCACTTTCCTACTGTAAGCGAGCAGATTGACACATTTAGATATAAAGTATGTGACTCATCAGCCACAGCTTTTAAAACAGACAATGCTTATGCCTTGTTGGAATGCTGTGATAGCACTAAGTGGGAGTATCGTGGCAGCTTTTGCAACTTCATGGAGATAATGTAAGAGGCACAGTTGGTATCCAAACAAGTGATCAGTGCAACCATGTATTCAATGGATCTAGCTGTCACCCAATGTTGCTATGGGATATCCCTCCGTCGTGTGTCCTGGATCTGTTTAAAACCTCAAAAGGAGGATGCGCAGCTGAAGATCTTAAATCTATCATTCACTGATTCACTCCTCTTTGGCTCTCATGCAGATGATGAGATGGAAGGAATGGAGCAAGAAGCTGTGATCTTGAAGATGGTAAGCTTAGAAGAGAGGATATAATACCACTGTGACAAAGGGTTGAATCCCCTAGCTAGTCCTACTACATAACAAAGATGACCCAGCAGAGGTGGATGTCAACAACAATAACATCTGTCATTCTCCATGGGGAATTTTCATTCTCAAACCAAGCAATCACTTTTCCATTTCTACTGTTTTCGCCAGTCTAACGAGAGGAAGTGTGTCAAATCAACTGATTTACTAGAAAGTAACTGTTAGTTCCTTCACTTCAAATCTCCTCCTCTATTAGTCCCTCCAAAACCAGCTCAGTTGCGATAAGAATGGAAGTCACATTTCTTCTCCACAAATGTGAAATAGAGCTCATTTCTGAATATCAAAGAGGAGAAGGCATCAGTTCCAGGTACTTTATGGTTCCCAAGACATGCCCCAAAAAATAATTCAGACTTATACTGGACCTGAGAACGCCAATAAATGGATCAAGAGACAAACGTACAGGATATTAGTTGAAAATAATGAATATATACTGCTCTTGAATGGAGACTAGATGTCTTCTGTGGATTTACAAGGTGTTTAGTTCCAAACCGTGGTGGCCATAAAGCTATCAGAAGAAGGGCAGAGAATCAATAAATAAAGCCCTTCATAACAAATTCGAATTACTAACTTCAACAAAGAAGGGATTGGAAATTGCGGTTAACGGGTCACAAGGAAGTCAGAAGACTAAACCACTAACTACTACAGAGTTGGGACTTTCAGGTTGGAGTGCACTTCTTGGTGCATAGTGGCAGAAGGTTATTTAACAGCTGTACTCTAGGATCCCTTTGCTTAGTAACAGTTCGTAGCTGGAGTGGTTTCCTCTTTGTTGGTTAAATCACTCATTTTGCGTCTTATACTTCTGCTTTTTTTGTCTTTTCCTGGCTTCCTTGTGTTTTCCTCATTGCTATCCTGTGTGGTTTGCTGTACATGTGCTGTGTCAGCAGTTGAACCATCTGTGGTTACTGTGTTCTCCGATGTCTGACCGTCCTGCAGAGCATTGCCGGCATCCAAGCCAACGTTTGCTCTCTCGAAAGCTGCTTTGATCAGGATTCTGTAGGCTTGTTTTCTGGTGGGGCAGGAAAGGTTCTGAAGTTACTTTAGACTGATGTGTAACCATCTCTTGCAATCATTCAAATTACCTCCGCGCTCATCCCAGACAGAGTATTTGGTCCATTTTCTAGCCGCCTCTACTTGAGTCCATGTTTTGCCATCACCGACCTGCAACATTTTTCTCCCTTCCCTCCTCTAATGAGGTATAACACTATACAATACCTCAAGAGAGGATCGGAGACAGACAAGACTCAGCGAATCCAAGTCTTCTACTGAAGCTTTATAATAGCACAGAAGATTTCCCCTATTTATAGTGTGGAAGGCTCCCTACAGTCCCCGCCCTCGGCTTGAAGTCGGCTCCAAGGAGTTTTTCAAAGTACATGGTTGTAATGGTAGCTCTCCTTTGCAGAGAAAAGGTTCACTTTTCTCCTTACCTTGGCAACTGGTTGATAAAAGCAATTTCTGCAGACACATGCATCTGAAGTTCAACATCACTGTCCTATTATTATTTCACCAGGGTCTTTACATCATCTATAAAAAATCAACATCTCCTGTGCATGCTCTTGACCATCTGAGAGCAAAGCTAAACACAGGAAGGGGAGAAGGGTATCCTTCGGAGGCGAGAGTATCTATCATTTTACAAAAATTTCATCAGCTGAAAGTTAGTGACAAGACAACTTTCAAGGCTGGGATTTCCCCAAATAGACCTGCTTGCCACTTGTCAAAATGCAAAATGATCATGTCTCGCCTCAGGAAGATGGGAGCCACGATCACTAGACAATACACTTTCAATGAATTGGTCCTTCAAATGTCTCCACTCTTTTCCTCCAGTTGAACTGATTCCATCAGTTTAGATCAGGCTGAAACAGGCTAAAGCAACAATGATACTCATTGGCCAAGAACAGTGATGGTTTCCAGAACTACTTCATCTCTCCAGGAGACCCTGAGGAAGCTGCCATGTAAACCGAACATGTTATTGACAATGAAATGGAAAATAGTTTACCCGCAATGTACAATCCTTGAATTTGACAGCATAGCTTCTGAGGCTGTGCATTACAATCATTTGAATTTTCCTCAAGATTGTATGAATATTCTCAAGGAACCCAATAATCCCTCTACCAGACATTCCTGTGCCTTTAAATGGAAGAGATTTGTATTAGGGGCCTTCAGAATGATCATTAACCTATCTCTTGTCTGGAAGAGATCATTATTGCCTACCATCTTCAGTTTTTAACTATTATATTTCAGGTTGCTGCCATCTTGGCATACAGGGATGGACCTTCCCAGATGTCATTCTTCATAATTCCAATAATAAAGGACTTTTTGAATGGCTTAAAGAAGATATTTCCTCAAGGCATCAGCATACTCCTCCATAGAAACCTATTGTGGTTCACTCCAGATTGATAGCTATGCCCTTTGAGCCCCTTCGTAGGGCCTAACTGCAGCAGCTTTCCTGGAATGTAGCTTTCTTGGTGGTAATTACTTTTTTAAGAAGGGTTAGTAAGCTTCAGGCTTTATTGATAATAAAACCTTACAGTTTCCCACCATTACAAGATTATTTTACCAGCAAATCCAGTAAAGCAAGTCTCTCACCCCTGAGCAGTTTTGAGAGCTTTTTACTAATTTTAAATGTTTATTCAATCAACGTTACGATTTATTTACTCTGTCGCAGCCTGGTGGCTTTGATTGGCCGCTGTTATTTTTTCCTGCACTCGGCACTCTGACTGATGCAGCCACTTTTACCATCCACTGCACCTAAGATTCGCTTCTGCACTTTGAACAATGAGTGTTTTCCTACATTGGCTTTAACGCCCAAGAAGGTACTTTTCCGACAGCATTTTATTTATCATTTTAGTCATTTTCAAATTTCTATAATACGCAAAGACTTTACTAACCATTTCTAACTGTACATTGGCCTTGTATTATGCACTTTGAATCCCTGCCTGTCCTTAACTTTTTATTGTGGCACACTATTTGTAATAGCTTCAGGTAGCTAAACAATTAAAAAACTGAATTATCAGCAAATCCTGCTTTTCTACCTAAAGCCATATCGCTTTTCACAGAAACCAATCAGTGTTTCTGCTTGTCGTCTTTAGTATCCCATCTTCTCCAGCAGAGAGGTCTCTCCACTCCATTGATGTTAGTAGAGTCCTAAGATTCTATATAGGTAGCACAAAAGACCTACATAAGACAAATCAGCTCTATTAATTATGGGTCTCTCCGTGCTGGCTTGACTTCTTCTAAACAAACAATTGCTAAAGACTAGGCTGGGCAATTACCAACACCTCGTCTCCGCTCCGCTGGTCACTCATGCTGACATCTGCTGCAATGGCTACTTGCGGGTGATACCCGCCCTGGATCAAAACCAATAGGACCCATAAGCACCCAGAAACGCGTGGCGGGACACTGCTCTGCTACAGCGCAAGCCTGCTACTTGGGCTAACACACATCATAGCTGGTACACCATACTCATTACATCAGGGGTGCAGAGAAGATTAAAAATCAACTCTGATACTCGTTCACCTTTCTCTCTGATTGAGATTCTTGATAATTTGCCAGTGTTTGACCATACTTTGTGGGCGGATCCCTGCCACACATCTGCCCAAAAAAGTTCTACATGTTGAACTTGTTTTCCCCTTATTATTTTTTCAGCCATGCATGGTCGCCCTATGTTGACTGGCCCCTCCCACGTATGCCATTTTCTGTAACCTATCTGCTACATTGGCAGAGTGGAGCGAACCCCCATGGCTGATAGGTGGTGATTTCAATGCTGTCCTCGACACTACGCTGGATCAATCATTTCCACCCCTGCCACGCACAGTCTCTGTATCGAATGCTCGTGCACTGGGTGACTGGTTGCGCCACTGGTTGCTGGTAGATATATGGTGCTCACACAAGAGTGTACTCACACTACTCAGCACCTCATGGTCGGTCTGCACGTCTTCATCAACTACATAGTAGGATCGCCAGCACTCTTTCCCACATTTTGCCTAATCGCATATCTCGGCCGCACACATTCAGAACATAATCCTCAATCGTTGCAACTACAATGTGAAGCAGCCCTGCAGGTCATACCCACATGACACCCCCAACCCTCCGCCCGGGAAGACTCACCATTTTGGGAAGCAGTTGGGTCTGCATCGGCCGAATTTTATTTTACTCAACGAGGGCTCCACAAGTAACAGACTCATTGAATGAGAAGCCTTTAAGGTGACCATTAGGGGGTTGTGTTTGGGAATCAGTTGGAAAATTCCTAAACACCTAAATGACTCCATAGGAAAAATCGAACTCAAACTCCTGCGGTTGGAGACGCGAATAGTGACGAGACCGGAGTGCGCACCTCTACTGCATGCAAAACGCGAGGAACTTGCTGCTCTCCTAGAGCGCCTTAGATGCATAAATTATGCTGCGCATTCCGCCCGCACTCATGCAGCCTAGGATTGCGCGGGTAGCCTTCTAGCATGGCTTATATGCCAGGAGCAGGCACATCACCCTATCCAAGCCCTACGGGATTGTATGGGGTGACTGTTGTACACGCAGCGTGAAATTCATGCTGAATTGACTCAACACTACAGCACTCTGTATGCCTCGACCACTACCTTTGACAACAAACATTTTGCAGCCTTTTTCTCTCAGCTGCAGCTCCCTGTCATCGACCCAATTCAGCGCGCAGAACTTGAGGAACTGATTTTGCTTTTTGAAATTCGTGAAGCCGTCAGAACTCTAGCATTGGGTAAGACCCCTGGACCCCATGTCCTACCCTTCGAGTTCTACAAGACATTTGCGCACACATTAATTGCGCAATTGCATGCACTATACAATGCTGCATTCGAGGCTGCCACGCTCCCCATTTTACTAAGTGATGCACTGCTTGTTTCTCTGCCTAAGCCAGAGAGGGATCCTACTGAGCTGGGACTTAATGTACATTCTACATGAGGGAAAATGGCTACTGATGCCTGGTTTGAGAAATGTTCTGCTAGCAGATATGTAAGGCAGCCACTCAGAGATCTGTGTATATTTACATTAAACATTATTATACATTGTTCTTAGCACCAGGTAAATATTCGACCTTAAAATTGTATCCCTGGAGAGCTACTACTCACTTGAAAATTCTTCCGGAAATGGCATCAATTCCTTTCTTGTTGAAAACTTGACATAGTGGCTTGTGATCAGTGCGAACCTCAAATTTCAATCCCCACAAAAGATTCTTAAGTTTCTTCACAGCCCAGTGAACAGCTAAGGCCTCTCTTTCGATGACAGAGTAACGCAGTTCTGCACCTCTTAAGCTACGTGACAAGAACAAAATAACATTCTCAGTGTCCCCATCTCTCTGTTGTAAAACCGCTCCTAGGCCCTTCATACTGGCATCAGTAACAAGAACTTCTCTTTTAGTGGGATCGAAACTTTTTAGCTTAGGAGTTTTCTCAAGCATTGCCTTGATAGTGTTGAACTCCTTTTCACAATCTTCCGACCAAATGAACTCCACACCTTTACATATTAACTTACGCATATTCAAGCACAATCCAGCAAACATTTTCATAAATTTACTGTAATATTCTGACATTCCAAGAAATTTCATTAGCTCCTCTTTGTTGGTGGGAGACGCAAGATTTTGAATGGTACAAACCAGTTCAGCCTTGGGTTGAACACCTTGACCCGAGATGGTGTGTCCTAGATAATCTATGGATGATTTTTTGAACTTGCATTTGTCAATTCTTACTGTCAAATTGAAATCTTGAAATCTCTTAAAAACCTATCTGAGTATGGCATCATGTTCAACTTCATTCTTTCCAAAGACCAGAACATCATTCTGGTAAATTTTTACCCCACTACACCTTCCAAGACTTTTTCTAGAGCTCTCTGAAACACAGATGCCGCTGACAGTAGTCCAAACGGCAATCTGACGAATCTGTAAGTGCCATAAGGCGTAATGAATGCAGTTAAGTCTTAAGACATATCATCCAGTTTTATCTGATGATAAGCAGACTTTAAGTCAACAGTTGAGAAAACATTGGTCCCTTGTAAGAGCATCAACATATCTGAAATTTTTGGAAGCGGATATTTGACCTGTTTGTTTAGCTCTCTCAAGTCGATGCATAAACGAAGGCTACCATTCGATTTACGAGCGGCTACTACTGGGGCCAACCACCTAGTCCCTTCTACCTCTTCAATTATGCGATCACTTTTAAGTTTCTCCAGTTCCCTTTTCATATCATCCCTCACCGATAAGATGAAGTTCAAGATCTGACGCTTTTGCCACTCAAGCAGATTTAACAAACTTTTTTGGTCGACATTGATTTCTTTCTAAGGGTTTTGTTAAGCCTTCCCGTGTTTGCTGTTCCCTATTGACACAATGTAAGCTTGCTACTCTCGTTTACATTTATGACTATCAAGAAGGATTCTACAATGTAGAAAGAAATGTTCCTTTCTTGTAATCATAGTACTGCATAGAAGTTACCCTAAAGAAAATCATGAACAACCTTCCCAGTTGCCAACAATCCCAACAGCAAATTAATGTTAATTGGTCGAAACAAACTGAGGCTGTGATGCAAACTGTCAGTATAGTGCATGCTGGGAGGTGAAACCTGCTGGCTTATTAAAGGAGCAGTGGACAATTTTAAACCTTGTGCACTTTTGACCTGACAGGCACCCTATCCTTCAGTCTTCTTCCTGTCATTGAAGGGTTTAGAGATTTCGTTTAGTGTTATAGAACATATTTCAGCTAGCTGTTGCAATGCTTTCTTTGCATTGTGCAAAATATAAATTTTCAAAAAGAAAAAATTCAGTAAAAACTGACCTGTTTTTCACTATGGTAGTTACACCTAAAGGTTGAACACTGAAGAATCTACCTCCTGCTAAAGACCTGATTTTCCCGCATGCTGGTGGGAACACACTTTGTGTATTACTTCATTGAGGATACCTATGATGCAGAACTAGGATTAAAAGTGAGTAACGGGCAATACAGAGTCCCGGGGAGGTGGCCACAAGAACATGGTTTCGCCTTCTACAACTTCGTATTTTACACAGATCATATACCTCTAGGGCGCTGTTGCACAGAATGGGTCGTGGTGATACTACACACTGCACGAGGGGCTGCGGGGAGGTTGGCACTTTCTTTCATACATTGTGGGCCTGCCCCCAAATTCAGCAATTTTGGAAGGGGATTGTGCGAGTCATGTCCGAGGTGGTGGGTCAGGAGGTCAAACTGGAAGCACAAAGGCATTTCCCAAGCGTTACAGGGTAGGACCCGTGGCCGAAATACGCACGGATATGGCTAATGGTGGCGGACATAGTGGCCAAAAGAAATGTTGCGAGGGCATGGGGTGCGATTCAACCGTCTGGGGTTACAGAGTGGAAGGCGGACCTCGATTGGTGCTGTGCAGCTGGAAAAATTGTATATCAAGGACGTGGATGCCCGAGGAAGTGGAGCAAAATATGGGGTCGGCGGGTGGAGTATAGAGGGACTTAAAATGTCTACACGGTGGATGACGATACGGGTGGGAGGGTTGTATGGAGTCTCAAAAATTGTAATGGAATTTTGTGGGGATTGAACATACTGAAACTACACTGTATTGACATAAACACAATCCTCAGCACCCGTCTTTTAAGTAATATGCAATTATCCAATTTGTTTTAGTCAAGCATAAATGATACAGAGAAATTTTCGAGCTTGGTTTCTGTTCTTTATTCTCTTTGTTCTTGCATCAGCCAACACGTGTTTCGTCGCACAAAGGAATTTTGTCCCATGACTTTCTCAAGGCTTACAAGAGAACACGGCGCTGATGTGGGGACCTACACGTCCTTCTTACGTGCTCTAGGTTTGGCTCGTGACGAAGATCCACGGTTAAATGCGACGTGGACATCGGAACATAGATTTTAATTTTCCAGTGGGATGGAATTATCACCACTGATAAAGGAACAGTTTGGACTCTTGTAAGCCTTGAGAAAGTCGCGGGACAAAATTCCTTTGTGCGACGAAACACGTGTTGGCTGAACAGAAACCAAGCTCGAAAATTTCTCTGTATCATTTATGCTTGACTAAAACAAATTGGATAATTGCATATTACTTAAAAGACGTGTGCTGAGGATTGTGTTTATGTTGGTTTCGACCACGTGTTTGGGGAGACTGGTGGTTCTTCTCACCTTTCAGCACCGTCCATATAAATTTCTCAGAAATCTAAATAGAGTGTAAGTGCTACTCATTCTTGGAGCACCATTTTACCTATAACCATACCACTGCACCGTCGTGAATACACTGTATTGAGCTGACTATATTGATCATGAGCAATGCACCTGATGCCCTCACTGACATTTGTCAAATGATTCTGAACACCAATGTGTGTTGTCAAATGTCTGTTCAATAAAAAGACTAAGGTGAGTAACATTTCCTTATTATTACCTAGCTTGGTGGTACTCATTGTGCCTCATTCACAAAGATATTCATTCATCTGCATCCATAGCTTTTCACCCATGAAAGTGTAGAGATTTTTGAATGTCAGCCATTCTCATAACCTTTTCAGGCGTACGCCTGGAAACATGCAATAGTTGTAGCTTTCCATGAATACGCCTGGAAAAGGTATGGTAGTTCAAAGCAGTGGACTTAGTGCATATGTATTTGTACTCAGTGTAGAACTGTGATTGGGTACATGACATTGCATTTGTGTAACTAACATTTTTTTTCTACTCTTTCTTCTCTCCATAGGCAAAATCTTTTTGCCATGTGGAAAAAGTCATATCCATGCAACTCCATCAGTTTTGTGAATGTTAACCGTCCCATTGCCAACTTCAGAAGTGATTTACTATGCTCCTAAAAGGGAAGGGTAAATCTACTATTTCCAAGGTGGGAATAAAAGCGCAAAACGTTTCTGTTCCCAATCTTTGCAGGGTATATCAGCTATAAAATGCCCACTCCATGCCCCTGGAGTATGATTTACCAATGCTTAATAGCACACCATGATAGTTTCTTAATATGCATCAGTAAATAAAGTTTTGAATGCAAAATCACCTTTTGTGAATTCCTTACACTCATAAATCAAATTGTTTGCACTGTATGCTTCACCTACAGATGCAAATGGCTTTGCGGATGAGGCATATTGTTCCTGTCTCACAAGGGTGAGATGCCCCAGCTAAGGGTATGCAAAACCCTCAGAATTTGCTTTAACGTAATTATGTTAAAATGCAGGAAAATTACACGAACGTATGCGTAATTACGTATAATGCAAATCCATCCTTTAGCGCTATATTTTAGTACAAAATATGCCAATTAATTTTTTTTAAACTCTTTTCATTGATGACAAGCTTACACAGTGCAAACACTTTACAAACATGAGCGTTCAAGAGTGCATATTTGTTGTTAACTTTTCCCACAGACCACGGATCGTAGCCGTTCCATGACAATTGTATATTCAGCCAACTTACACTTTGGAGCCGATTCCGATCTCGCTCGGTAGGGCTCCTAGCGGCATCCGTCAGTAGCGAGTCCGAGTCGTACGCGTGATTTTCGTGCGACTCGTACAGCTGTACGAGCGAGCAAGTACGATGCGCTTCAAGCCTCGCGCTACGACCGACTCGTACCTGTCAGCGATGCCTCCCGAGCGACTCAAATCTGTCCGACACGTACAATGCAATGCGTACGGTTTCCGGCCGGCCAAGTACGATGTGCGTTGCGAGCAGCCGGTGCGAGTCGGAGCCTCCGGCTCGAAGAAGCGTAGGGAAGCGTACTTCAGGGGTCTGCGCCAGACCCCCTTTCACCCGAAGCCTTATGGGTCGATCACAGGGGTGGACCCAAGGGTCCCCCCTACACATGCATGTACGGTGTGGGTGGCACAGACGCGTCCCCACTACAGGGGGCGCCCTTGTGCGCAACGTACCATTTTCGTCCATGGGAGCCTATGTACGCATCGTACAATGGACTCCCATTGACTTCAATGGGGCGCCGAGCGACCCGTGTCCGTCAGCGCTTGTTCGCATCGTACTCGGAGCCCCGGAGCACGGGTCGGTCGGAAAGCCCTCCGGATCCGAGTCGGACGGAGCCTTCTCCCAGCGAGATGGGAATCGGCTCCTTAGTCTAAAATATGCCAATTTTTGATGTGTGGTTGAATTTTATGGACAGAATAGCACAAAAGAAACAATTACTGCCAACAACAGCGGCTTGTGTTCTGGTTGTTTGTGTTATATCAGTGCTATAATTTTGCAGTGAATGGCAGGGTAGCATAATGATGTAATTTCGGGAATTTCACCTAGCAAGCGTAACTCCAAATTCCAGAGATATGCCGGCGTAACTTGAATTTTGCTGGGGCCTAGCCACAACCTTGATTAGCACCTGTGACCTTCAGTTTGGAAGGCGCATTAACTCTTCCAGGCAGGAATGATAATGACAGAAGTTGTCCTAGGAGTATAGCAGTTGTCTTACTCTAGTATGGGTGGGTAAAGTCCCTCCCTAAAGCCTTCCTTGGCCCAATGTAAACCACTCTTACTCCTTCCTAATTTCATCCCCATTTGGGGTAAGTCTCTTGCTTTTAAAAGCCACTCCTCTGTGTCCCACCCACATTTACTAATAAAATGTATGTTCTGTGTGTGGACACTGCAAAAAAAATAAAGTAATTATGGAGGTGTAAGCTCTGCACTTAGTTTGTAAATTGCACTTTGTAATACATTTTGTAATACTCCAAAACGTACTACAAAATGCATTTTGTGGGTCAGGCCCCTAATGTTTATCTGATTAAGATGGAGTAATTTAATATTGAGACAAGCAAAGGCCACCTAATGAATTTTTGTTGTATTCCAGTCTGCTTTCAACTCTGTTAAGGTGCTTTTAACTGTAGTGTTTGTTCCTTATTATTGGGGAAAATTACCACCACATTGCAAAGGCCTTAAGTGTTTCACATTTACTCTTTTCCATAAATTCCTGGTGGGTGAAAGATAACCTTTTGTAAATTTAACTTTAAATCCTGTCTTGTTTTCTTCACCAATGTTACAAGCGCATGCACTTTTATGTGTACTATTTGACAAGAAATGTATTCACACCCTGATCCCAGATAAAACTTAGAGTCCAAATAAAACTGGTTTCAAGTATTGTCGCTTTACCACAAATGTCATAGGTCCATATGATATGTCAGGCATTTTCAAGGGAGTCATTAGTACTGAAATGGTCTTAAAATGCTTATTGGTTTAATGTACTTTGAGATATACCATTTGACATTATATACCCTTTAATTTCTGCTTTAAGGCTATTGATGTGACCTCCACATCAACATCGCTCCAAACCAGGCGCTATTGATGTGGAGGTTATTTCAAAGAGTCAAGGGCAGGGAATCTCTCTGGTACAGGGACCGGGCGTATTCCCTTTTTAGGTTGAGCGTAAGCGTATGACCTCTTGTATACTTTAGTATACTTCTCTTGTGGGCTTAAAGCCATCCGCTGCTTTTGGTTTGTTTGTTTTGGTGTTAAAAATCTTTGCTTGCTAGTGGTCAATCCAGCCTCTTTGTCCCTCCTTTTCTCTTTCTTTCCTCCCAGGAGCAGGGACTAACTACAGTATCATTATTCTTTGGCGTGTTTATCGGTTCGTTGGGGGACTTTTCCTTGGGTTCCTGCTTGTGTTTGACAAAGCTTCCCTTTTCATTTTTCATCTGTAAATCATGCTGTTATCTCGGTCACATTTACAACGCCCTTGCCCCACTCAGGCTGACTGCTGTGCTCAGTTCCACTCTCCGTGCCTCCCGCCCTGCCTTCCAAACCTTCGTGGCCTCAGTCACTTCCTCGCGGTCTGCCTGTTGGGCCATAGGTCCCCACGCCCTCTGCTGAGTTTTTTGTTAAACTTTCCATCCTTGTGGAACTATAAATCATACAGTAACGACAATAATGCAATGGACGTTATTCACTGGAGGGCAATAGGAAACATTAATCAGATCCCCCAAATTTGCGCATGACTTTATTGAGGAGGGCTATAGCCGGTTAGAGACATTATAAGAGACTTACAGAAGACTTTTTGATGTACAAAAAGGGACACAGGAATATTGGAACTTGAAGATCACTGAATGAGTTGCTTCATACTGATTATAGCCCTGAAGAAGCGTAACCTTCGCGAAACATGTGTTGGCTGTTTCTGTCACAATCAATGACGAAGAACTGTGATTAATTGCTGTGTATGTCACAATCAATAATGAAGAACTGTGATTAATGTATGAAGGCTTGAACAACTTTTTCATGTTGAATTGATGAAGGTGCATGGAAAAGAAGAAAAGACTTAAAATAAAAGACTATACATAGACTTTGGAGCTTGATATGTGTTCTTCTCAAACCCATGAACTTATGTATTAAGTCCCTGTGAGGGAAACAGGGAATTAAGATTCAGCGCTGGGCAAATTTTCTATTTCCCTCGTTGGAATTTCATTTTATTATGTGCTCCTGTGGTTACATCATTCCCCGCAATTAGTTTTTCAAGTAGCACTCAAGATGTGCCGTCCATCCATGCTTCATGTATACAGTAGAGGTTGAAACCAGCACGGGTTGCCATCCCCTTCCCCGCTTGCATATTCAATTTGCACAAATGCACTGCGAAATGTAATACAAGCAGATACTCTTACTATTTTCATTCAACGTCGTGTTTGTGCCTTTGCTAAAAGTATCTGCTCATTTATTTAAACTTTTGCATCATGTTTTCATTTTTTCACGGATTTACGTCAATTCACTGAATGTTCCCAAACAAAATCCATATTCAGTTCAGGAGAGAGATAGCAATCTTTACAGCTATGCCCCTCCTTTCACAATACACCTATAAACTATTCAGCCCTCTTCTGCTGTTGCAGGGATTCTGCACCGGAACAGAACTATGCTTGGGACCATAGGACATCAGTCATTATACCACCTCAGTACCATGAGCCTGAGTCCAACTAGCTATAGTGTCTCACTTGCCCTCCTACTTATATCCAGTGCGACAAGTGAATTGACACCCCAGAACACAACACTCCCGACCCTCTCAGGGATTGCGGTAACAGGACACTCCCTTTCGCTCACACACTCGTACTTGTCCACAATAAGATATGAAACAGACATGAAGGAAGTTTGAAATATTTATTTAAACTACAGTGCTCTAGAATGCAGTATACATGCCACAATCAGAAAACAACTGCCTAGGAAAAATACCATCAGCATTGTCAATAAACCGTATATTATGTAAGCCCTGTCTTATTATAAGACAGAATAGCCTAAGCCTCCTCCCATTCTACAGAAGCAAACTTATTATAACCCGGTATTAGTATTTGTAAAGCACAAACTAATCACCCCTAAGTGTCTCGAGGGGCTGGGGGCCGTTGGGGAATTAAGCGAGCTATTGCCCGGAGTCACAGGGTGCTGGGCTGAGCTGCCACCGGCACGGGGAATCAAAGCATGAGCCCCGTGCTCTGGAGTCATCCAGCCTGGCCGCTGCTTCACACCTCTCCCAGAAATTATGCAATTTCATACTCCAGCACACGCTAATATATGCATTCAAATCCGTTTAACAGTAGTGTTACAAAATTCATAAGCTTTTGTTCATCTGTTCTTTATTTTCTTGTTGTGTTCTTAGCCAACACGTGTTTCGTCGCATCGGGGAATCAATCCCGCGACTTCATCAAGGTAAAAAATACATAAAATGTATAGTCATATGGTACATTGTATTGAAGTTTCAACTGGTGTTACTCTGATTTTGTGACAATTGTGCCCGAATATCATTATTGTCATTCTGAGTGATATGATTACTGTAATAATTAATGGTGGTAATACTCAACGGTTTACATTTGCGATTTGTGGTTATTGAAATTGTGAGGCAACCCATGCAATTAAGTCACAAATGAAGGTGTTATACATCAGTTTCCATATTACATATATTTTCAACCTGTGCAGAATCATTCAACATTATTTTGGATTGGAGCTCATTGGAAAGTGATAATTAATGTGGTTGTTTCGGTGTGTAGTCGGTTTTTAAACCATCAGTCTTATGCCTTGATTGTTTATGCGTACCACCCTAACTTTGGTTTCCTCCTAGTTGTGACACAGTGAAAACAGGTCTTTTGGGCGAATCACTGACATAATATCGATACACAGAATATCGAAGTACATTTTTATCGACACACAAATATCGATAACACTAATATCGATACTCAATACTTAATTAAAAAAATACATTAATATCGACCCATAAATATCGTACATCAAAATTATCAATAACAGTATTATCCAAAACACATTAATATCGTTTCAAATATTATCGACAATACATCAAAAATATGCAACATGTCCAAAATATCGAACACATAAATATAGACAGCAATAATATTGTTTTCTTTCAAATATCGACAATTTTAAAACATATATAATAAACAAATTCAAGCAACAAAAATATTTTTAAATAAATAAACACACACTGCAGATAAATTAAAACCATATATAATACATTTCTAAAGTACAAAAAATATTTATAAACATTACCTAATAAATTCACCACTAATAACATTTTATAATATATTTTTTAATTATAAACTCATATATTTTAACATTACATTTATCCTTATACACAATTAAATCACTGAACATGTGCAAATAAAAAAAAAAAATTATAACTGACTCTTAATTAGCGTTTTCCATATATGGAAACCAACTACCAAAACATTTAAAACAATAAACATTAACCAATGAAAAACACACATTGCTAAAAAAAACAATGAGAACAAAGAAACAATTAATTAAACACTATATAAACAAGGAAAACGTATTCTTATTTTACACCTCAGATCAAAACGGATCAACAAGCCGAAACTCTGCCGGATTTCTACCACAAGGAACAACTTCATCAAAGAAAAATATATCAAATACTGCCCAAAGTAAGTCAATTACTATTTTTATAAAAACTGTTAATTCTAAAACGCACAAACTACAGTTTATCATACTCAAATAATTTATATATATCTTGTTAAATTTTATGTCTCCCCTACAATTAATTATCAAAGCATCCATGAAATAACAGCACTGCTTCTAAAGTCATCAAACTAATAAAGTAAGTATTCATCTAAATGCTTATAAAAAAAATGTAAAACAGCCCAAAAAAAACAAATCCATCCCAAACACGCACCCCACCCTATATACAGATTTAACAAAATTACTAAAATTATGTTTTATTCTCCCAACAGAAATATCAACAACTTTACAGATTTCAACAAACAAACAAAGAACATCTCCAGGAAAACAGTGAATTAAAATCAACATTGTAAGTATATTAATAACAGTGCATTTTTCTTAATACAAAATCATTTGCAATTTTCTGAATATTAATTTTTATGTAATTTTTTATAGAATTTAATTCATCACAATGACAGAAGCGGCACAATTTATCACATCCCAAAAAGGAAATTTTTTGTTATGCTACATGGGGTATGTCTATACCCAGGAAAAGCAAACTGGACTTAAAGTTAATTGGAAGTGTAGCAAGTACTATTGTAATAAATGTTATGGTCGAGCAACAACAAGGGAAACAACTGTTTTGTATACTAGGGAGCATAATCACCCTCCAAATGTCACTGAGATAGAAGTAAGAAATGCCCTTGATGACATTAGAGAAGCTAGCACTAGCTCACAAAAACCTACAACTCAAATCCTTAAAGAACTGCTACCTAGAGTACCCAAACATGCTACAGGGCAAATGCCCACTATTGCCTCATTAAAAAGAACAATAGCTTTCACCAAAAAAGCTACAACAACTACTACACCTACTCCAAAAACATTTGAAGAGGTGGTAATTCCCCCAGAACTAGCTATTACTCACAATGACGAGCCCTTTGTCTTTTACGACAACAAAAGCAATGACAAAAGAATAATTATGTTTGCTACTGCAAACAATTTAATAAAGCTACAGAAATCAGAAACATGGATGATGGATGGGACTTTTAAAATCTGTCCCAAACCATTCTACCAACTATACACTGTACATGCCCTATATCAGAACACTAACATCCCCTTTATCTACGCCTTGCTACCCAATAAACAAAACTCCACATATATGGAAGTACTAACTAAAATAAAAGAAGAAACAAATAATTATTTTCCACAGAAAATAATTATAGATTTTGAACAAGCTATGATAACTGCTATTCTAAAATGCTACCCACACACATCTATTCAAGGATGTTATTATCATTTCAACCAGTGTCTATGGAGACACTTACAAAAATCAACACTAAGGGGCCGATTCCGATCTCGCTCGGACAGCCCTCCGAGAGCTGTCCGTAGCGTTACCTTACGACCTACTCGTTCCGGGAGCCGGTCCGTCCGAACAATGAAGTACGATGCGCAAATGTGTCCAAATCCCGAACGACACGTACGCTCCGATTCCAGCTACATTTCCTGTACGAGCCGGATCAATCACATGGATGTTGTAAATGATTGACATCTACCACATACAATCGTAGACATGTGTGTAGCACAATACGCCCATACTCTGGATTAACCACACAATGGTAGCTCTGGGACACCCTGTGACACACAGTCCATTTCACCTATGAGTCAGGGTGCATGTAACATGTCATCACACAATGTGCACCTTGAACTGTGTACAGGCCTCGGGGTTTGATCTGCAAAGTTGTCACTCACAGTAGTGATGTGCCTCACACACAATGGTTTTTATCCCCATTAAACATGGCACATCCTGGGAGTGTGTGCCACTAAGTTGCCCGTCCAATATGACATGTGGAGCCATATACCCACACATGTTATGAAGCCTAAAATGTTATTCCATATACTGTGTGACAGGCTGTATGTTTGTTGTAGAGCACCGGAGTCCCTGCCAAGATATTGTGTGTGGCATCCTTTGGCTATTGACTGTAATGGTGACAGACGCGGGTGAGATTTCAAGAGACGCGTCGTTCACTTAGGGTCCGATCTGGGCGTACGCATTGGCTATTAACTGCAATGGAGACGGATGCGTGTGAGTTTTCAAAAAACGCGTCGTACATTTCCGGGCCGAGCCGGGCGCACGCATTGGCTCTTGACTGTCATGGAGACGGACGCGGTTTTGATACTTGTACGAATCGCGTTCAAAAAATTCAGTTGGCACCCAACAACAATTTATCAAAGTCAATGGAGTCATGATGGGGAATATTTGAACGATGCGGAAGGCGTGTACGAAGCGTGCAATGCAATGGATTGGCCAATTTCATAAAAAGCAAACGTCTCGGACCTATCGCTTTGGATGCATGGGACAGATACTGCCTCTGCAGCACAGATATAAGGCTGTCTGTTCCCCAGAGACTTCACTTGCCTGCACTACATGCTACAGGACTACATCTACCACTACCACTGCTGCTGTCTCTGCATCCTCTGGCTACTGCAATGGCACATACTGTGGAGAGGGCCCCAGCATTCACTGAGGAGGAGAACCAGGCCCTGCTGGACAGCCTCCTGCCACAGTACAGCAAGCTGTATGGGAAACCAGGGGAGCAGGTGAGTGTGCAGTCCACTGCCTTTCTAATTGTGCATGTTGTCTGACTAGAACTACTAGCATTGTGTTCACCAAGGGCAAGCATGCTCACTGAGTAATTGTAAGTCTCCAAGTGTGTAGAAACAAGTAATGTACAGGTGCAGTTTCTAAGAAATAGCATTTTGTATTTGCTTTGGATTAACATGCACTGTTATCATGTTGTCAATGCTGGCTTGCACACAGGACAACTGCCCATGTCCATAGTTGCACTCCCTGTTTCCATCATATGCCCTTCAGCAAATAACATGTATGTCCAACTGTGTGATGAACAGACATGTTGCATGTGTGGCAATGGTGTCTAACTTTGTCATCCATGCAGGTTGATGCCCATCAGAAGCAGGAGATGTGGCAGACCATCGTCCGGGCAGTAAGATCTGTGGGGGTCTTCAAACGCCGCATCCGCCACTGCCAGAAGAGGTGGCAGGACCTTCGTGGCTGGACCAGGAGGATAGCCAGAGTCCAGCTGAAGCTGTCGCCTCCACGCAGACGGGGCGGACGACCGCCACAGACCCCTCACATGCTCCGGATACTGACGGTGGTCTTCGCTGACCTGGATGGGCAGTTGAAGGACAAACAGCAGCAAGGAGGGGGTAAGTTCATGCCTTTTTGGTGAACTATGTCTAACATGCAATTTGCACCCCTTCAGCCTGGTAACACTCCCACAGTTCGTCTGTCTGCTGAGACAAGACTCATGTGGCTAAATTTGGTGATGCCCCATTCTCATCTGATAACCAGGTGTGCCCCTTTCGGTCTGTGACTTGTGTCACTTGGGTTGTGTGTTCTTGCTGTTGTCCAAGGTTGATGTTGGGAACAGCATCTGCTACAGGTGCATTGATTTGGGCTTCATGAGTGGGGCTATTGTCTGACGTGTGTCAGCACATTGACAGAAATCTGACCTGTACTCTGTGTGGGCCATACATAAATGTTCTAATTGCTGACCTGGGTCACCATAGGTGTCTGAGGTATTTACCACACACCCATGCAGCAGGTAAGACCAATGATGGGGCCTCAGAGGAATGAAATTCATGCATGTAACTAATGCATAGCCACCTGCCAAGTGTTCCTGGTAATCCCATGTTGCACATGGTCCAGGACAGGTATGGCAACTCCGGCCATCCGAGACACTCTGTCCTCCTAATCCTGGGTGTCATCCAACATCATGACCATTGCGAAATGTGCAATCAGGTGTCTGACTCTGTGTCATTGTGGACCGGCATAGCTTTTTGGACTTCAAGAGTGGTAAAATGTTTATAATGTACTGACATCTGATTTGTGGCTGTTGGGTCTGCACATAGGGTAAAACATGTGTGTAATCACTGGACTGTGCCTAATGGTGGATTCCACATTAATGTGGAAGCAGCTTTACTTTGTTCTCGTCAGCCTGTGATGTGTTCATGTATACTGATTTGTGTTATCAAACACTCAAATGTCTCATTTGGATAACGTGTGATCATCAGATTCTTTCTAATGTGGGTAGCATGGGGTGTACATGTGTACTTGACCACTACAGAGCTTGCATTCCCCACAAAAACATGAGTGTGACACGGTGCAGACTGTTGTTTTTGGATGCACTGCCCCTGTGACAGGAGCCAGTAATGACTCATTGGCCAGACAGGCCTGTGGCATGGTGTACCACATGCCAATCTGGAGCCTGCAGTATTGTCAGTTGTCCTGCATGAACTCCATTGTAGCATTGACTATCAAGACATGAGGCCATCATGGTGTCTGGGGATGGAAGCATATCCATCATATCAACCATGACTACGGCCAGTCCATTTACTGACACAAGTACTGAGTCACCAGCAGGAGATGGGATATGTGTGTAATGACACATTACACTCACAATCCGTGCAGATAAGAAAACTGGCAATGTGGTGCATGTTTGTACATATCATTAGTGACATCATACATGCACCAGACAGATGGGTCCATTGCCAGGATGGGTACGAGGTGCATGGTTGACTGGCAGACTGACAAGTGCCTGGTTCACATATGTGTCATTCATTTAAGCAATGATTTTCTGATAATGCCAGGGCTTGCTCTGTGATGTGCTACAATTACAGTCATGTGTCAAGTCAATACAGGTGACTAATGTGATTCTGTTTTTCCTCCTTGTTTACAGCATCATCTACGGCTACTGGAGGAGACAGCTCCATGGACCAAGAGGAGGCGCAGAGCCAGACTGAGGCCGCTGTGGATGAGGCGGAGGGACCCAGTGGCACGGAGGGTGAGGGGAGCCACACTGAGGGACACTCAGCAACAACCACCTCAGCTGTGGGACACTCCAGCTCCAGTGAGGACTCCCTTGTGGAGGCGGGTGTTTCAGGACCACAGGCCACAACTAGCGAGTCTGTCCCCGCCACCACCACCATCTCCACCCTCCCAGCTGCTCCCATCCCAGATGTCCGTGGAGCCTCCTGTGTTAGGGAGCATGTCTCCTTCAGTCCAGGCACCGCACCCCCTGCCTCTGTCTCCCCTGCTGCCCTGAGTGTGGAGTCTGTGGACTTGCTGAAGCAGATCCATGTGGGGCAGACATCGATGCTGAGTGTCCTCCATGCTCACACCGGTCTATTGACACAATTGGTGTCATTCATGGAGGGCATCTCAGCAAACATGTCTGCCCGACAGCAGACCAATCAGTCCATGGACTCCTCACTGACGGCAGCAGTGGCCCTCCTCCAACAGTCCCTCACCCCTCCTACCTCTGCCCCATCCACAATCCCCACTACCCTACCTGCCCAACGCACACTCACACAGGCACATGCACGCACAACAACAGACACAAGCAGCACACAGCAATGTCAGTCCAAGGCAAAACGTGCAAGCACGCACACTCAGGGGACTGATGGCACACACACAGGGGATAGGGTACATACACACAGACAGGCATCCACAACCACTCCGCAGTCCTCAGATACCTCTCCCTCCAAAACCCCTTCCCTTGACTCACCTGCAACCCCCCTTCCCAGAAGGTCTTCCTCTGTGACCTTGGCCTCTTCCCCACAGATCTATCAGGTCCAACTCACAAGGGAAGAGGAAGTCACCACACACAGAGGGTAGACCCCCCCACACGCACACCCTCCCCCAGGAGCAGGAACACTGAGGCCCCCACCCGCAAATCCCCCAGGACCAGGAAGAGCAAGACCCCACCACAATCCTGCACTCACACCACACAGTCTCCGTTCTCCAGCCCCCAGGCCACCACTCCTAGGGTTCCCACGCAACACCCTGCCCCAGGTTCCCCCACACACCATCCCCAAAATGATTAGGCCCTCCCCCCCTTCCACATGCACTTCCACCCCACCTCACACCCTCATCCTGTTCCTACGACTGCTGTGGAGACCGTGTCCACCCCATCTGACCTACCCACTTCATCTGAGCCCCAAACAACACCTTTGGACATTGGCACTGCAGTGGAGACCCCGTCCACTCCGTCTGACTTGGGCACTGCAGTGGTGACAGTGCCCACTGTATCAGACACATCCACTGCAGTTGCCACTGACACTCCTGCACCCACCACACCTCCCCTGCCCTATACTGCTATCCCCTGATCCTGTTCCTGTGGTGCCTGGCCTGCCCCTATGTATGCCCCTCCAAGGGGAGATGTCCCCTGGCTGTAGCAGTGCAGGCAAGCAATGTGTGACGAGTAGTCATATGTCACACGAAACGGACAATTGCAATGGACTGGCCATTGGCCTTTGGATTGATCATGGTATCTAAATGTTTATTTTTGCAAGCTGAATAAAGCTAATTTTTGTTATTTGCTAGTTTTGCATTTAATGTACATGATGTTGCTGATGAGTGTCATTAAGTTGCTGTTGCTATTGTGTTTGTTGAAAATAAGTGATTTAGTGATGGGATGGACTGCATGTGGTCCACGGTATATGTGTCCTATTACAGTATGTAGCCCTGTCATCCTTTGCTGCAAATTGAGGTGGTCATGATCCCATATAACTTGGCACAGGGAGTGTCACCTTCTTTTCACAACTTCACATCTTTGGCTTACACTGTTGCACATATGTTGGGCTTAGATTTGAGCACATTGTACTTTTTCCTGACTGTGGGCCCATCTCCACTGGACATGCAGATTAGCGCATCAATGATGAACAAGTCATCTGTGTCATCAGTGCAACTTGCTATACATGTGTTTTGATGTTGTGCAGATGACTTAAGAGTCACTCCAGTACACAGGCTGATGTGACCAGAGCTTTTAGGGTGTTGTAATTGGTGGCTCACTGACCAAGTTTTATGCTGACATGACAGAGCCCTACACAGACAACGTTTGGCACAGCTGACCTTACACATGAGTGGAGTCACCTCATGGCAGTGTGTTATTCCGTGACATTGACTGAGCCCATGTTGTGTGTTCTGTGAGCATGTCTCTGTGGGTTCCCTTCCCTTTTTCTACACAGCCTATATTCCCTGCAGATGTTCCTGTTTGTGATGCTTGCTGAGTTGTCCTGTGTTTATCCAACATCTTTGACCTAGGTTTTCTGGGATGTAGGTGCATGGAAAACTACTGGTCATTCGGGTGTCATCCGTGGGTGTGTTTGATGTAAGGGCCTGGAATGTGGGCAAACGCACATGGGACATATTCAGAATTCCCCAAGGAACTTTTGTGTTTCCAACATCAGGTTGTTTTCACTATGTGGTGTCTTTCTGTGACTTGGTCACTTGTATGTGTGTGTGACTGCTCACACTCATCAGATCCTAGCCTTCAATGTTGGATGATGTCAACATGTCAACATGTGTTCTTTGTGGGTCTCCTAGGGCTTTTCATTGGTCTGGGACTGTGACAGGGATCCCAATGTGCATGACGTTTCACGTCATGCACATGTACCTCATACTATGCAGTGTGGAAGACATTCACAAGGGTTGTTGACTGGCCATGTGTGATGAGTTTGTACACCTTAGATCCCCCCTCCACCCCTGGGATTGTCATCTGTGCATGTGCAATGTCACCAGTCCATGTGGGCTTAGCTGATGCACATTGGTGCAGATCAAGGTGTGTGGTATTGAGACTGGGCAAATGTGAGTTGTCTCATGTCTAGGCCCCTACCTACATAGAGGCCTTAAATTACAGGCCATGCCCAGTGAGTTTTCTGTGTATGAGTGTGATGGAAGTTGGTCTGTCACGACATGACACAGTGCGCACATGTGACTGTGCTCCACAGTATGGGCAACATCCAAATTTGTCATCACAGAGGGATCATCATACAGGCTACTTTCACCACAATGTAGGGTTCTTGCGGGCACTGATGGAGTCTGTCTGTCTCTTGCTGTGTTGGTTGCTGTTCCGCCCAGCTTATGTCACATGAGTCTGTTGTGAACCCACTCATCTAACAATGCCTGATTGCCCACAAAGAGGTACCCAATTCATGTGATACTTCTGGATTGCACTGTGTACACATATGTCTCATTTGAGTTCAGCCCCACATCATGTGTGTCGTACTAGCCTGGGTACACTGAGACACACACACACATGTTGTGTTCGATATGCAGTGTGAGGCTGGCTGGTTGTGTTTGTGCATCTGCACCCATGCACTGGTATAGCTTTTGTGGGCCATTGGCTGGATGTTGGTTGTAGGTTTTTTCCTACTGTCCCTGGGACTCCTACCTCATCAGTCTGCACATTCATCATGGTTAGAATGTCCCATTGCTGCCATGGTATGGGACTTGTTCACCTAAAAGCTGCAGTCTACACAGGATTCCTTAGTATGTGTGTCTGTTAGTGAACATATGTGTGTATGCATTCTGATGGTCACTTCTTACATTGTCTAATTGGACATTGGAGGCATTGTCAGCCCCCATGTGCGATGCTTTTCTGCACATGGCAGAGGGTTTTTTAGACGACACAAAAATCTTTCACTCAACAGATCTATGTTTGTTTGCAACACAACCACTACTTTGCCACTACATTGCTTGTGGTGTTAGGACCTGGAATCATACATGCTGGTTTGCAGATGCTGGTATTTTTAAGCCCACACTCACCTTTTGGTCACTGTAGTGAGGGGGGGGGTTTAACCCCATTACCACAATGTTCCTGATATGCTGGAGTTTTGGACCCCACACTCACCTTTTGGTCACTGTAGTGAGGGGGGGTTAAACCCCATTACCACAATGTTCCAGATTTGCTGGAGTTTTGGACCCCACATTCACCTTTTGGTCACTGTGGTGAGGGGGTGGGGGTTAACCCCATTACCACAATGTTCCTGATATGCTGGTGTTTTGGACCACACACTCACCTTTTGGTCACTGTAGTGAGGGGGGGGTGAAACCCCATTCCCACAATGTTCCTCAGAATGCTTGGGGTTTGAGCCCCACATTCACCTTTTGTACACAACTGTGATGGGAATTACAGTATGTGTTCCCTTTCAGTGTCACTGTTGCAGGCAGTTTCCACACAATACACAATCTTGCCATGATTGTAGGGGGGTGTGTTTGGCCTACAACCCCATTGCTAGTGGTGTTAGCCATCCCCCATGAGTAGGGACTACTGGTAGTGATAGTACCCCCCCTATGAGTAGGGACTGCTGGTAGTGATAGCCATCAAGCCCCCTATGGGCTGGACAATGGTGGTGGTGGTAGCCATCCAGCCCCCTATGGGCTAGACAATGCTGGTAGTGATAGCCATCCCCCACCCTATGAATAGGGACTACTGGTAGTGATAGCCACCCCCCCATGAGTAGGGACTGCTGGTAGTGATAGCCATCCACCCCCCTATGGGCTAGTCCATGCTGGTAGTGATAGCCATCCCCCCTATGAGTAGGGACTACTGGTAGTGATAGTCATCCACCCACCTTTGAGTAGGGACTACTGGTAGGGATAGTCACCCACCCCCCTATGGGTAGGGACTGTTGGTAGTGATAGCCATCCAGCCCCCTATGGGCTAGACAATGCTGGTAGTGGTAGCCATCCACCCCCTATGGATGGGGACTACTGGTAGTGATAGCCATCCCCCACCCTATGAGTAGGGACTGCTGGTAGTGATAGCCATCAAGCCCCCTATGGGCTAGACAATGCTGGTGGTGGTAGCCATCCACCCCCTATGGGTGGGGACTACTGGTAGTGATAGCCATCCCCCACTCTATGGGTAGGGACTGCTGGTAGGGATAGCCGACAAGCCCCCTATGGGCTGGACAATGGTGGTGGTGGTAGCCATCCAGCCCCCTATGGGCTGGACAATGCTGGTAGTGATAGCCATCCCCCACCCTAGGAGTAGGGACTACTGGTAGTGATAGCCATCCCCCCCTATGAGTAGGGACTGCTGGTAGTGATAGCCATCCACCCCCTATGGGCTAGACAATGCTAGTAGTGATAGCCATCCCCCCCTATGAGTAGGGACTACTGGTAGTGATAGTCATCCACCCCCCTATGAGTAGGGACTACTGGTAGGGATAGTCACCCACCCCCTATGGGTAGGGACTGCTGGTAGTGATAGCCATCCAGCCCCCTATGGTCTAGACAATGCTGGTAGTGGTAGCCATCCACACCCTATGGGTGGGGACTACTGGTAGTGATAGTCATCCCCCACCCTATGAGTAGGGACTGCTGGTAGTGATAGCCATCAAGCCTCCTATGGGCTGAACAATGCTGGTAGTGACCCCTGACCTTGACTGGTAGGTCGCTCCCCCACCACACAGCTCCGTATGTGTGCCCTGCTGCTGCCCCTGATTGTGCTCGTTTTTTTCCTTTCTTTGCCCCCTTGCTGCCCCTGATTGTGATCGTTTTTTCCTTTCTGTGCCCCCTTGCTGCCCCTGATTGTGATCGTTTTTCCTTTCTGTGCCCCCTTGCTGCCCCTGATTGTGATCGTTTTTCCTTTCTGTGCCCCCTTGCTGCCCCTGATTGTGCTCGTTTTTTCCTTTCTGTGCCCCCTTGCTGCCCCTGATTGTGATCGTTTTTCCTTTCTGTGCCCCCTTGCTGCCCCTGATTGTGATCGTTTTTTCCTTTCTGTGCCCCCTTGCTGCCCCTGATTGTGCTCGTTTTTTCCTTTCTGTGCCCTCTTGCTGCCCCTGATTGTGCTCGTTTTTCCTTTCTGTGCCCCCTTGCTGCCCCTGATTGTGATCGTTTTTTCCTTTCTGTGCCCCCTTGCTGCCCCTGATTGTGCTCGTTTTTTCCTTTCTGTGCCCCCTTGCTGCCCCTGATTGTGCTCGTTTTTTCCTTTCTGTGCCCCCTTGCTGCCCCTGATTGTGATCGTTTTTTCCTTTCTGTGCCCCCTTGCTGCCCCTGATTGTGCTCGTTTTTTTCCTTTCTGTGCCCCCTTCCTGCCCCTGATTGTGCTCGTTTTTCCTTTCTGTGCCCCCTTGCTGCCCCTGATTGTGATCGTTTTTCCTTTCTGTGCCCCCTTGCTGCCCCTGATTGTGATCGTTTTTCCTTTCTGTGCCCCCTTGCTGCCCCTGATTGTGATCGTTTTTCCTTTCTGTGCCTGTTTCCCGCCGCTGCGCCTGCGGCCCCGCCCCTCACTGCCCATTCGCTGCCCCATTCCCTGCTCCTCCTTCCCACCTCCCCATTTATGGCGGCCGCTGCGTGGTGAAGAGAGCGACCCCTGACCTTGACTGGTAGGTCGCTCCCCCACCACACAGCTCCGTCTGTGTGCCCTGCTGCTGCCCCTGATTGTGCTCGTTTTTTTCCTTTCTGTGCCCCCTTCCTGCCCCTGATTGTGATAGTTTTTTCCTTTCTGTGCCCCCTTGCTGCCCCTGATTGTGATAGTTTTTTCCTTTCTGTGCCCCCTTGCTGCCCCTGATTGTGCTCGTTTTTCCTTTCTGTGCCCCCTTGCTGCCCCTGATTGTGCTCGTTTTTCCTTTCTGTGCCCCCTTGCTGCCCCTGATTGTGATCGTTTTTCCTTTCTGTGCCCCCTTGCTGCCCCTGATTGTGATCGTTTTTTCCTTTCTGTGCCCCCTTGCTGCCCCTGATTGTGCTCGCTTTTTCCTTTCTGTGCCCCCTTGCTGCCCCTGATTGTGATCGTTTTTCCTTTCTGTGCCCCCTTGCTGCCCCTGATTGTGATCGTTTTTCCTTTCTGTGCCCCCTTGCTGCCCCTGATTGTGATCGTTTTTCCTTTCTGTGCCCCCTTGCTGCCCCTGATTGTGATCGTTTTTCCTTTCTGTGCCTGTTTCCCGCCGCTGCGCCCTGCGGCCCCGCCCCTCACTGCCCATTCGCTGCCCCATTCCCTGCTCCTCCCTCCCACCTCCCCATTTATGGCGGCCGCTGCGTGGTGAAGAGAGCGACCCCTGACCTTGACTGGTAGGTCGCTCCCCCACCACACAGCTCCGTCTGTGTGCCCTGCTGCTGCCCCTGATTGTGATCGTTTTTTCCTTTCTGTGCCCCCTTGCTGCCCCTGATTGTGATCGTTTTTCCTTTCTGTGCCCCCTTGCTGCCCCTGATTGTGCTCGTTTTTTCCTTTCTGTGCCCCCTTGCTGCCCCTGATTGTGATCGTTTTTCCTTTCTGTGCCCCCTTGCTGCCCCTGATTGTGCTCGTTTTTTCCTTTCTGTGCCCCCTTGCTGCCCCTGATTGTGCTCGTTTTTTCCTTTCTGTGCCCCCTTGCTGCCCCTGATTGTGCTCGTTTTTTCCTTTCTGTGCCCCCTTGCTGCCCCTGATTGTGATCGTTTTTTCCTTTCTGTGCCCCCTTGCTGCCCCTGATTGTGCTCGTTTTTCCTTTCTGTGCCCCCTTGCTGCCCCTGATTGTGCTCGTTTTTTCCTTTCTGTGCCCCCTTGCTGCCCCTGATTGTGATCGTTTTTCCTTTCTGTGCCCCCTTGCTGCCCCTGATTGTGCTCGTTTTTCCTTTCTGTGCCCCCTTGCTGCCCCTGATTGTGATCGTTTTTTCCTTTCTGTGCCCCCTTGCTGCCCCTGATTGTGATCGTTTTTCCTTTCTGTGCCTGTTTCCCGCCGCTGCGCCCTGCAGCCCCGCCCCCTCACTGCCCATTCGCTGCCCCATTCCCTGCTCCTCCCTCCCACCTCCCCATTTATGGCGGCCGCTGTGCGGCCGCGCCGCTGGCGCGCCGAGGCGCGCCTAAGGCAAGCCCGTCTGCGCCCGTCCGCGCCGTGGCCGCGCCCAGCGCCAGACCCCCTGGTCCGGGCATCCCCGCGCCCGCCACATCAACAGATGCCGATACGACACCAGCACCCTCCACGCACTCAACCCCGGAAAAGATCACGCCTGCTACCAGGCCACCCCGAAGCGCACCCAAGGGCCCTTCACCTGCCGGAACTGCAGCTTCGCCAGCACCCGCCCCGCCAAACCACTGCCCAGGAAAGAACCCAACTACCTCAGATGCATCCTCCTCAACACCCGCTCCGCCCGCAAACACGCCATCGAACTCTGGGACCTTCTCGACTCAACCTCCCCAGACGTCGCATTCCTGACGGAGACCTGGCTGAATCCCGCTTCAGCCCCCGACATCGCCATTGCCATCCCGGACGGATACAAGATCACCCGCAGGGACCGCACCAACGGAGTCGGAGGAGGCATCGCCATCGTCCACAGGAACACCCTCAGAGTCTCAACCAACACCGACGACACCCTCAGCACCGCCGAACACATGCACTTCCAGATCCACACCGATCCCAACACCACCCTCAGAGGAACCCTCATCTACAGACCCCCGGACCCTGACCACAGTTCAGCGATTCCATCGCTGACTTCGTCAGCACACACGCCATCGCCTCCACGGACTACATCCTCCTCGGGGACCTGAACTTCCACCTCGAGAACAACAAGGACACCAACTCCACCACCCTGATCGACAACCTCGCCACCCTCGGACTCAGACAGCTCGTGACTACACCCACCCACGCCGCCGGCCACACGCTAGACTCCATCTTTTCCGCAAGCCCACACGTCTCCTTCAACAACACCTCCGAACCCCACTGGACTGACCATCACTGCATCCACTTCACCTACAGGAAGCCCACCACGCACCACCGCACCGAACAAATGCCTCGCCGCTGCTGGAGCAGAGTCACGGAAGACCAGCTAACCACAACCCTCGCCCTGAGCCCACCCGCCGAACCCTCTGACCCCGACACCGCCGCCCGCAACCTCAGACAGTGGATCGACGACTGCGCCAACACCCTCGCCCCGCTCAAGAATCCGCCCAACAGCCACACCAGCAAGAAAGCCACCTGGTTCACCGAAGACCTCCAGGCCTCCAAACGAACATGCCGAAAACTGGAGAAGATCTGGCTCCACGAACGGACAGCGGACAGCTACGCCGCCCACAAGAGCGCCACCCGCAATCACAATCACCTCATCAGATCCGCCAAAAGGGCCTCACTCAAAGACCGCCTAGACAACAACGCACACAACAGCAAAGAGCTCTTCAACATCGTGAAGGAACTCTCCAACCCCAGCTCCAACACCAACGACATCCAGCCGTCGCAAGACCTGTGCGACTCACTGGCCACCTCCTTCCACCGCAAAATCGCCGACATCCACGACAGCTTCAACACCACGACCGCCCCGGCAACCACCGAGACCACTGCCCCTACAACCACCAACCGCCTGCTCTCCTGGACCAACATCAACGACGAGGACACCAGCGAGATCATGAACACCATCCACTCCGGTTCACCGCTAGACCCGTGCCCTCACCACATCTTCAACAAAGCCAGTACAGCCATCGCGCCCCGTCTCCGGAAAATAATCAACATCTCCTTCGAGACAGCAACCTTCCCGGAAAGCTGGAAGCACGCCGAGATCACCGCCTTACTCAAGAAACCCAAGGCAGACCCCAAGGACCTCAAGAACTTCCGACCCATCTCTCTGCTCCCGTTCCCCGCGAAGGTCACCGAGAAAATCGTCAACAAACAACTGACCCGCTACCTCGAGGAGAACAACATCCTGGACCCTTCCCAGTCCGGCTTCCACAGCAACCACAGCACCGAAACCGCCCTCATCGCCGCCACCGATGACATCAGGACCCTGCTAGACAACGGAGAAACAGCAGCCCTCATCCTCCTGGACCTATCAGCCGCCTTCGACACGGTCTGCCACCACACACTACGAACACGCCTTCACGACGCCGGGATCCAAGAGAAGGCCCTGGACTGGACCACATCCTTCCTTTCCGGCAGAACACAAAGCGTCCGCCTCGCCCCCTTCCGATCCAAGGCCACCAAGATCATCTGCGGCATACCCCAAGGCTCCTCCCTCAGCCCAACGCTGTTCAACATCTACATGGCACCCCTCGCCCACGTCGCCCGACAGCACAACCTCAACATCATCTCCTACGCCGACGACACCCAGCTGATCCTCTCCCTCACCAAAGACCCTCACACCGCCAAAGCCCACCTCCACGAAGGAATGAAGGCCGTCGCCGAATGGATGAGGACCAGCCGCCTGAACCTGAACTCGGACAAGACGGAGGTCCTCATCCTTGGTTCCAACCCTTCAGCCTGGGACGACTCCTGGTGGCCAACATCACTGGGAACAGCCCCGCCACCCACCGACCACGTACGCAACCTAGGGGTCATCCTCGACCCCACCCTCTCCATGACTAAGCAGGTCAACGCCGTTTCCTCATCCTGCTTCAACATCCTCCGAATGCTCCGCAGGATCTTCAAGTGGATCCCCACCGAAACAAGTAAAACAGTCACCCAGGCCCTCGTCACCAGCAGGCTGGACTACGGAAACGCCCTCTACGCAGGAACGACGGCTAAGCTCCTGAGACGGCTGCAACGCATCCAGAACGCCTCTGCACGTCTTATCCTCGACATCCCCCGACGCAGCCACATCACACCCCACCTGAGAGACCTGCACTGGCTCCCTGTCAACAAGAGGATAACCTTCAAGCTCCTCACCCACGCACACAAAGCACTCCACAACTCCGGACCAGCCTACCTCAACAGACGACTCAGCTTCTACACCCCCACCCGCCAGCTCCGCTCGACCAGCCTCGCCCTCGCCACAGTCCCCCGCATCTGGAAAACGACCGCCGGCGGCAGATCCTTCTCCCACCTCGCCGCCAAGACCTGGAACACCCTCCCCACCAACCTCCGACAGACCCAAGACCTACTGGCCTTCAGAAGACTCCTCAAGACCTGGCTCTTCGATCAGTAGCAGCACCACCCCCCTCTTCCCCCAGCGCCTTGAGACCCTCGCGGGTATGTAGTGCGCTTTATAAGCGACATGATTGATTGATTGATTGATAGTGGTAGCCATCCACCCCCTATGGGTGGGGACTACTGGTGGTGATTGCCATCCCCCACCCTATGAGTAGGGACTGCTGGTAGTGATAGCCATCAAGCCCCCTATGGGATGGACAATGCTGGTAGTGGTAGCCATCCAACCCCTATGGGTTGGGCAATGCTGGTGGAGAGGGATATCCACCCCCTATGTGTGTGTTGCATTTCGCTGGTTCGTGACGTTTGTTTGTGTGGTGGGTGTCTGACTTACCGTCTGCGACGTACGCGTCGGTTCCTGTTGTTGATCCGGTCATAGATGTACAGTACAGGGATGACCTGCGCGATCGGATTCATGGTTGGTTCGTCTCGTAGGCGTAGATCGTGTTGTGGCGTGAATCGTACCTGAAATACTGCTCTTCCGGATGCTGTGACGTGCTGGAGGTGGCGACCTGTTCGGCGCGTAGGACGTACGCATCGTACTTGGCCGGCCGGAAACTGCTGTGTAAATTCTTCCGGGCGCCTCTATTCAGCATGGCCATGTGAGTTGCTGTTGTGTCTGTGTGTCACAGACATCCATGTAGGCCCTGAGAACAAATCTGGTAGCACATCATGTGGGTTTCATGGGTGTGTTGGTACGTGTACATCAGACGCTACATCATGACAGTGTCCTTGTGGCACTACAAGATCCTTGTGTGTGTGACTGAAAAAGCACCTGTCATGTGGGGAACACATCTATCCTTAGTAGTCACTGAGGTGTGTGTTTGGTATGTGACATTTGTGCAGATGTACTGTGACAGACCCCATAGATTGTTCACAGTGCAGCATTGCACTTGTTGTGTAACCATGTTGAGCTGAGATGTCAGATGAGGGGCACATAGCTGACATATATGTCCATGCCCAACAGCACACACATCAAGTAATTGTGTCTTGCTATGATGTAGCATGTGATATTTAGCATGGTCATTGCCACATATGTAGGGGAACTGACAATCTTTCTTTGCTCACCTATGTACTGCAGGAGACGTCCATAGACCGTTCCCAGACCTTGCAACCATGGCTGAACGTGACTGCATCCGACGGTACCGCTTCACCAGACCACTAATTGAGGTGTTGGCGGAGCAGTTGGCCCCACATTTACAACCTGGCCGGACATATCCATCAGCGCTGACCCCCAAGGTGAAGGTGATGGCAGCCCTATACTTCTTTGCCACAGGTACCTTCCAGTACACTGTGGCTTCTGCTGGTGGGATGTCACAGACCATGTTCAGCCGTGTGCTTCGCGATGTTTTGGAGGCGATGTTGCATTTCCTGAACCGGTACATCCAATTCCCAACCCCAGGACAATTCACTGACATAAAAAGTGACTTTTATGCACTGGGAAGGATGCCACATGTCATAGGCTCCATAGATGGAACACATGTGGCTTTGGTACCACCACAAGCACATGAGCAGACATACCGGAACAGAAAAGATTTTCACTCCATTAATGCCCTGGTGGTATGTCTGCCGGACATGACAATATCACATGTGTGTGCACGTTTCCCTGGTTCAGCACACGACGCTTACATCATGCGGACTAGTCGGATCCCAACAATGATGTCACAGCTGCAGAACCAGCGTGCCTGGCTTGTCGGTGTGTAATATCTGTTTCCCTTGTGTGTTTTTGGTAAAAAAAATTCCAACCTCTTTTCAGACCTATAAAATGTTTGTTTGTTTGTATGTAGGTGACTCCAGATACCCAAACCTGACGTGGTTGCTGACACCCCACAGGAACTCTGTGACACCGGCGGAGATACGTTATAATGAGGCACATGGGTGGACCAGGAGAGTGATAGAGCGGACATTTGGTCTACTGAAAAGCAGATTCCGCTGCCTGGACAGGACAGGAGGGGCCCTCCCATATGCCTCTGAGAAGGTGTGCAAAATCATAATTGTATGCTGCATGCTACACAACCTGGCAGTGAGGGAGGAGTTGGCTCTCATCCAGGATGATGATGACCAACAGCCGCCAGCCGTGGAGGATCCTGATCTGGGTCATGTTGCCAGTGATGATGAGGGTGAGGGGGATGTTCGGACACAGCTCATCAACAACTTTTTCACATGATTGTGAGTATACAGTGATGTGTTGTCTACGTTTTGTCATGGCCTGATATGTGTAGGTGGTGCAATGTTGCTGCATATGTGTGGCTGTGTGCTACTTGACAGGATGCTTGCAGTGATGTGTCCTTTAAGTTAGTATGTACTCCCAAACAGTGTTGACATGATTACTAGGTTGTGTTCACGTATCTTAAGATTTGTGTTTGGCATGTGTATTGGAGATGTATGCTGTTATTTTGTGATATTAATAGTGTTGTATGTCTGTCCTTCACAGGGTCCTTTGGCTGTTGTTTGGTCACTTGTGTCCCCCGAAACAAGGATTCCTGTTACAGAGTGCAAGTTGTCGTTGTCAAACCGATGATGTGCCACACACCCCTGGACTTTCATTGTTTACCACTTGGTTACTTTGTGCTCACTGTCACGTGAGGTTACCTTCCATCTGTTGTGGAGTTCACATGTAGTGATTGTGTAATAAACCTGTGCGTCACTTTGGACTGTGCTTTGTCTGTGTCCACACATCCGACAATCATTTGCCTGTACCTGTGGACTGATTGCCACTGACTCAGGATGGGTGTTGTGTATGTGCATTCCACTGTATTTTCAGTCCACAAAAGTGTAGGCGATGAGTTAGATGGCCATGGTAAGTATGTGTTGTGTTGACGTAGTGGTGTGTCTCCCTCATGTGTCACATCACCATGACTCACATAACTGTGTTTACATTGCTGTAGTAGTTTTCATGCACAGTATTCTTTTAGCAGGTCATCATCTCTATGACACAAACCAAGTTTAAGTCACAACAGAAGCAAGTTTTGTGTGATTGTGAATATTTTAACATGCATGTGTTTGAATAGTATACGTAAATGAAAGTGCTGTACAGTGCGATAGGAATCCAAAGTTCACAGAGGAGTTGGTAGTGTTGGTAGATGAAATTTCAAGAGTAAAGTCCACAGTCATTTGAAACATTGGTCCAACTTAGACCCTCCATCACATGTGTGGGAGTTTAGCGACAGTCAACAAGGTAAACACTTTGCACACAATGGAGGATGTCTGGAACAGGTATTCACTTCCTGGGGGGTATGCATGGCCATCTACCTCTCACTTGTCCTTCTTCGGACGACCCCTCTTTTTTTCAGGGGGACCCTCAGGTGCAGGCTGCTGCTGTGCCGGGGACTCTCCGCCAGAGTCCTCATCCCTCCCTGTGGCAGTTGCAGATGTAGTGGCAACAGATGTAGTGGGCACACAGGGAGGTGTGGTCATGTTGTCAGCTGTCTGGCGGAGGCATGTGAGTATGTCCCTATGCACCGCCGTGAGTTCATCAATTTTGTCCATTTTGGACTTTATTCGGGACATGTGGGAGTCCAATCTGGCATGATGGGTAGCCTGCTATTGTTGCATGTCCCTGAGGATCCCCACTACCTGGACAAAGCCTCCGGTGCTTTCCTGGTACGCATCTATGATGCGTCCCAACTGTGGATCATCCTGCAGTCCAGCCCCATCTGCAGGCCGTGGCCTCAGCCTGCCCACCCTCACAACACCCCTGCCCACACGGGCAGGACCTGTCGTGGCAGGCACAGACGACACTGGGCCCCCTTCTGTGTTGGCACTGGTGGTATTGTCCGTCACCTCCAGGGTGCCCTGTGTAGCTGTGCCGTCGGTGTTCTGTTGCCTTGGTCTGTCCGTGTCAGCAGAGGTCATTGGTGTGTTTGCAGATGTGGCAGGAGTGGTGGCAGGGGGTGCTGATGTTACAGCTGCTGAGGCTGGACGCGGAGCCACACCGGAGGTGCCAGGTCGTTCGTCGTCGTCTGAAGAGGACTGAGAGACATCCACACCAGAGAGCTCAGGGTCAACCAGAGTCTGGGACTGGGATCCTTCTTCGGTTCCTGCAGTGTCCCCAGCATCCCCTGTGGGTGGAAGAGACACACAATGTATGTTGGGGTTCAGCACACATCAGCAGATCACACACATTACAGTTGCTACTGTACTTCATGATGAGTGTATGTACATTGCATTGTCCTCCATTGTCATAGACAGAGGTCTATATTGGTTAAGCACATTGTCATGGCAACCTGAAGCGTTTTGATGGGCAGTTGGAGCTGTGTGCGTGGTCAGCTCATGTATTGATTCAAGTACTGTACATGGCCATTGCTGCTCAATTGCTATCCCATGCCTGACACAGGTGTGTTTTCCTTATCATCATTTGTGCTTTAACAAGGACATACGTGCACTTCGTCTTACGATGTGTTGCAAGATTGGGGCATGTGTGCTGGCCTTTGTGCATGTTTATTTGAGTCACATTGGTGTGTCGGAACAACATGGTCACAGTCCGGTATGTCTGAGATCTCTTGTGAGCTACCATATTGATGTACGTGTTCCTGGTTTACATCTCATTGCACACATGTGATGGTGTTACCGTAGCAAATGATGTTGCTGCTGAGCTTTGTACGTGATAACGTCATTTATCTTGTCAATGTCCTCCATGGAAAGAGGATTTAACCAAGGCAGCTCTCTTGAATTTCAATGCTCATGACAGTGAGGGCCAGAGGTTTGTGTGTTTGAGTTATGCTGCTGTAAGTTGTATGCCTCCTCCTACCCAGTCCATGTTACTCCTTGTGTTGCAAGTGTCAATGACAGTGAGGGGAGTGTTGTGTCAAGGATGCTGACAAAGCTGCATGATGTAGGAGTGGAATGCAGCTCACAACAGCACCTTGTGTACATGACACCATGCAACAGTGTCAGCTATCTTGCTGTGGCCATTCCATTTACTGTCATATGTCCCCTGTCAATGATATATATGTAGCTTTGTGTGTGTGTTTTGATATGTGCTATGTCTGCATCTCCCCAATTGTCATGTAACCCACACACCTTCACAGCCAGGCCAGGGGGCACCCCTGGGACACTGCTCCCCCAGACAGTGAGTGGAAACATACAGTTTCGATGGCTGTGGGTGTGATCGTGTTTGGGGTGTCAGTGCCTAGGTGTGACTTGCAGCCAATTCATACATCAGGCCCATGTGTCAGCCATCTTGCCAGGGCATTTACTTTCAGGGTGACTAGTCCCAAGGGTGCTATTTGTTCTGGCTGAGAAGGTGTGTGTTGAGCCGGACTTACAGTATTTGGAGTCATTGCAGGTCCTCCTTCACCCACAGAGCCCAGGTAATCCCCCCGAATCATGCCTCCATTGCAGGGAGTCAAAGTTGACGTTCAGGATATCAGGCAGTGGTGTCCTGTTGTTTGTTGGAGCACAACCCCCACCAGGGCCTAGTGCTCCCCACTGCAGAGCCCAGTGTCAGCCATCTTGTCAGTCTCTTTCCACTCCCTGTGAGGTGAGCACGGTTCAGGGCGGGCTTGATGTGCCATGTGGGAGGAGGACTGTTGGCTGTGACTACGACTCACATCATGCTATTGGCTACACCCACCATCTCAGAATACAAAGACTTCCTTTCTGTGACTCAGCTTCCCTGTGAGGTGGTGTAACAGTGCTGGCAAGATGGCTGACAGTGGTGTCCTGTTGTTTGTTTGAGCAGTACTCCCACCAGGGCCTTGTGCTCCCCACAGCAGAGCCCAGTGTCAGCCATCTTGTCAGTCTCTTTCCACTCCCTGTGAGGTGAGCATGGTTCAGGGTGGGCTTGATGGGCCATGTGGGAGGAGGACTGTTGGCTGTGACTATGACTCACATCATGGTATTGGCTACACCCACCTTCCCAGAATACCAAGACTTCCTTCCTGTGACTCAGCTTCCCTGTGAGGTGGTGTAACAGTGCTGGCAGGATGGCTGACAGTGGTGGCCTGGTGTTTGTTTGTGCACAGTTCCCAGCAAGGCCTTGTGCTCCCCACAGCAGAGCCCAGTGACAGCCATCTTGGAAGTGGGTTTTGACTCACTCTCTTGGAGAGCATAGTCCCAGGTGTGTTGTTTGGTGTTGGTGGGAGGTGTGTGTGTGTCAGGGCCTGCTGGTAGATGCAGTCAGAGCTAGCACTCCTCCTCATCCCCCAGGGCAGATAGGCCACCATGAAGCATGCTTCCATTGCAGGGAGTCACAGTTGACGTTCAGGATGTCAGGCAGTGGTGTCCTGTTGTTTGTTGGAGCACAACCCCCACCAGGGCCTAGTGCTCCCCACAGCAGAGCCCAGTGTCAGCCATCTTGTCAGTCTCTTTCCACTCCCTGTGAGGTGAGCATGGTTCAGGGTGGGCTTGATGGGCCATGTGGGAGGAGGACTGTTGGCTGTGACTACAACTCACATCATGCTATTGGCTACACCCACCTTCCCAGAATAGCAAGACTTCCTTCCTGTGACTCAGCTTCCCTGTGAGGTGGTGTAACAGTGTTGGCAGGATGGCTGACAGTGGTGTCCTGTTGTTTGTTTGAGCAGTACTCCCACCAGGGCCTTGTGCTCCCCACGGCAGAGCCCAGTGTCAGCCATCTTGTCAGTCTCTTTCCACTCCCTGTGAGGTGAGCATGGTTCAGGGTGGGCTTGATGGGCCATGTGGGAGGAGGACTGTTGGCTGTGACTACGACTCACATCATGCTATTGGCTACACCCACCTTCCCAGAATACCAAGACTTCCTTCCTGTGACTCAGCTTCCCTGTGAGGTGGTGTAACAGTGCTGGCAGGATGGCTGACAGTGGTGGCCTGGTGTTTGTTTGAGCAGTACTCCCACCAGGGCCTTGTGCTCCCCACAGCAGAGCCCAGTGTCAGCCATCTTGTCAGTATTATGCCACTCACAGCGAGGTGAACATGGTTCAGGGTGGGCTTGATGGGCCATGTGGGAGGAGGACTGTTGGCTGTGACTATGACTCCCATCATGCTTTTGGATACACCCACCTTCCCAGCATACCCAACCTTCCTTCCTTTTGACTCTGCTTCCCCGTGAGTGGGTGAAATAGTGCTGGCAAAATGGCTGACAGTGTTTGTTGGTGTTTTGGGCCAATGCCTTGCTGTATTTGTTAGTAAGTTTGTACATGTTATGACATAGTTCCATATTACTCTGAGATTGCAGGTATTGTGTTAATCTAAGTGGCATACACATTGCAGGATAATTATCTTTCGGTTGCTATGGCTTTGCTAACAGTGATTGGTTTCACTGTCCCCTTGACAGTGATGTCTGTGTGTGTATTGCCTCACAATATTGGCTAGTTGGTTATGTACTCACCAGGCTCTGGTATTCCGGTTAATCCATGGATGCCCTCCGGTGGAAGGATGGCCCGCACCTTCTCCTCCCAGGAAGTGAAGTGCGTTGGTTTTGCAGGAGGGCCACCGCCGGTCCGCTGGCTCAGGGCATGGTCTCTGGCAATCAGCTTCTTGACCCTCCTTCGCACATCGTAGTACCTGTTCTTGATAGCCTCCATTGTGCGCAGGCAAGGTGCTTGTGCGTTCACCTTGTTGACAATCCTCTCCCACATCTTTGTTTTCTGTGACATGGGGGTCTGTTGGACCAATGTGCCAAATAAATGTGGCTCTACTCTGAGGATTTCATCAACCAAGACTTCCAACTCACTATCTGTGAACTTTGGATTCTTCTTTGGGGGCATGGTGATGGGTGGTTGTGGAGATTAATGTGTGTGTGAGGGTGAAAGTGAGGGTGAGTGGGTGTCAGTTTATCTGGGTGTTTGTGAGTGTGTTTTTGAGAAGTGCAAATGCTGTAAAGGTTGTGTGGTGGGATTGTCTCTGAGTGCAGGGTGGTGGTGTTCTCTGCTGTCATATGTGTGGAATTTGCAAAGGATCACGGTAGGCATTTTGGCCCTTTATGTAGGTGGAGTTGTGGGTGTGTCTTTGTTTCATTTTTTATTTTTTTTATTGACTTTGACAATGCTTGTTTGGTATTTTTCGGTTTGTTTCTATGTCATTTTGGTGAGCAAGACGGACACGTTCAGTTGTCCGGGACGGACGCTTACAGCGGCAAATGCGGGCTAATCCAAGTCTGTCACACTCACATTATGCTATGTTGCAGCGTTCGCGTCGGTCGCGACGGGCTCTTTTACGTGGTAGTCAGTATGTCCCGTACGGTTCGGTCTTGCGGATTGTGCTCCGTGCGAGTCGTTAATATTTCACACGCATTGCATCGTACTGGGCCGGACGTACAGCGCGTGTACTTGTCGGTCGGACCCATTCCCGGTCCGTGTTGGTCGGAATGGTTCCCGGCCAGTTTACGGCCAAATCACGATTTTCCATACGTTTCGGTCGTGCAGATTGTGCTCCATGCGAGTCGTTTGTAATTCACTAGAATTGCATTGTACTCGGCCGGTCGTACGTCGCGTGTACGTGTCGGTCGGACTCCAGTCCCGGTCCGTATCGGTCGGTACGGTTTCCAATCGGAATCGGCCCCTAAGTGTTGAATATGCTACAAACAGTTCATTTGCTTACTAAATAAAAAAACGAATTGCGCTAGCCTATGTTCCTGTAACTGATGTCGCTGAACATTATAACCTTTTAATCGAAAGTCCTTACTACAAACAACACAGATAAATTAAGTCCCCTCCTAGACTATTTTGAAGATACCTGGGTGGAAAGACTACATATATCAGGACATAGGAGACAACCAAAATATCAAATTCCATGGTGGAATGTCTACCTTAGCACATTAAACCAACAATCTAAAACTAATAATGCTGTTGAAGGTTGGCATAATGCCTTCCAAGCAACAACAGGACGTAGAACACCTACACTCCACAAACTCCTACTCTCCCTACAAAAAGAACAGAGCTACCAACAGTTAAGAATGGAGCAATCTGTTACCCAATTAAAACCTAAACTATCCAAACAAACAAAGCAAATGTTTGAATACCTACAACAACAAGTCAAGCTATACCCTACAACAAGAGGCCTAGAATACTTAGCAATTATAGCCAAAAGCCTACTCTAAAAATTTGAAACAATTAAAAATGTGTAATACTTTTCTGTCAAATATATTAATATGCATCTAAATACTTTTAATTTTTTTTACAAAATTAATTAATATGCCTAATATATATTTATTAATTTATAAATATAAATATAGACATATCAATTAAATTTATAAAAACTTTAAACAACAATAACATTAAAAACTATTGCATTTCCCACCCACAATAAATAATTAAATTTACTTACGGTTTCCGTAGCTGTAGTGTAAAATTCCCACATCTTCTAAATAAATCCAGTGAAGTATTAATCCAAATAGCAATCCAAAATCCCCCCAAAAAATGCAAAAATGAAACTCTTCCAAAAATTACTCCCCTTTAAGTAAATCCTCAATCGATAAACCATAAAAAACCCGAAAAATAGATTTAAAAAAAGAAACGCTCCATGAAAACCCGAAAACTTAAGGAAGTGTAAAATTAAATATTAGTTACTTAAACTAATATACACTTCCTTAATCTTCAATTAAACGAAACCTGTAAAAAATACACATAAACATACCCACCCACACATACATACATATAATATATAATATAACTGTATTACAAACATTAAAAACAACATTTACACATAATTTAATATACTTTAACATTTCTAAACTAGGCCTCAAAAACGTAACGCGACAGAAATACATTCAAAATAGCCTATGCATAAAAATCACCAAAACTCCACAAACCTAACTCTACACACACTAACTACAACCTAACTTCCTTCAAACTTTATTAAAAATAGCTTTAAAATAAATAAAATTAATCTTACCTGCCTCGACGCGAAGTAAATCCTGACCGCAAGCTTCTCCCCTTCCAAATGACCCAAAACAACAACGACCGGTTACAAAATCCAATACCCAAACAAATATGGCAGCTTTATACATATAAAATAAACAACTTTTCTTTAAAAAAAAATGTTATACCATTATATATAAATTATACAAATGTTTAATTAAAATACTAGAAATTATGAAATATTTGTTTTAATTACTGTTAAATTTGTTATACATTGTAAAATTATAATAAATATTATTAACAACATAATATTTAATATTATAATTCCATATATTTACACAATTTAAATACAACATGCATTATAAATATGTATTCATTTGATTTAATGTTTATAAAATGTATACATTGTAATTAAAATGTTTAAAAATTATACCATGTAATAATTAATATTAATATTTACTATATTAATATTATTAATTAAAATGTATTATTATTTTATGTAAAAATACTACTAAGTTTATATTTACATTTATAAAAAATTATGACTTTTTTTATATTGTTCATATCTCAAAATGCATTAATAAAAATGTATATTCACAGTACCAAACAAAAAATTACAACTGTTACTGCAAAATAAATGTTTATTTAAAATGTATCTTAAAAAATGTAAAAATACAATATCTCATTTCACAAACCAATTAAAAATATATTAACAATGTTATAAAAAAGGTATTACTAAATAATAAAATGTACAAATATAAATATGTAAAAAATATTTTCTTTTTGTCAAATAAATGTGATTTACTATCTAGATGTCTTCCTTTATAATATATGTTATTAATAAAAATATATTTTGATTTATGTATTTCAATCTTTTTAACAATAAAAAATTAATAAAAAAATATAACGTCTCAATTGTTTTCGTCTATTTTATTAAAGTTATATTTAATACTGTATATTATAATTGTTATTAATTTAACTTTTTATATGTTTTAATCAACTATATATACAATGTTATTTATTTCATTTAGAAATATATTATAGTTTAAGTATAATACAACTTTAAACTATAATACATTTTAAATATATTTAAATTAATACAAACATATTTAAAATACTCTTCCTACTACAATTAATAGTAATTCTTGTAGAGACCACACACTACACTAAATTAATTTACTATTCCCACTCCAGTTAGTATTAATTCAAAGTAGGTGTTAGACATTAAACTTAATTAATGTATTATTCCCACTACAGTTAATATTAATTCTAAGTAGGTGCTGGACACTAAACTTAATTAATTTACTATTCCCACTTCAGTTAGTATTAATTCAGGGTAGGTGCTGGTCACTAAACTTAATTAATTTACTATTAGCACTCCAGTTAGTATTAATTCAGGGTAGGTACTGCACACTAAACTTAATTAATTTACTATTCCCACTCCAGTTAGTATTAATTCAGGGTAGGTGCTGGACACTAAACTTAATTAATTTACTATTCCCACTCCAGTTAGTATTAATTCAGGGTAGGTGCTGGACATTAAACTTAATTAATTTACTATTCCCACTCCAGTTAGTATTAATTCAGGGTAGGTGCTGGACACTAAACTTAATTAATTTACTATTCCCACTCCAGTTAGTATTAATTCAGGGTAGGTGCTGGACACTAAACTTAATTAATTTACTATTCCCACTCCAGTTAGTATTAATTCAGGGTAGGTGCTGGACATTAAACTTAATTAATTTACTATTCCCACTCCAGTTAGTATTAATTCAGGGTAGGTGCTGGACACTAAACTTAATTAATTTACTATTCCCACTCCAGTTAGTATTAATTCAGGGTAGGTGCTGGACACTAAACTTAATTAATTTACTATTCCCACTCCAGTTAGTATTAATTCAGGGTAGGTGCTGGACATTAAACTTAATTAATTTACTATTACCACTACAGTTAGTATTAATTCAGGGTAGGTGCTGGACATTAAACTTAATTAATTTACTATTCCCACTCCAGTTAGTATTAATTCAGGGTAGGTGCTGGACACTAAACTTAATTAATTTACTATTCCCACTCCACTTAGTATTAATTCAGGGTAGGTGCTGGACATTAAACTTAAATAATTTACTATTCCCACTCTAGTTAGTATTAATTCTAAGTAGGTGCTGGACACTAAACTTAATTAATTTACTATTGCCACTCCAATTAGTATTAATTTAGAGTAGGTGCTGGACATTAAACTTAATTAATTTACTATTCCCACTCCAGTTAGTATTAATTCAGGGTAAGTGCTGGACATTAAACTTCATTAATTTACTATTCCCACTCCAGTTATTATTAAGTCAAAGTAGGTGCTGGACACTAATCTTAATTAATTTACTATTCCCACTTCAGTTAGCATTACGTCAGGGTAGGTGCTGGGCAGTAAACTTAATGAATTTACTATTCCCACTCCAGTTAGCATTAAGTCAGGGTAGGTGCTGGACACTAAACTTAATTAATTTACTATTCCCACTCCAGTTAGTATTAATTCAGGGTAGGTGCTGGACATTAAACTTAATTAATTTACTATTCCCACTCCAGTTAGTATTAATTCAGGGTAGGTGGTGGACACTAAACTTAAATAATTTAATATTCCCACTCCAGTTAGTATTCATTCAGGGTAGCTGCTAAACACTAAACTTAATTAATTTACTTTTCCCACTACATTAGTACTAATTCTAGGTAGGTGCAAAACCCTAAACATAAATAATTTTTTATTCTTCTACAAATTACAATATTTAAAATTAAATACTACACTAATTACTAAATTAACATACTAGAACATCTATAATTACCATTAAAATATTTTATTTTTACAAAATTTAAACATATTTTATTTTTATAAATTAAAATATAGTAATATCATTAAATATACTGTACATTAAATATTTAATATTTTACCAAAACATATAATTATTTAGTACACTATATATTATAAAATTCATTATTATTTTACATAAATATTATAAAAAAATTACATTTGGTATATACATTTATTTATTTTTCTAAATATTATAATACACATTATTATTTTAGATACAACAAATAAATTAAAAATAATAGTACAATATTAAGGGGCCCATTAGGAGGGCGGGCGGCTCGCCCCCCATCCATGCCTGATTGACCCCCCGCCATATTAGGATGGCTGGGGGGTCCGCGGCGGACGGAAAGACCGTCCGCCGCTTTTCCGCCAGTCGACTCGTCGACCGGGCGGAAAACGGGCACTATATGGTGGCGGTGTCTGCAAGACACCGCCATCCATATTGTGATGCAGGCGGTGATTCGCATTTCCATGGCGGCGTTGCCGCCATGGAAAGGCATGCGGTTCCTTCTGTTGGGGGCCCGTTGCGGGCCCCCAGGGTGTTGGGGGGTGCACATGATTGCCATGCACTACGTGGCAGGCACCACGTGGTGCCTGCCATGTAGTGCATGGCAATGCTGTGCACAGTCCTTTCACATTGCGAGCGGGTCTGCAGCCAGCAGATCCACCCGCAATGTAAAAGGGCCAGGATGCGCACGCCAGTGTGGCGGGCGCATCGTAATTCACATGGCGGGACTGCCGCAACTTCGGCGGTCGGTCCCTGGCTCCCTTGCGATGGCGGGCGGGCGGACAAAGTCCGCCCGCCATCGTAATGGACCCCTAACTTTTTAATATTTATTAAAAAATCTATGTTTATTAATAATTATTATTAAAAAATCTCTTTAAAATAATAATATTATCATTTTTTGGCAAATATTTTTTATAATTTTTTAAAAAAAAATATTTTATTTACAATATTTAATTACAATTACAACACTTTTCACCGATAAAAAAAAATCACAATACAAAAATTGTAATTTCAAATTTCCAAATCAAAATTTAAATTATACATTTTTAATTTTTATTTTTAAATTAATATTTACTTATAACATTTAAAAACCACCAACCATTAAACACTAATAAATATTCATCCAGCCACTACAAATTTATTTTCAAAATTTCAAATTATAATTTCGAAATTTAAATTTAAATTTTTAAAATTCATATTATTTCACAACCTCATTTTTAAAACACTCCCCATATAAACCCAACATCCCGCTCCTTAAAATATTTTTCTATTAATAAAAAAATATATTAATATTTATATTTTAAAATTTCTATTTAATTATAATTTTGAAACAATGGGGCCTATTACGATGGCGGTCGGAAAACCTCCCCGACCGCCATGGTAGTGGGAAAAGACCACCCACATGGACCGCGACATCATCGCCGGTCGAATTACGATGACCGGCGCTCGAAATCCGACCGCGGCGGTCTGATCGCGGGCCTCAACATTGCGGCAGTTGCTGCTGCCCGCAGCACCGCCGCTATGCCGAAAGGAGCATGTCCTGCATTTCCCTGCACTGCGGACTGGTCAATGATGAAGCATGACACCAGGTGGTGTGTGAGACCAGTCCTTCACTTTTTGTGAGATGCCAGCACTCACAAACTGATAAACACTAGCACTAACAACACGATACTGGGAGCGGCTCTAGTGTGATGAACATTTTATGTTGGAGGCCGCCGACTCCCAGCACCCCGTGCCTCTGGTTCCCTTATCCGAGAATCATTCTGGGTACTGTGGTTACGCATTTTGTACAGCTGATTGCTGTGGGAACAATTCCTGGGGTACCGAACTCTAACCCAATTGTGGGGAGTATACTTAAGACTGCTGTATCTACGACTAGACGTCGCTAGAATACCAAGATTCCAGTTCTACCATGGATACCGAACTGGCATTTAGTGAGGAGAACTATGCAGAGATACTTAGAACGTCATCCCTACTGGCAGAGACAGTGGTAGCACAGACAGTGCAGAATACCGATGAGTGGGCAGCCCTATCTACAAAAAAGAAAGAACAAATACGGACGACTCTCCATGGAGCGTTGATGACGGAGTATTTGCGGAAGAACAGCGCTCCAAGGGGCCTCATAGTTACTAATGAACCCAGACTATTCCTTAACAACAAGGACTTCCGTATAAACTGGTCAAGGATAACCTGGAAGTGCACGAAGGACTGGCTAGTTCTCATTATCAATACAGCCAGGGAACTAGCCGATGCACTCATGGTGGAAATTCAACAAAGTGAAAGTAGACTTAAAACCACGGTCCAAATAACGGTATTCAAAAAGAAACTGGAAGAAATTAACAAAGATCATTCTGAATACCAGGAATACCTTACTCAGTCCAAGCTAACCAAACTGAAGAAAGATGTGCAGAAGTTCAGTCGGGATACTACATACCCATACACCACTGACGAATATTATGAGAGGCCGCCCCAACCCCAACCTCAACTAAGCAGGAAACAGCAACGATTTAGGCCGACACCCCAAAATTGGACCTTCAGCTCTGGAGAGGAGAGGAGCTCGAGTGGAAGTAGCGGTGATGAGAGCACTGACGGCCACCAGGGTAAACGACAGCAGAACTACCAACACCAGATGATGCACCCACCGATGCCGCCGTTTGGATTCTGGCAGCAACCGTATTATCCACCAGGATTTGGATTCCCACAAGGCCCGCAGCCTTTTTTATACCGAGGCCTGGGCCGAGGAAGAGGAAGACAAAAACGACAGAACACAAGGGTACAGTGGGAAGACGAAACCCTGGTCGCAATGGGAACAAGGAGCAAGGGGAGAGGGAACAGCCCGTCAACAAGCAGAGAATAACCAACATCGTTAATCTGAGCGATTACCCCCTCTCTGAGAACGAGGAATCAGTCCTCTCTAAGGGCCTAGGCTTTGTCCCGACACCAACAAATGACCCCTTCTTACTCAACACTGAATTGGCGCAATTCTTTAGGAAGATCAAACTGCGCCACCATTTTGGTGATTCAGATGATGACCAGAATGAAAAGGTCGGCACAGGACTCAGGAATAAGTCCACATTTGTTACCCCGACCCAAACCATCCCCTGCCACATACTAGCGTTTGAGCAGGTGGTACTCAAGGAAGTAGAAGAAATCAACTTCAAACAGGAGAAGGGCTTCCAGAACATCACCAAACAAGAACGGATAGCATTGGAGAGACTTAAAAACAACACAGAGCTTACAATTAAACCAGCAGACAAGGGAGGTGCCATTGTCCTGATGAACAAGTCTATGTACCGGGAGGAATGTAATCGCCTTCTCTCCGACACCACCAGTTATGAGATATACTCTAACGACCCAACACCACGCCTCACTACAAAGATCAAGGGGATGGTGAATGAGGCATTGAGCAACGATTGGATCACTCGCCAAGAGGCCGACTTTCTGACAAACGAGAACCCCAGAATACCACGGTTTTACACCTTGCCAAAGATTCATAAAGGGAAGATCCCTCCACCGGGTCGACCGATTGTATCCGGCATCGATTCAATTTTGGAACCTCTATCAGAGTTTTGTGATTGGTTCCTCAAACCCATTGTTCAGCAATCACGCTCCTACCTTCGAGACACGAAAGATGTACTCTGCCTCCTTAGAGACCTGGAAACCAACCACACGGAAGACATGTTCATCACTATGGACATAGAGGCACTATACACGAGTATTCCACAGAAGCGTACAGTGGAAGTCGTGGAAAAGATTTTATTTAACATCGAATGGAATTTCCTCACACCACGGCACTTCATCATGGAATGCGCTGAGATACTGAAAACTGAAAACTTTTTTGAATTCAAGGAAGTGTTGTATCATCAAATCACCGGCACATCGATGGGCAGCACTTTCGCTCCGAGCTTGGCATGCCTATATGTGCACCAATTTGAAGAGGACTACATCTTCCATGAAAGCAATCCCTTCGCAGAGAATCTTAGGACGTGGAAGCGTTATATTGACGACGTCTTTATCGTCTGGCGGGGGGACATAGAAACAGCCCGAACCTTTGTAGAATGGGTCAACACAAAAGACCAACATTTGCGATTCACCCACTCCATTAACAAAGAACATGCTGTCTTTTTGGATCTGGACATCACGATGGGGACGACTGGTATCAGTACTAAAGTACATAATAAGCCGACGGATAAGAACAGTCTATTGCTTTATGAAAGCTACCACCCAAAGGCTCTGTGGGCCAGTTCCTCCGAGTCCGGAGAAATTGCTCAGAGACCGAGAACTTCCTTGAACAATCAGAGGAGCTTGAGATGAAACTTCTAGACCGACACTACCCCAAAAAACTGGTCAGAAAAGCAAAGAAAAGAGCGAAGAATAATCATCGTGACGCTCTATTGGAGAATAATGAAAGGGAAAAACAGAAAAGAATTGTGTGTGTTACTACGTACACACCAGTATCCAACACCGTACAGAAAATTATAAGAAAAAACTGGCACATTCTCCATGGTGCAGGCAAACGCTGGGAACCCCCATTGTTTGCGTTCAAAAGAAGCAAGAATTTACGAGACGAGCTGGTACATGCTAAAGACCCCCCCACAGGGAGGATTGACCAAATGACCCTTTGGAACACCCAAGGACCTACAGGACACTATGCCTGCGGTGGTTGTGTCGCCTGTCCACTCATTTTAACCACCAAGGAAGTTAACATCGGCACTACATGCCCGTGGAGACTGAATACCTTCAGCAACTGCAATACGGAGAATGTGGTTTATCTCCTCACGTGCCCATGTGACCTCAAATATGTAGGTATGACTACTAGGAAGATCAAAATCCGCATCAATGAACATCGCAGCACTATACGATGTAAAAAAACTAATACCAAACTCACTAGACACTTCCTGGAATATAATCACAGGGACACAGATCTCAAATGGCTGGTCCTGGAAGTCATGAAGAAACAGAAGATCGATTTAACTAAAGCACTACACATCAGAGAACAAAGATGGGTGTATAGCCTTCGTACATGGAAGGAGGGACTCAATGATGAGATCCCATGGCTACAACTAGCTCTTTAAATTAATACTTGCTTACACACTATATACAGGAGCTATTATACTGTCATAACCATTATTATGCCCCACCAGCATATAGACAGTACTACACACCGGCCTTCTTTATCTTTCAGCCATACTCAGGAGTCATCTGTACTCAAATTATTAGCTGCAAGTTTTTTCTACAGTTTTTTTTCTACAGCTCCTTTGGTGTGACCATTCTAAAGCGGGTATTTTTTCCCCCTTACATGTGGACATGTTTATCCATCCACACACAGTTTCACATAAAAGTAACCTTTGAACTGTCCAGCCACGATCCCTGGCATTAGTCCACAGTCATTGTTTTCCATTCTATATGCCTACAAGTCCGGCGTATTCATAGCCAGCTCTCCTGGGCACATCGGACCGAGTGCCCTGTTTGTGTGAATGTCTCACTTTTTATATGGTTAGCCCCACAATATATATATATTTTCATCGTAATATATGTATATGTTTTTACTGCAGAATCTAGACTTCGACCGTAAGCTAAAGGGACTTTTTCACTTCAAACACAGGTTTATTTTAGATCGTATTGACGCCTGCTTCATTTTTGCGCATGCGCTGTAATTACTCCTTTGTGACTCCCCGTCACGCATGCGCAATATACAGATCTTTCACGCGTATGCGTAACGCTCACTCGCTTCGTTTCACGAGCGATTCCTGCCGAGCAGACTCTACCGCTAGCACACCGGCCAGCACTTGCCGATCTCCCGGATTGTATCCGGATGCCCATATTTGGCAGACCAGGCAGCACACCGCACTAACATTCAGCGCGCTGCTTGGGACACCGGAAACTACGCACCGGTTACCTGTTTTTCCTTATTGGCACTTAATTTCCAGGTGCCAATACTATAAAACACGCCATTTCACTCCACTCCCTTATCATCGAGGAGCGGAGGCGCACTTGGATAGGCTTAGAGGTGGAGATCACATCGTGTCACAGTAAGGGTATGAGTATGTGGATGAAAGTTTTTCTCTTTCAGGTATTTTGCCCCTGATTCACTACTGAAGTCCACTTTCGGTCTCTGTAGTTTTTACTTCCCATATTCATCTGGTACTCTGTTGTTTCTCTCCCCACTATTTATAGTAATCTCGACCAAAGGGGTCCCCTGCCCTCACCCTCCTATGGGGCACAGTGTCCCCAAGTCTGGGTAAGCCATATGGAGATTATTACTCCATTTTTCTTCTGGTACACAGATGAGTGTCACGACTGCTGCACCTATAGCCACTCACAGTAGACCTGCATTTTGTGTGGCTGATTGTATATTCATCTATACTGTGTTAAGTGTTGTGTTTATCTACACGTTGTCCAACCACAATGTCTTTTTCTTTCAGGCTCTAGATTCAGGCCCTACCTTAGTGGAGAGTGATCTACATCACCCCACTTAGTGGAGACCCTCTCACCATAGTCTGGTAAGAGTGGAGCCCGCATTTTCTACTTTTAGGTCCTGATGAATGCCACCCCCATGGGCCATATGGCAGAAACATGTTGACCACACGGACATCGGTGGGGGAACAGTAAATATCCCCAGCACACCGGTCACTTGATTTTAATCACCATATAGATGCCTGCACCATTAAAATTTAATTTGACATCTATAATGGCATTTTAACTCACTATTTTTCAAAACGGGCCCCCACTTAGTTTAGAAGTGCATCCTTGTCCTCAGGTGTATGCCCGCCCTCTATCAAACCAAGTTTTTAGAGGGCGAGGACTGGTCAATGATGAAGCATGACACCAGGTGGTGTGTGAGACCAGTCCTTCACTTTTTGTGAGATGCCAGCACTCACAAACTGATAAACACTAGCACTAACAACACGATACTGGGAGCGGCTCTAGTGTGATGAACACTGCGCAGTGCCTGCCACCTGGTACAGCGAAATGTAGGGGGGACCATGGGTACCCCCCAGTGCACCCCTCCCCAACACATTGGGGGCCCGCAACAGGCCCCCGGAAGACAATCTCAGCATGCCTTTCCATGGCGGTTTTCCGCTGAGGAAAGGCTGGCTACCGCCGGCATCATAATCCTGCCGGCGGAGCCTGCTCTGCACCGCCACCATTATCCCGGTCCTGCTCCGTCCGCCAGGCAGGTGTACGGATGGCAACCGGTGGAAAAGCGGTGGTCGGAATTTCCCACAGCCGCGGTCACCACCGCCATCCTAATTTGACCGGCGGTTTTCTTGGTTGCGATCGCGGGCGGCTGTCCACCGCCGGTCCGGCGGGCGCCACCGCCGGTCCGGCGGGCGCCACCGCCGGCCCGGCGGTGGACATCCGACCGCCATCGTAAAAACCCCAATATTTTTAAAACATTCCCCACCCTTATCCCCTATAAACCAAACATCCCGCTCCTAAAAATATTTTTGTTTTAAATAAAAAAATATATGAATATTTATATTTTAAAATTTCTATTTAATTATAATTTAAAATCGATATTTTTAAAACACTCCCCACCCTTATCCCCTATAAACCCAACATCCCGCTCCTAAAACATATGATACAAATTTAGGGGCCTATTACGATGGCGGTCGGAAAACCTCCCCGACTACCATGGTAGCGGGAAAAGACTGCCCGCATGGACCGCGACATCACCACCGGTCGAATTACGATGACCCGCGCTCAAAATCCGACTGCGGCGGTCTGATCGCGGGCCTTAACATTGCGGCGGTTGCTGCTGCCCGCAGCACCGCCGCGATGCCGAAAGGAGCATGTCCTGCATTTCCCTGCACTGCGTGGCAGGCACTGCACAGTGCCTGCCACCAGGTACAGGGAAATGTAGGGGGGGACCATGGGTACCCCCCCAGTGCACCCCTCCCCCCAACACATTGGGGGCCCGCAACGGGCCCCCGGAAGACAATCTCCACATGCCTTTCCATGGCAGTTTGACCGCTGAGAAAAGGCTGGCTACCGCCGGCATCATAATCCTGCCGGCGGAGCCTGCTCTGCACCGCCACCATTATCCCGGTCCTGCTCCATCCGCCAGGCAGGAGTGCGGATGGCAACCGGCGGAAAAGCAGCAGTCGGAATTTCCCACCGCCGCGGTCACCACCGACATCCTAATTTGACCGGTGGTTTTCTTGGTTGCGATCGCGGGCGGATGTCCACCGCCGGTCCGGTGGGCGCCACCGCCGGCCCGGCAGTGGACATCCGACCGCCATCGTAATAGACCCCTTAATTAAAAAAAAAAATCACTATTATTATACTTACAACAAACTCTAAAAACATAACAATATAATACAAAAACGATATTTTCACATAACGATATTTTAACATTCGATATAATACACTTCGATATTTTTAACATATATAAAAAACAATATTTTTTACACCGATATACTAAACATCGATATTTGAAACACTCGATATTTCAAACTCGATATTTTAGTATGTCGATATAAAAATATCGATATTATGGGGCCGAATCCGATTCGGGCCGGAAAAAATACCGACCGACTCGGTACGGGATAATAGTCCGACCGACACGTACCGGCGTTGCCCGACCTGGGAAGTACGATGAAATGCATGGGAATCACGACCGACTCGCACGGAACTCAAGGCGAACGACCGACCCGGCCGGAAACAAGCTATCCGGCCGGGAAACCACGCGAATCGAACCGACCGACACGCATCAGGAAATAATCCGAACGAAACGTACCCGCGAACTCCGACCCGCGCAGTACGATGCAATGGGTGCGAATTCAGACCGATTCGTACGGAGCCCAAGCCGTACGACCGACACGCATACCAAACCCAGCCGAACAAACACAATACTCCGCGACCGACGCGTACGCCGCATATGAAACTGAGCTGAAACACAGCGGGAACGACTCGGAGAGGCACGCACGAGACAACTGCAACGTCCTACTCGGTCAGAAGAACGACTCCTACATGCACAATAATCACAAATGAAAAAATACACAAAAAAAAGGGCCAAACAAGCAATGACAAAGCCAATAAATACAGGGGGTGAAAACAATGGAACAAGGACACATCCCCAACTCCACCTGCATAAAGCCCACAAATCCCTACCATGATCCTTTGCAAATCCCACTGACCTGCCAGCACAGAACACCATCACACAGCAAACACAGACACACACACAGCTCATCCAGCACAAAAGCCACACACCATTAGCACCTCAACAAATAGCACCCTCACACACACACAGCAAAACCTACACACACACACACTCACTTGCACACACACACATCAATCACCACCACCACCACCCATCACCATGCCCCTAAAGAAGAATCCAAAGTTCCTAGATAGTGAATTGGAAGTCATGGTAGACGAGATCCTGAGGGTAGAGCTACAGTTGTTTGGCACATTGGTCCAACAGACCCCCATGTCGCAGAAAACCAAGATGTGGGCGAGGATCGTCGACAGGGTGAACGCACAATCACCATGTTTGCGCACAAAGGAAGACATCCAGAACAGGTGGTATGATGTGCGCAGGAGGGTCAGAGACCTACTCAAGAAGGATTACCTCCTGAGCCAGCACACCGGCAGTGGCCCTCCTGCAAAACCAGTATACCTCAGGCCCTGGAAGGAGAAGGTGCGGGCCATCCTACCACCAGTGAGCGTATATGGACTAACAGACATTCCAGAGCCTGGTGAGTACACAACTAATATACACAATATTGTGTGCCAATACACACACATCACTGTCAAGGGGACAGTCAAACCATCCACCCCTAGCAAATCAACAGCAACCAAAAGATAATCATCCCAAGATGTGTATGTCAGTTAGATAAACACAATACATGCCATCTCATAGTGATATGTAACTGTGTCATGACATGTACAAACCTAACAACAAATAGAGCAAGGCAGTGGCACAAATATAACCAACAAGCACTGCCTGATATTTTGCCACCACTAGAACACCACCTCACAGGGAAGCTCACTTAAAGGAAGGAATTCTGTGTATGCTGGTGAAGTTAGTGTAGCCAATAGCATGATGGGAGTTGCAGTCACAGATACTGCTCACCCTCACAATTGGCCCATCAACACCACTCTGAACCATGCTCACATCACAGGGAGTGGATAAGGACTGACAAGATGGCTGACACTGGCTACTGCTGTGGGGAGCACAAGGCCCTGCTGGGAACTGTGCACCAACAAACAGCACAACACCACTGCCTGACATCCTGAAAGCCAACTTGCACTCCCTGCAATGCAAGCACGTTGCATGGTGGGATATCTGGCTGGCGGGGATGGAGGACTCACAGCACTGACCATAGTTACAAGCAGCTCACCTCACACACCCCTCTCAACACAAACTCCACATAACCCACCTGGGAGAATGCAATGCCTCACATACCAAATGAAGATCCCACAAAGAACCACCACCCTGGGTAATGCTGTGTGAAGCACAGGGACACACCTGGGACTTGTAGCCAAACAAACGCAAGGACAACACTGTCAGCCTTCCTGTCAGCACAGGCACACTACCCCACAGGGAAGCACAGTCCAAAGGAAGGAAGTACTGGCATGCTGGGAAGGGGGTGTAGGCAATAGCATGATGGGAGTTGGAGTCACAGATACTGCTCACCCTCACAATTGGCCCATCAACACCACTCTGAACCATGCTCACATCACAGGGAGTGGATAAGGACTGACAAGATGGCTGACACTGGCTACTGCTGTGGGGAGCACAAGGCCCTGCTGGGAACTGTGCACCAACAAACAGCACAACACCACTGCCTGACATCCTGAAAGCCAACTTGCACTCCCTGCAATGCAAGCACGTTGCATGGTGGGATATCTGGCTGGCTGGGAAGGAGGACTCACAGCACTGACCATAGTTACAAGCAGCTCACCTCACACACCCCCTCAACACAAACTCCACATAACCCACATGGGAGAATGCAATGCCTCACATACCAAATGAAGATCCCACAAAGAACCACCACCCTGTGTAATGCTGTGTGAAGCACAGGGACACACCTGGGACTTGTAGCGAAACAAACGCAAGGACAACACTGTCAGCCTTCCTGTCAGCACAGGCACACTACCCCACAGGGAAGCACAGTCCAAAGGAAGGAAGTACGGGCATGCTGGGAAGGGGGTGTAGGCAATAGCATGATGGGAGTTGGAGTCACAGATACTGCTCACCCTCACAATTGGCCCATCAACACCACTCTGAACCATGCTCACATCACAGGGAGTGGATAAGGACTGACAAGATGGCTGACACTGGCTACTGCTGTGGGGAGCACAAGGCCCTGCTGGGAACTGTGCACCAACAAACAGCACAACACCACTGCCTGACATCCTGAAAGCCAACTTGCACTCCCTGCAATGCAAGCACGTTGCATGGTGGGATATCTGGCTGGCTGGGAAGGAGGACTCACATCACTGACCATAGTTACAAGCAGCTCACCTCACACACACCCTCAACACAAACTCCACATAACCCACCTGGGAGAATGCAATGCCTCACATACCAAATGAAGATCCCACAAAGAACCACCACCCTGGGTAATGCTGTGTGAAGCACAGGGACACACCTGGGACTTGTAGCCAAACAAACGCAAGGACAACACTGTCAGCCTTCCTGTCAGCACAGGCACACTACCCCACAGGGAAGCACAGTCCAAAGGAAGGAAGTACGGGCATGCTGGGAAGGGGGGTGTAGGCAATAGCATGATGGGAGTTGGAGTCACAGATACTGTTCACCCTCACAATTGGCCCATCAACACCACCCTGAACCATGCTCACATCACAGGGAGTGGATAAGGACTGACAAGATGGCTGACACTGGCTACTGCTGTGGGGAGCACAAGGCCCTGCTGGGAACTGTGCACCAACAAACAGCACAACACCACTGCCTGACATCCTGAAAGCCAACTTGCACTCCCTGCAATGCAAGCACGTTGTATGGTGGGATATCTGGCTGGCGGGGAAGGAGGACTCACAGCACTGACCATAGTTACAAGCAGCTCACCTCACACACCCCTCTCAACACAAACTCCACATAACCCACCTGGGAGAATGCAATGCCTCACATACCAAATGAAGATCCCACAAAGAACCACCACCCTGGGTAATGCTGTGTGAAGCACAGGGACACACCTGGGACTTGTAGCCAAACAAACGCAAGGACAACACTGTCAGCCTTCCTGTCAGCACAGGCACACTACCCCACAGGGAAGCACAGTCCAAAGGAAGGAAGTACTGGCATGCTGGGAAGGGGGTGTAGGCAATAGCATGATGGGAGTTGGAGTCACAGATACTGCTCACCCTCACAATTGGCCCATCAACACCACTCTGAACCATGCTCACATCACAGGGAGTGGATAAGGACTGACAAGATGGCTGACACTGGCTACTGCTGTGGGGAGCACAAGGCCCTGCTGGGAACTGTGCACCAACAAACAGCACAACACCACTGCCTGACATCCTGAAAGCCAACTTGCACTCCCTGCAATGCAAGCACGTTGCATGGTGGGATATCTGGCTGGCTGGGAAGGAGGACTCACAGCACTGACCATAGTTACAAGCAGCTCACCTCACACACCCCCTCAACACAAACTCCACATAACCCACATGGGAGAATGCAATGCCTCACATACCAAATGAAGATCCCACAAAGAACCACCACCCTGGGTAATGCTGTGTGAAGCACAGGGACACACCTGGGACTTGTAGCGAAACAAACGCAAGGACAACACTGTCAGCCTTCCTGTCAGCACAGGCACACTACCCCACAGGGAAGCACAGTCCAAAGGAAGGAAGTACGGGCATGCTGGGAAGGGGGTGTAGGCAATAGCATGATGGGAGTTGGAGTCACAGATACTGCTCACCCTCACAATTGGCCCATCAACACCACTCTGAACCATGCTCACATCACAGGGAGTGGATAAGGACTGACAAGATGGCTGACACTGGCTACTGCTGTGGGGTGCACAAGGCCCTGCTGGGAACTGTGCACCAACAAACAGCACAACACCACTGCCTGACATCCTGAAAGCCAACTTGCACTCCCTGCAATGCAAGCACGTTGCATGGTGGGATATCTGGCTGGCTGGGAAGGAGGACTCACATCACTGACCATAGTTACAAGCAGCTCACCTCACACACACCCTCAACACAAACTCCACATAACCCACCTGGGAGAATGCAATGCTTCACATACCAAATGAAGATCCCACAAAGAACCACCACCCTGGGTAATGCTGTGTGAAGCACAGGGACACACCTGGGACTTGTAGCCAAACAAACGCAAGGACAACACTGTCAGCCTTCCTGTCAGCACAGGCACACTACCCCACAGGGAAGCACAGTCCAAAGGAAGGAAGTACGGGCATGCTGGGAAGGGGGGTGTAGGCAATAGCATGATGGGAGTTGGAGTCACAGATACTGCTCACCCTCACAATTGGCCCATCAACACCACCCTGAACCATGCTCACATCACAGGGAGTGGATAAGGACTGACAAGATGGCTGACACTGGCTACTGCTGTGGGGAGCACAAGGCCCTGCTGGGAACTGTGCACCAACAAACAGCACAACACCACTGCCTGACATCCTGAAAGCCAACTTGCACTCCCTGCAATGCAAGCACGTTGCATGGTGGGATATCTGGCTGGCGGGGAAGGAGGACTCACAGCACTGACCATAGTTACAAGCAGCTCACCTCACACACCCCTCTCAACACAAACTCCACATAACCCACCTGGGAGAATGCAATGCCTCACATACCAAATGAAGATCCCATAAAGAACCACCACCCTGGGTAATGCTGTGTGAAGCACAGGGACACACCTGGGACTTGTAGCCAAACAAACGCAAGGACAACACTATCAGCCTTCCTGTCAGCACAGGCACACTATCCCACAGGGAAGCACAGTCCAAAGGAAGGAAGTACGGGCATGCTGGGAAGGGGGGTGTAGGCAATAGCATGATGGGAGTTGGAGTCACAGATACTGCTCACCCTCACAATTGGCCCATCAACACCACCCTGAACCATGCTCACATCACAGGGAGTGGATAAGGACTGACAAGATGGCTGACACTGGCTACTGCTGTGGGGAGCACAAGGCCCTGCTGGGAACTGTGCACCAACAAACAGCACAACACCACTGCCTGACATCCTGAAAGCCAACTTGCACTCCCTGCAATGCAAGCACGTTGCATGGTGGGATATCTGGCTGGCGGGGAAGGAGGACTCACAGCACTGACCATAGTTACAAGCAGCTCACCTCACACACCCCTCTCAACACAAACTCCACATAACCCACCTGGGAGAATGCAATGCCTCACATACCAAATGAAGATCCCATAAAGAACCACCACCCTGGGTAATGCTGTGTGAAGCACAGGGACACACCTGGGACTTGTAGCCAAACAAACGCAAGGACAACACTGTCAGCCTTCCTGTCAGCACAGGCACACTACCCCACAGGGAAGCACAGTCCAAAGGAAGGAAGTACGGGCATGCTGGGAAGGGGGTGTAGGCAATAGCATGATGGGAGTTGGAGTCACAGATACTGCTCACCCTCACAATTGGCCCATCAACACCACTCTGAACCATGCTCACATCACAGGGAGTGGATAAGGACTGACAAGATGGCTGACACTGGCTACTGCTGTGGGGAGCACAAGGCCCTGCTGGGAACTGTGCACCAACAAACAACACAACACCGCTGCCTGACATCCTGAAAGCCAATTTGCACTCCTTGCAATGCAAGCACGTTGCATGGTGGGATATCTGGCTGGCTGGGAAGGAGGACTCACAGCACTGACCATAGTTACAAGCAGCTCACCTCACACACCCCCTCAACACAAACTCCACATAACCCACCTGGGAGAATGCAATGCCTCACATACCAAATGAAGATCCCAAAAAGAACCACCACCCTGGGTAATGCTATGTGAAGCACAGGGACACACCTGGGACTTGTAGCCAAACAAACGCAAGGACAACACTGTCAGCCTTCCTGTCAGCACAGGCACACTACCCCACAGGGAAGCACAGTCCAAAGGAAGGAAGTACGGGCATGCTGGGAAGGGGGTGTAGGCAATAGCATGATGGGAGTTGGAGTCACAGATACTGCTCACCCTCACAATTGGCCCATCAACACCACTCTGAACCATGCTCACATCACAGGGAGTGGATAAGGACTTACAAGATGGCTGACACTGGCTACTGCTGTGGGGAGCACAAGGCCCTGCTGGGAACTGTGCACCAACAAACAGCACAACACCACTGCCTGACATCCTGAAAGCCAACTTGCACTCCCTGCAATGCAAGCACGTTGCATGGTGGGATATCTGGCTGGCTGGGAAGGAGGACTCACATCACTGACCATAGTTACACCACTGACTGACATCCTGAGAGTCAACCTGAACCCACTGCAAGGGTGGCATGCTTCATGGTGGGATAACTGGGGTGGGGTGAGAAGGAGGGCCGGATGTCCACCAAATACAACCAATGCTGGCCATGCACACACCTCAACATTCATATTGAAATGCCCCAGGTATGCATGACAATGTGCTACACCAATATCAACCTCTTACTGTGACAACTTAGGACAATGCAATGTACATGCCCGCAACATTACATACAATGTGTGTCTCTTCCAAATACAGGTGACGATGATGGGGACACAGCAGCAGGCGAGGAGGAGTCCCTGTCCCAGGCTCCGGGGGACACAGAGCTCACTGGTGTGGAACAGCCTCTGCCCTCCTCGGATGGCGAAGACCTACCTGGCACCTCCGGTGTGAGTCATCATGCAGCACCAGCTGGACCAACATCTGCACCCCCTGCACCCACCCCTCCAACAACTGCCAACATACAGACCACCCCCGCCGACACGGACCGACCAAGGACCACCGCTGACAACAGCACAGGGCCCCAGGCCCACCGTGGAGCAATGGATGACAACACTACTAACAACCCCCAAGTGGGCCTTGGGTCACCTGTGCGTGCCACCGCAGGTCCTGCACGTGTCGCCAGGGGTGGTGGGAGGGGTGGTAGACATAGGTCGCTGCTTGCAGAGGGGTCTGGACTGCATGATGACCCACAACTGGCACGCATCGCTGATGCGTACCAGGATAGCACCGGAGAGGTCAGACAGGTAGTGGGGATCCTCAACGACATACAACAGCAGCAGGCTGCCCATCATGCCCGCTTGGACTCCCACATGGCCCGTGTGGAGACACACATGGCCCGTGTGGAGACACACATGTCGGGCATGGAGTCCAAGTGGGACACATTGCAAGAACTCACAGTGGTGCATAGGGACATATTGGCATGCCTCCGCCAGATTAGCACCAACATGGCCACACCTCCCTGTGTGCCCACAACATCTGGTACTGCAACAACTGACACCGCCACAGGGAGGGAGGAGGACTCTGGCGGAGAGTCCCCTGCACCGCCGCAGCCTGCACGTGAGGGTCCCCCCCCAAAGAAGAGGGGTCGTCCGAGGAAGGAAAACTGAGAGGTTGATGGCCACGTACATCCCCCAGGAAGCCAACACCTGTTCCGGAAATTCTCCTTTGTGTGCAAACGTTTCACCCTGTCGAATGCAACACTACTTTCCCACATGACATGGGGAGTTCAAGTTGGACTAATGTATCATATGACTGTGGACTTCACTCAGGACATTTCTGCTACCAAGACTTCCAACTCATCTGGGAACTTTGGATCACAATCCCAATGTACAGCACCCACCATCCTGTGCACTATACACACACACATTTCTGTAAATAAATTCACTAGTACACCATACGTGCCACTGTTGTTATTCAAATGTGGATACTGTTATGGTGATGATGTTCTGCTAAATTACACTGTGTATGCTAACTGCTACAGCAAGTACAACACCGTCGGGTGAGTCATGGTGACGTGACACATATGAGGGAGACACAGCACTAGGGCTACACAACACAGACACCAGGGCCATCGGACTCATCGCCCACAGTGATGTTGCCAGGTAATACAGTGGAATGCACAGACACCACACCTATTCAGAGTCTGTGTCAACTAGCCCACAGGTGCAGTAAGCAAATGTCAGTCAGATGTGTGACCACAGACAACGCACATCCCAAAGTGAAGCACAGGTTTATTACACATTTGCAACATGTTGTTTCTACTACAAATGCAAGGTTTACCCACGTGGCAGTGGCAACACAGTCAACAAGTGCAGAAGATATGAAGTCCAGGGGTGTGTGGCACATCACTTGTAGGCCAACTACTGCTGCCACCCTGAAAGCTGAATCATGGTGTCGGGGGATCCAAGTTGACCAAAGTACTCAGTAAGCACCCTGTGAAGGACAGACATGACACACAGTTAAAATCACTGTAGAACAGGACAGTACTGCAATACTCATGCCCAATACATGTCACAAGACAACTACACAAAACCAAGTTAGCATATCAAAACTGTTGGGGAGTTCAGACTACCTGGAAGGACACATTGCTGCACGCATCCAGTCAAGTAGCACATGGCCACACTCAAACAGCACCAGAGCACCACCCACACATATCATGCAAACTCACGTCATTCACATTACATCTCCCTGGATACTCACATTCAGCTGAAGAAGTTGGTGATGAGCTGTGTGCGGACATCACCATCATCATCATCATCATCACTGGCATCGTGGTCCAGGCCAGGATCCTCCACAGGTGGCGGACGTTGGTCATCGTCATCCAGGATGAGAGGCAACTCCTTCCGCACTGCCAGGTTGTGTAGCATGCAGCAGACGATGACAATCTTGCACACCTTTGCTGGGGCATATGGGAGGGCCCCTCCTGTCTTGTCCAGGCAGCGGAAGCGGCTCTTCAGGAGACCAAAGGTCCGCTCTATCACTCTCCTGGTCCGACCATGTGCCTCATTGTAGCGCATCTGGGCTGGTGTCACAGGGTTCCTGAGGGGTGTCAGCAACCACGGCATGTTGGGGTATCCGGAGTCACCTACGGACAGACAAGTGCACATTAGCTGATTTGGAAAAGTGGGTGGAATACTACAGATCAGAACACACACAATGGTACAAAGTCAGTACACACCGACAAGCCAGGCATGCTGGTTCTGCATCTGTGCCATCATCCTCGGGATGCGACTACTCCTCATCACGTAGGCATCGTGTGCTGAACCAGGGAAACGGGCGCACACATGTGTGACGCTCATATCTGCTAAACATACCACCAGAGCATTGATCGAATGGTAAGGTTTACGGTTCCGGTATGCCTGCTCATGTGCCTGTGGTGGTATCAAAGCCACATGTGTCCCATCAATGGAGCCAATGACATGTGGCATCCTCCCCAGGGCATAGAAGTCACTCTTGACGTCAGTGAGTTGTTGACGTGTTGGGAAATAGATGTACTGGTTCAGGCATCTCAACATTGCCTCCAAAACATCGCGTAGCACACGGCTGAACATAGTCTGTGACATCCCACCGGCAGTCGCAACAGTGTGTTGAAAGGTACCAGTGGCAAAGAAGTGTAGAGCTGCCATTACCTTCACCTTGGGGGTCAGCGCCGTAGGGTACGTCCGGCCAGGTTGCAAATGTGGTGCCAAGCGCACTGCCAAATCCTCAATCAGCTGCCTGGTGAAGCGGTACCGTCGGATGCTGTCACGTTCCACCATCGTTGCCAGGTCAGGGAATGGTCTATGGACAGCTGGAGCCCTGCAGTGCATAGGTTGAAGGAAGAAAGATTGTCAGTCACCCCACATATGTGCCATTCACCATACTCAATTTCACATGATACATCATTACGTGACACAAGTACTTGATGTGTGTGCCGTTCTGTCGGACATAACTCGCACCTACATGGCCATCATCTAACTTCTCAGTACAACATGTGTGCACAACAGGTACCAGGTTGTGCTATGGGAAACCATTAGGCTGTGTCACAGTACCCATTTACTGCTGTCACGTTCCACACACACACCACAGTGACATGTCTGGACAGATGCGCCACAGGCATCACAGATCATTGACAGGTAGATTCCCAGTGACCCTGTCTTGCCACATGGCCACTGGCATGACATGGCGTATCATGTACACGTCAGAAAAACAAACATGACTCCCACAGGTAGTGGCCCCTGTCGCATCCGCAGGACAGACATGGACGCCAGTGACGCACAACATCAAAGTCCATGCACAAACAACGTTGATGTGGAGACTGTCTCCCATCGTGCACATGGAATCAGTGACATCGGAAACACAACATGCACACAGACTGTGGAGGGACATCACTATTGTGGCAATGGGTCATCCTGTGATGTACATGCCTTCCCACAATGGACTCTGGGGGTATGTGACATGTCATACACATACACAACCTGGAAATGTGTCCATGCCACATGCTCAAAAATGAACTGTTGCACATCACAGTGGTCATGTGCACAACACACCAAGGACCCTGTCCCCATGAACACATGCACAGCCTGGGTGTGCCTGCCCACAAGTGCCACCACAAAAACCACATGTTAACCCCCATACACAGAGAAGGAAATGCAGCCTTACATGCCTCAGGGAACAGTGTGGACTGGGTGTGGTGTTGTAGGTGTGCCCCTGGGTCTCTGGCAGGTATATGTGGCTGGCATACGTTCACCAGTGACAAGCATGGTGACATATGCGACTGACCTGTACAGGTACGCGTTGTACAGCAATGGACCGATCAGTGTGCCCGGCCGGCCCATTGCATATGATGTGTGCGGGTACGCGTTGTATCCCGAAATACGCGTTGTACAGCAATGGACCGATCGGTGTGCCCGGCCGGCCCATTGCATATGATGTGTGCGGGTACGCGTTGTATCCCGAAATACGCGTTGTACAGCAATGGACCGATCGGTGTGCCCGGCCGGCCCATTGCATATGATGTGTGCGGGTACGCGTTGTATCCCGAAATACGCGTTGTACAGCAATGGACCGATCGGTGTGCCCGGCCGGCCCATTGCATATGATGTGTGCGGGTACACGTTGTATCCCGAAATACGCGTTGAACAGCAATGGACCGATCGGTGTGCCCGGCCGGCCCATTGCATATGATGTGTGCGTGTACGTGTTGTATCCCGAAATACGCGTTGTACAGCAATGGACCGATCGGTGTGCCCGGCCGGCCCATTGCATATGATGTGTGCGGGTACGCGTTGTATCCCGAAATAGGCGTTGAACAGCAATGGACCGATCGGTGTGCCCGGCCGGCCCATTGCATCTGTTGTGAGCGGGTACGCGTTGAACAGCAATGGACCGATCGGTGTGCCCGGCCGGCCCATTGCATATGATGTGTGCGGGTACGCGTTGTATCCCGAAATACGCATTGTACAGCAATGGACCGAACGGTGCGCACACATTGGCTGGGGCCTGGCATGGCAACGGACGCGTTTTCGAAGCTCCAATGAGTCTGATGCAGTGAATTCAGTTGGCCAGCCACAACAATGTTGCAAAATCATGGGTGTCATGAAGTTGAAGATTTGAAGGATGCTGTGGGCGTGTATTAGTGCTGCTATTCCATGGATTGGTCAGATTCAGAAGATGCAAACGACTTGGACCTATCACTTTGGACACATGGGACAGTATCTGCCTCTGCAGCACACATATAATGCTGGCTGTTCCCCTGAGAGCTCACTTGCCTGCACTACATGCTCCAGGAGGACATCTGCCACCAACACTGCTGCTGCTTATGCATCCTCTGGCTCCTGCAATGGCACGTACTGTGGAAAGAGCCCCGGCCTTCAGCCTTGAGGAGAACCAGGCCCTGCAGGACAGCCTCCTTCCACAGTACAGCAAGCTGTATGGGAAACCAGGGGAGCAGGTGAGTGTGCTGTCCACTGCCTCACTAATTGTGCATGTTGTCTGACTAGCAGGACTTTCAGTGTGCACACCACTGGCTAGCATGCCCACTGAGTAGTTGTCACACCCCAAAGTGTGTAGTTACATGCACTGAACTGGTACAGTGCAGTAACAGTGCATTCCAACTAGGTTTACTTCCCATGCAATGATACCATGTAGTGACTGCTGGCAAACTGTTCATAGCCATTGTTGCACTGCCTGGGCCTGATTCACAGAACTAACTTACGTCAAAAACGTAAAGTTAGTACTTTTTGGTATTCACAGAATACACTTACTCATTTTGGTATTCACAGAATGAACTTACTCATTTCGGTATTCACAGAAGTTAGTAGTCCTAACTTTAGGACTCCTAAATGCCTTCTGTGAAGACCGAAAGTCTTAAAGTTAGGATTTTCTCAGTTTAGGAGGAACTTTACTACTCCTAAACTGAGAAAAATCCTAACTTTAAGACTTTCGGTATTCACAGAAGGCATTTAGGAGTCCTAAAGTTAGGACTACTAACTTCTGTGAATACCGAAATGAGTAAGTGTATTCTGTGAATACCAAAAAGTACTAACTTTACGTTTTTGACGTTAGTTCTGTGAATCAGGCCCCCTGTGTACATCATATGCCCCTGTGATTGAGACATGTATATCCAACTGTGTGATGCACGTATATGTTGCATGTGTAGTAATGGCCTTTTCACTTTGTCATCCTCACAGGTTGATGCCCACCAGAAGCAGGAAATCTGGCTGACCATCGCCCGGAAAGTAAGATCCGTGGGGGTCTACAGGCGCAGGATCTGCAACTGCCAGAAGAGGTGGCAGGACCTTCGTGGCTGGACACAGAGGATCGCAAGGGTCCAGCTGAAGCTGTCGCCTACTCGCAGGAGGGGCGGACACCGGACCCTGACCCCCCACATGCTCCGGATCCTGGCGGTGGTCTTCCCTGACCTGGATGGGCAGCTGAAGGACAGACAGCAGCAAGGAGGGGGTGAGTCCATGACTGCACTGTGCACTTTGTCTGACATGCTATGTGCCCTCCTCTGGCCTGGTTACACTTCCACAGTACATCAGTCATGTGGTCCAGGACCCATGTCCCTCATTTGTGACATGCCCACTTCTCCTCTGATACGCATATGTGTGGCCCTTATAGTCAGGAAATTGTGTCATTTGGGGACTGTGTCATTGCATTTAGCTTTGCTCAAGGTGGGGGACAGCATTTGTTCCCGTGACTATGTTGTGCGATTCATGGGTGGGTCAATTGCTTACACAATGCCTAAGTTCTGACATGTAATCTGGGTGTAACTTTGATATGTGGTCCGCTTGCTGCTCTGACTCACCACATGTCCCTGGGGAATTTGGCACACACCCATGCTGCTGGTGGGAACAATGTTTGGGCCTCAGGAGTATGTGTATCCAGTGTGTCACACATGCTTATCCACCTGCCTACTGTCCAGGACTCATCCCTCTTACAGGTGGAGCTGGACAGTCATGCCTACTCCAGGGCATACAATACACTCTGTACTCCCACTCCCGTGTATCATCTGGCTTGTTGTGATCAGTGAAATGTACCCTCAGGTGTCTGCCTCTGTCTCATTGTGCTGTGTCTTCGTTGTCAGGACTACTGGTATGTTTATCGGTTAGGGCTCAGCATGCCATCGGAGATGTGACCATGATAGACGATACTTCTGTGACTTATAGGTGTCTGATCACTTGACTGTGCACACAGGTGTTTGCAACTGTGACTTTCAGGCAGCTGTATTTTTATTCACAGCACACTGTGAGGTGCTCATGTTCAGAGAGTTGTGTTTCATGTCCCCCATATGTCCAGTTGGTATGACGTGGACAAATAGTAGTACAGTTGATGTGGTATTTGGGGGATGGACATGTGCACTTGTCAGTCACATAACTTGCATTCCCCATGCCCTCGGATTGTGACACAGTGCAGACTGTTGTTGGCTGGCTGCCATGGCCATGTGACTTGAGACAGTAATGTATGACTTTGCACGCATTCCTGTATCATGGCATTAAACTTCCTGAGACTGATCCTGCAGGGGAGTGACATGTGCAACATGCACCCCATTGTGGCATTGACTATCCGGACATGGGTGCATCATGGTGTCTGGTGCTGGTATGCATCACATGCATTTCTATTTAGACTCTGGCCATCCCTTTATCTGGACACCTGCACTGACTCAGAGGCAAGAGATGTGATGTGTGCATGTTCACATACTTCACCGTGTTCCCTGCAATGTCCAACAACTGTGTAGGTGGTGCATGTGTCCACACTGGGGTCTTACCATCAGACAGGCACCAGACAGATGGGTGCAAGGGCAGGAGGGGTGTGAGTCCCATGGTTGACCATCAGACTGACAATTGGCTTCCCGAATCTGTGTGAGGACTTTAGGCAATGTTCAACTAAGGATGCCAGGGCTTGCTCTGTAATGTGCTGTACTTACTGTGGTGTGTGCGGTCAGTGCAGGTGACTGATTTTTGTCTGTTTCCCTAATTGTTTGCAGATACATCCACGGCCACAGGAGGGGACAGCTCCACGGACCAGGAGGAGCAGCGGAGCCAGACTGGGTCAGCATCGGACGAGTGGTCAGAGGGACCCAGTGGCATGGAGGGCGAGGGGAGCCACACCGAGGAGTCCTCAGCACCATCCACCTCAGCTGAGGACCACAGCAGCTCGGAGGATGACTCCCTTGTGGAGGCGGGTCTCAGCAGCCACCAAAGGCCAGCTAGTCTGTCTGGCCCCGCCACCACCACCACCACCACCGCCCTCCCATTGGCTCCCATTCCTGAGGTCCGTGGAGGCTCCCGTACTCGGGAGCGTGTCTCCTTCGTGCCAGGCACCGCACCCCCTGCCCCTGTGTCCCCTGCTGCCCTGAGTGAGGAGTCTGTGTACCTCCTTCGGCAGCTCCATGTAGGGCAGACAGCAATGCGGAGTGTCCTCCATGCACACACCACTCTGTTGACACAGCTGGTGTCGTTCATGGAGGGCATCTCGACGGGTATGTCTGCCCTACAGAGGAGCAATAAGTCCATGGACTCCTCCCTGACGGCAGCAGTGTCCCTCCTCCAACAGTCCCTCACCCCTCCCACCTCTGCCCCATCCACACTTCCTGCCCCCCTACCTGTCCAAAGCACATGCACACCTGCACAGTCACCCAAACACACAGACACGAGCAGCACAGACACACCCAAGAGACAGGCAAGACGTGCACACAAGCATCCTCGGGGGACTGATACCACAGACACAGGGGATGGGGAACACACACACACACAGGCATCCACATTCACTCCGCAGTCCTCCAAATCCTCTCCCTCCAAGACCCCTTCCCTTGCCTCGCCTGCTACCCCACCTACACAGCAGATCTTCCTGTGTGACCTCGGCCTCTTCCCCTCCAATCCTGCTGATCCAGCATACCGGGGGAAGAGGAAGTCCACCCACACAGAGGGAGTGCCCCTCGCCCCCGGACACCCTCCCCCAGGTGCAGGCAGACACAGGACCCCATTAGGAAGTCCCCCCGGACCAGGAAGAGCAAGACCCCACCACCACCACGCAGCTCCACCGCCCAGTCTCTCTCCTCCATCCCCCAGGCCACCACTGCACAGGTTCCCCCGCCACACCCTGCCCCAGGTTCCCCCACACACCGATACCGCATCCCCAGACTGCTTAGGCCCTCCCCCCCTGCCACTTGCTCTTCCACCCCCAACCCAGACGCTCTGCCTGTTAGTGGCACTGTTGTGGAGACCGGGTCCCCCCCTCTGTCCTGCCCACCTCATCTGCCCACCCTTCCACTCCCTTGGAGTCATGCACTGCAGTGGAGTCCACAACCACCACGTCTGACTCGGGCACTGCAGTGGGTACCCAGTCCACTACATCAGTCCAGACCACTGCAGTGGTTGCAGCACCCACACCAACTGACTTGTGTACCACAGTGGTGCCGGCCCCCTGAGTCAGACACCTCCACTGCAGTTGCCGGTGACACTCCTGCACCCACCACCCCTTCACTGCCTCACTCTGCCATCCCCTGATCCTGTCCCTGCGGTGCCTGGCCTGCCCCTTGTATGCCCCTCCAAGGGGATGTCCCCTAACCGTACCAGTGCAGGCAAGCAATGTGTGACCAGTTGTCACTTCTCACCCCGTTGGGACTGTGATTTTGGACTGGCCATTGGCCTTAGTTTCTTTTGGACTTCCGTGTTTACCCTGACATTTGCTGAATAAAGCCTCTTTTTGTTTACTTGTGGGTTTTCTTTTGATGTACATGATGTGGATGAGTAGCATCCTGCATTTGCAGTTGTAATAGTGTTCACATCAGGAAAATGAAGTGTTGCAGTGATGGACTCCATGTGGTCCATGGGATATGTGTCCTGTTGTAGTCTGGATCTATGGCATCCTTTGCTACAGTCTGTAATGTTCAGCATTTGACACAGGGATGTCCTTTTTGCATTTGTAAATGAACATCTTTATCTTACACTGATGCACATCTGGTGGGCTTACCACTGTTCAATGTTCCGATTTCCTTGACTGTGTGCCCAGCTCCACTGGACATGCAGTTTTGCACATCAATGTCGAAGGACTCATCTGTGTATACAGTGCAACTTGCTTGACATGTGTTTTGTGTGTGTGCAGATGACTGACGTGACACTCCCGTACCCAGGCTGATGTGAGCAGAGCCTTCTGTGTGTTGTGGTTGTTGACTCACTGACGGAGTGTTCTGCTGACATGTTTGGGTCGTGCACAGACAAGGTTTGGCACAGTGGACCTTCCACAGGAGTGGAGTGCCCTCATGGCAGTGTGTAATCCGGTGACATTGCGTAGGCCTGTGTTGTGTGTTGTGTGTTGTGTAAGCATGTCTGTGCGTGTTCCCTTCCCTTTTCCTACACAGGCTGTGTCCCTAGGGATGTTCCTGTTTGTGATGCTTGCTGAGTTGTTCTGTGTTCATCCAGCATCTTGGACCTGGGTTCTCCGTGATGTGGGTGCATGGCAAACTAATGTTCATGAGGTTGTCATACCAGGTTGTCTTTGTTGTCAGGGCTGGGGATGTGGGCAAACGCAGATGGGACACATTCAGGATTCCCCTTGGCACTTGTTGTTTACACGAGTCATGTGATTTACAGTTTGTGTTAGCTTTCAGTGATTGTGACACGTTGTGTGTGTGACTGCTGCCACTCCGCAGGGTCAGAGCTGCAATGTTGGAAGTTGTGTACGTGTGTTCTTCGTGTGTCACCTTGGCTTCTTCGTTGGTGTGTGACTATGGCCAGGATCCCATTGATTGTGGTGGATTTCACATCATGCCCATGTACGGCATACTGTGCTGTGTGTCAGACATTGACGAGTCTTGTTGACTGGCCATGTGTGATGGGTTTCTGCACCTTAGTTCCCACCACCACCCCTGGTATTGTCATGGGTGCATGTCCAATGTCACCAGTCCATGTGAGCTTCACTGCTGCACATTGGTGGAGCAAAGCGATACCAAAGGGGATGATGGACGGAGCGCTAGAGTAAATCAAACACTCACCCCCAGTCAACTGATCTGGGTTTAATCCATCATCATTCTTTAGCTCACTCCACTACCCCAGTTCAGACATGGCCATATGCAAATCAGTCTGACCCTGTGCCTCATGGGAACAGTCCAGCCCGAACTGCCAAGCCATGTCTTCCCTGGACCGGAAACAAGCATCCTGGGACCGGTTTCGGGTTCAAAACCCTCATCAGCCAGGCTATCTTGAATCCAGTGGCAAAGTGAGCAAGGGACCCACGTCTGGGCATACCCTGCCAACTTAGGGCGAACAAAGCAATACCAAAGGGGATGATGGACGGAGCGCTAGAGCAAATCAAACACTCACCCCCAGTCAACTGATCTGGGTTTAATCCATCATCATTCTTTAGCTCACTCCACCACCCCAGTTCAGACATGGCCATATGCAAATCAGTCTGACCCTGTGCCTCACGGGAACAGTCCAGCCCGAACTGCCAAGCCATGTCTTCCCTGGACCGGAAACAAGCATCCTGGGACCGGTTTCGGGTTCAAAACCCTCATCAGGCAGGCTATCTTGAATCCAGTGGCAAAGTGAGCAAGGGACCCACGTCTGGGCATACCCTGCCAACTTAGGGCGAACAAAGCGATACCAAAGGGGATGATGGACGGAGCGCTAGAGCAAATCAAACACTCACCCCCAGTCAACTGATTTGGGTTTAATCCATCATCATTCTTTAGCTCACTCCACCACCCCAGTTCAGACATGGCCATATGCAAATCAGTCTGACCCTGTGCCTCATGGGAACAGTCCAGCCCGAACTGCCAAGCCATGTCTTCCTGGACCGGAAACAAGCATCCTGGGACCGGTTTCGGGTTTAAAACCCTCATCAGCCAGGCTATCTTGAATCCAGTGGCAAAGTGAGCAAGGGACCCACGTCTGGGCATACCCTGCCAACTTAGGGCGAACAAAGCGATACCAAAGGGGATGATGGACGGAGCGCTAGAGCAAATCAAACACTCACCCCCAGTCAACTGATCTGGGTTTAATCCATCATCATTCTTTAGCTCACTCCACCACCCCAGTTCAGACATGGCCATATGCAAATCAGTCTGACCCTGTGCCTCATGGGAACAGTCCAGCCCGAACTGCCAAACCATGTCTTCCCTGGAACGGAAACAAGCATCCTGGGACCGGTTTCGGGTTCAAAACCCTCATCAGCGAGGCTATCTTGAATCCAGTGGCAAAGTGAGCAAGGGACCCACGTCTGGGCATACCCTGGCAACTTAGGGCGAACAAAGCGATACCAAAGGGGATGATGGACGGAGCGCTAGAGCAAATCAAACACTCACCCCCAGTCAACTGATCTGGGTTTAATCCATCATCATTCTTTAGCTCACTCCACCACCCCAGTTCAGACATGGCCATATGCAAATCAGTCTGACCCTGTGCCTCATGGGAACAGTCCAGCCCGAACTGCCAAGCCATGTCTTCCCTGGACCGGAAACAAGCATCCTGGGACCGGTTTCGGGTTCAAAACCCTCATCAGCCAGGTTATCTTGAATCCAGTGGCAAAGTGAGCAAGGGACCCACTTCTGGGCATACCCTGCCAACTTAGGGCGAACAAAGCGATACCAAAGGGGATGATGGACGGAGCGCTAGAGCAAATCAAACACTCACCCCCAGTCAACTGATCTGGGTTTTATCCATCATCATTCTTTAGCTCACTCCACCACCCCAGTTCAGACATGGCCATATGCAAATCAGTCTGACCCTGTGCCTCATGGGAACAGTCCAGCCTGAACTGCCAAGCCATGTCTTCCCTGGAACGGAAACAAGCATCCTGGGACCGGTTTCGGGTTCAAAACCCTCATCAGCGAGGCTATCTTGAATCCAGTGGCAAAGTGAGCAAGGGACCCACGTCTGGGCATACCCTGCCAACTTAGGGCGAACAAAGCAATACCAAAGGGGATGATGGACGGAGCACTAGAGCAAATCAAACACTCACCCCCAGTCAACTGATCTGGGTTTAATCCATCATCATTCTTTAGCTCACTCCACCACCCCAGTTCAGACATGGCCATATGCAAATCAGTCTGACCCTGTGCCTCATGGGAACAGTCCAGCCCGAACTGCCAAGCCATGTCTTCCCTGGACCGGAAACAAGCATCCTGGGACCGGTTTCGGGTTCAAAACCCTCATCAGCCAGGCTATCTTGAATCCAGTGGCAAAGTGAGCAAGGGACCCACGTCTGGGCATACCCTGCCAACTTAGGGCGAACAAAGCGATACCAAAGGGGATGATGGACGATCAGGGTGTGTGGTGTTGAGTGTGTGCAAAAGTGAGTTGTTGCACGGCTAGACCCCTACCTCCATATTGGCCTTGGCTGGCAGGCCGTGCTGATTGATTGGAGCTTGTGTAGGTGTGATGGTAGTTAGTTGCTCAGGACACATGGCTGTGGTTCACAGTGTGAACGACATCTAACTTTGTCATCACAGTGGGATTATCATGCAGGCTAGTGTCAGCACAATGTGCGGTCCCTGGGGGTAGTGCTGTGGTGGGTCTGTCTCTTGCTGTGTTAGTTGCTGTTCCTACAAGCTTTTGTGACATGTGTAATTTGTGCTCCCTCTCATCTAACAATGCCTGATTGCCCACATAGGGGTATCCGATCCATGAGTAACTTTTGTATGGCACTGTATACACATCTGTGTGGTTGGAATTCAGGCCTCCTCATGTGTTGTGTGGTTGCCTGGGGACACCGGCACACCCCCATCACCTGTTGTGTTTGATATGCAGTGTGAGTCTGCCTGTTTGTGTTTGTGCCTTTGCACCACTGCATTGGCATATCTTGAGTGTGTCATTGGCTGTATGTTGTTTGGTGGCTTTCCCCTGCTGTCCCTGGGACTCCTAGGTCATCAGTCAGCACAATAATCATGGTTTGTATGTCCCATTGCTGCCATGGTATGGTATTTGTTCACCTGACATCTACAGTCTCCACAGGATATCTACATTTGTGTGTCCATTGGTGCAGATATGTGGGTCAGCATTATGATGGTCACTTCTGTCATTGTGTTATTTGTGAATGTTGACAATGTGTGCCCCCATGGGTGATGTTTGTATGCACATGGCCAAAACGATGTTTCAGTGACACTGCACTGTTTCCTCGACCAATCTATGTTGCTATGGGACACAAGCACTACTATGCCACTGATGTGTTTGTTGTTGTGTGACCAGGATTCATCCATGCAGTTTGGCTTTGGCAGCTTTTACCATGACTACACTTCCTTTTGGTCACTGTGGTGATGGGTCTTTAGGCCCCATTGCCACACTGTTCAAAATGTGCATCAGCTATGGACACCACACTTCCTTTTGGTCACTGTGGTGATGGGGCTTTAGGCCCCATTGCCACACTGTTCAAAATGTGCATCAGCTATGGACACCACACTTCCCTTTTGGTCACTGTGGTGATGGGGTGTTCGAGCCCATTGCCACTGTGGCCATGGTCGGCTTGCATTGTGGAGGCCACACACATTTATGTGTGACACATGTGCTAGGGGGTCACATTGTATGTTCAATGTCATGTTCAGTGTTGTAGGCATTTGACACAGACTACACACACTTGTCATGGTGTTGGGGGGGATGTAATCTTCTGTCATTCCTTATGTGGAAGTATGCTAGTTGTGTCATGCATTACCCGTCCTATGAGTAGGAGTGGTGGTAGTGGTAGGCATCCATCCCCCCATGAGTGGGCATGGTAGTAGTGACAGGCATCCAGGCCCCCCTGAGTAGGGGTGGTGGTAGTGGTAGTGGTAGGCATCCAGCCCCCCCTGAGTAGTGATGGTGGTAGTGGTAGGCATCCATACCCCCATGAGTGGGGATGGTAGTAGTGACAGGCATCCAGGCCCCCCTGAGTAGGGGTGGTGGTAGTGGTAGGCATCCATCCCCCCATCAGTGGGGATGGTGGTAGTGGTAGGCATCCATCCCCCTATGAGTGGGGATGGTAGTAGTGACAGGCATCCAGGCCCTCCTGAGTAGGGGTGGTGGTAGTGGTAGGCATCCAGGCCCCCCTGAGTAGGGGTGGTGGTAGTGGTAGGCATCCATACCCCCATGAGTGGGGATGGTAGTAGTGGTAGGCATCCATCCCCCTATGAGTGGGGATGGTAGTAGTGACAGGCATCCAGGCCCCCCTGAGTAGGGGTGGTGGTAGTGGTAGGCATCCATCCCCCCATGAGTGGGGATGGTAGTAGTGACAGGCATCCAGGCCCCCCTGAGTAGGGGTGGTGGCAGTGTTAGGCATCCAGCCCCCCCTGAGTAGTGATGGTGGTAGTGGTAGGCATCCATACCCCCATGAGTGGGGATGGTAGTAGTGACATGCATCCAGGCCCCCCTGAGTAGGGGTGGTGGTAGTGGTAGGCATCCATCCCCCCATTAGTGGGGATGGTGGTAGTGGTAGGCATCCATCCCCCTGTGAGTGAGGATGGTAGTAGTGACAGGCATCCAGGCCCCCCTGAGTAGGGGTGGTGGTAGTGGTAGGCATCCAGGCCCCCCTGAGTAGGGGTGGTGGTAGTGGAGGGCATCCATACCCCCATGAGTGGGGATGGTAGTAGTGGTAGGCATCCATCCCCCTATGTGTGGGGATGGTAGTAGTGACAGGCATCCAGGCCCCCCTGAGTAGGGGTGGTGGTAGTGGTAGGCATCCATCCCCCCATGAGTGGGGATGGTAGTAGTGGTAGGCATCCAGCCCCCTATGAGAGGGGATGGTAGTAGTGACAGGCATCCAGGCCCCCCTGAGTAGGGGTGATGGTAGTGGTGGGCATCCATCCCCCCATGAGTGGGGATGGTAGTAGTGGTAGGCATCCATCCCCCCATGAGTGGGGATGGTAGTAGTGACAGGCATCCAGGTCCCCCTGAGTAGGGGTGGTGGTGGTGGTAGGCATCCAGCCCCCCCTGAGTAGTGATGGTGGTAGTGGTAGGCATCCATACCCCTAAGGGTGGGGATGGTAGTAGTGGCAGGCATCCAGGCCCCCCTGAGTAGGGGTGGTGGTAGTGGTAGGCATCCATGCCCCCCTCAGTTGTGATGGTGGTAGTGGTAGGCATCCATACCCCTAAGGGTGGGGATGGTAGTAGTGGCAGGCATCCAGGCCCCCCTGAGTAGGGGTGGTGGTGGTGGTAGGCATCCATCCCCCCATGAGTGGGGATGGTAGTAGTGACAGGCATCCAGGCCCCCCTGAGTAGGGGTGGTGGTAGTGGTAGGCATCCATCCCCCCATGAGTGGGGATGGTAGTAGTGACAGGCACCCAGGGCCCCCTGAGTAGGGGGGGGTGGTAGTGGTAGGCATCCAGCCCCGCCTGAGTAGTGATGGTGGTAGTGGTAGGCATCCATACCCCTAAGGGTGGGGATGGTAGTAGTGGCAGGCATCCAGGCCCCCTGAGTAGGGGTGGTGGTAGTGGTAGGCATCCAGCCCCCTGAGTAGTGATGGTGGTAGTGGTAGGCATCCATACCCCTAAGGTTGGGGATGGTAGTAGTGGTAGGCATCCAGACCCCCCTGAGTAGGGGTGGTGGTAGTGGTAGGCATCCAGCCCCCCCTGAGTAGTGATGGTGGTAGTGGTAGGCATCCATACCCCTAAGGTTGGGGATGGTAGTAGTGGCAGGCATCCAGGCCCCCCTGAGTAGGGGTGGTGGTAGTGATAGGCATCCATCCCCCCATGAGTGGGGATGGTGGTAGTGGTAGGCATCCATCCCCCTATGAGTGGGGATGGTAGTAGTGACAGGCATCCAGGCCCCCCTGAGTAGGGGTGGTGGTAGTGGTAGGCATCCAGGCCCCCCTGAGTAGGGGTGGTGGCAGTGGTAGGCATCCATCCCCCCATGAGTGGGGATGGTAGTAGTGGTAGGCATCCAGCCCCCTATGAGTGGGGATGGTAGTAGTGACAGGCATCCAGGCCCCCTGAGTAGGGGTGGTGGTAGTGGTGGGCATCCATCCCCCATGAGTGGGGATGGTAGTAGTGGTAGGCATCCATCCCCCCATGAGTGGGGATGGTAGTAGTGACAGGCATCCAGGCCCCCTGAGTAGGGGTGGTGGTGGTGGTAGACATCCAGCCCCCTGAGTAGTGATGGTGGTAGTGGTAGGCATCCATACCCCTAAGGGTGGGGATGGTAGTAGTGGCAGGCATCCAGGCCCCCCTGAGTAGGGGTGGTGGTAGTGGTAGGCATCCATGCCCCCCTGAGTTGTGATGGTGGTAGTGGTAGACATCCATACCCCTAAGGGTGGGGATGGTAGTAGTGGCAGGCATCCAGGCCCCCCTGAGTAGGGGTGGTGGTAGGCATCCATGCCCCCATGAGTGGGGATGGTAGTAGTGACAGGCATCCAGGCCCCCCTGAGTAGGGGTGGTGGTAGTGGTAGGCATCCATCCCCCCATGAGTGGGGATGGTAGTAGTGACAGGCATCCAGGCCCCCTGAGTCGGGGGGGTGGTAGTGGTAGGCATCCAGCCCCCCCTGAGTAGTGATGGTGGTAGTGGTAGGCATCCATACCCCTAAGGGTGGGGATGGTAGTAGTGGCAGGCATCCAGGCTCCCCTGAGTAGTGATGGTGGTAGTGGTAGGCATCCAGCCCCCCCTGAGTAGTGATGGTGGTAGTGGTAGGCATCCATACCCCTAAGGGTGGGGATGGTAGTAGTGGCAGGCATCCAGGCCCCCCTGAGTAGGGGTAGTGGTAGTGATAGGCATCCAGCCCCCCCTGAGTAGTGATGGTGGCAGTGGTAGGCATCCAGCCCCCCCTGAGTAGTGATGGTGGTAGTGGTAGGCATCCATACCCCTAAGGGTGGGGATGGTAGTAGTGGCAGGCATCCAGGCCCCCCTGAGTAGGGGTGGTGATAGTGGTAGGCATCCATACCCCTAAGGGTATGGATGGTAGTAGTGGCAGGCATCCAGGCCCCCCTGAGTAGGGGTGGTGGTAGTGGTAGGCATCCATGCCCCCCTGAGTTGTGATGGTGGTAGTGGTAGGCATCCATACCCCTAAGGGTGGGGATGGTAGTAGTGGCAGGCATCCAGGCTCCCCTGAGTAGGGGTGGTGGTAGTGGTAGGCATCCATCCCCCTATGAGTGGGGATGGTAGTAGTGACAGGCATCCAGGCCCCCTGAGTAGGGGGGTGGTAGTGGTAGGCATCCAGCCCCCTGAGTAGTGATGGTGGTAGTGGTAGGCATCCATACCCCTAAGGGTGGGGATGGTAGTAGTGGCAGGCATCCAGGCCCCCTGAGTAGGGGTGGTGGTAGTGGTAGGCATCCAGCCCCCCTGAGTAGTGATGGTGGTAGTGGTAGGCATCCATACCCCTAAGGGTGGGGATGGTAGTAGTGGCAGGCATCCAGGCCCAGCTGAGTAGGGGTGGTGGTAGTGGTAGGCATCCAGCCCCCCCTGAGTAGTGATGGTGGTAGTGGTAGGCATCCATACCCCAAAGGGTGGGGATGGTAGTAGTGGCAGGCATCCAGGCCCCCCTGAGTAGGGGTGGTGGTAGTTGTAGGCATCCATTCCCCCATAAGTGGGGATGGTGGTAGTGGTAGGCATCCATCCCCCTATGAGTGGGGATGGTAGTAGTGACAGGCATCCAGGCCCCCCTGAGTAGGGGTGGTGGTAGTGGTAGGCATCCAGGCCCCCTGAGTAGGGGTGGTGGTAGTGGTAGGCATCCATCCCCCATGAGTGGGGATGGTAGTAGTGGTAGGCATCCATCCCCCTATGAGTGGGGATGGTAGTAGTGACAGGCATCCAGGCCCCCTGAGTAGGGGGGTGATAGTGGTAGGCATCCAGCCCCCTTGAGTAGTGATGGTGGTAGTGGTAGGCATCCATACCCCTAAGGGTGGGGATGGTAGTAGTGGCAGGCATCCAGGCCCCCTGAGTAGGGGTGGTGGTAGTGGTAGGCATCCAGCCCCCCTGAGTAGTGATGGTGGTAGTGGTAGGCATCCAGCCCCCCCTGAGTAGTGATGGTGGTAGTGGTAGGCATCCATACCCCTAAGGGTGGGGATGGTAGTAGTGGCAGGCATCCAGGCCCCCTGAGTAGGGGTGGTGGTAGTGGTAGGCATCCATCCCCCCATGAGTGGGGATGGTAGTAGTGACAGGCATCCAGGCCCCCTGAGTAGGGGGTGGTAGTGGTAGGCATCCAGCCCCCTGAGTAGTGATGGTGGTAGTGGTAGGCATCCATACCCCTAAGGGTGGGGATGGTAGTAGTGGCAGGCATCCAGGCCCCCTGAGTAGGGGTGGTGGTAGTGGTAGGCATCCAGCCCCCTGAGTAGTGATGGTGGTAGTGGTAGGCATCCATACCCCTAAGGGTGGGGATGGTAGTAGTGGCAGGCATCCAGGCCCCCTGAGTAGGGGTGGTGGTAGTGGTAGGCATCCAGCCCCCCTGAGTAGTGATGGTGGTAGTGGTAGGCATCCATACCCCTAAGGGTGGGGATGGTAGTAGTGGCAGGCATCCAGGCCCCCTGAGTAGGGGTGGTGGTAGTGGTAGGTATCCATCCCCCCATGAGTGAGGATGGTGGTAGTGGTAGGCATCCATCCCCCTATGAGTGGGGATGGTAGTAGTGACAGGCATCCAGGCCCCCTGAGTAGGGGTGGTGGTAGTGGTAGGCATCCAGGCCCCCCTGAGTAGGGGTGGTGGTAGTGGTAGGCATCCATCCCCCCATGAGTTGGGATGGTAGTAGTGGTAGTCATCCATCCCCCTATGAGTGGGGATGGTAGTAGTGACAGGCATTCAGGCCCCCCTGAGTAGGGGTGGTGGTAGTGGTGGGCATCCATCCCCCCATGAGTGGGGATGGTAGTAGTGGTAGGCATCCATCCCCCCATGAGTGGGGTTGGTAGTATTGACAGGCATCCAGGCCCCCCTGAGTAGTGGTGGTGGTAGTGGTAGGCATCCAGCCCCCCCTGAGTAGTGATGGTGGTAGTGGTAGGCATCCATACCCCTAACGGTGGGGATGGTAGTAGTGGCAGGCATCCAGGCCCCCTGAGTAGGGGTGGTGGTAGTGGTAGGCATCCAGCCCCCCTGAGTAGTGATGGTGGTAGTGGTAGGCATCCATACCCCTAAGGGTGGGGATGGTAGTAGTGGCAGGCATCCAGGCCCCTGAGTAGGGGTGGTGGTAGTGGTAGGCATCCATTCCCCCATAAGTGGGGATGGTGTTAGTGGTAGGCATCCATCCCCCATGAGTGGGGATGGTAGTAGTGACAGGCATCCAGGCCCCCTGAGTAGGGGTGGTGGTAGTGGTAGGCATCCAGGCCCCCATGAGTGGGGATGGTAGTAGTGGTAGGCATCCAGCCCCCTATGAGTGGGGATGGTAGTAGTGACAGGCATCCAGGCCCCCTGAGTAGGGGTGGTGGTAGTGGTAGGCATCCATCCCCCATGAGTGGGGATGGTAGTAGTGGTAGGCATCCATCCCCCTATGAGTGGGGATGGTAGTAGTGACAGGCATCCAGGCCCCCTGAGTAGGGGTGGTGGTAGTGGTAGGCATCCAGGCCCCCTGAGTAGGGGTGATGGTAGTGGTAGGCATCCATCCCCCATGAGTTGGGATGGTAGTAGTGGTAGTCATCCATCCCCCTATGAGTGGGGATGGTAGTAGTGACAGGCATCCAGGCCCCCTGAGTAGGGGTGGTGGTAGTGGTAGGCATCCATCCCCCCATGAGTGGGGATGGTAGTAGTGGTAGGCATCCAGCCCCTATGAGTGGGGATGGTAGTAGTGACAGGCATTCAGGCCCCCTGAGTAGGGGTGGTGGTAGTGGTGGGCATCCATCCCCCATGAGTGGGGATGGTAGTAGTGGTAGGCATCCATCCCCCCATGAGTGGGGATGGTAGTATTGACAGGCATCCAGGCCCCCTGAGTAGGGGTGGTGGTAGTGGTAGGCATCCAGCCCCCTGAGTAGTGATGGTGGTAGTGGTAGGCATCCATACCCCTAAGGGTGGGGATGGTAGTAGTGGCAGGCATCCAGGCCCCCCTGAGTAGGGGTGGTGGTAGTGGTAGGCATCCAGCCCCCCCTGAGTAGTGATGGTGGTAGTGGTAGGCATCCATACCCCTAAGGGTGGGGATGGTAGTAGTGACAGGCATCCAGGCCCCCCTGAGTAGGGGTGGTGGTAGTGGTAGGCATCCATTCCCCCATAAGTGGGGATGGTGGTAGTGGTAGGCATCCATCCCCCTATGAGTGGGGATGGTAGTAGTGACAGGCATCCAGGCCCCCCTGAGTAGGGGTGGTGGTAGTGGTAGGCATCCAGGCCCCCTGAGTAGGGGTGGTGGTAGTGGTAGGCATCCATCCCCCCATTAGTGGGGATGGTAGTAGTGGCAGGCATCCAGGCCCCCCTGAGTAGGGGTGGTGGTAGTGGTAGGCATCCAGCCCCCCCTGAGTAGTGATGGTGGTAGTGGTAGGCATCCATACCCCTAAGGGTGGGGATGGTAGTAGTGGCAGGCATCCAGGCCCCCCTGAGTAGGGGTTGTGGTAGTGGTAGGCATCCAGCCCCCCCGAGTATTGATGGTGGTAGTGGTAGGCATCCATACCCCTAAGTGTGGGGATGGTAGTAGTGGCAGGCATCCAGGCCCCCCTGAGTAGGGGTGGTGGTAGTGGTAGGCATCCATCCCCCCATGAGAGGGAATGGTGGTAGTGGTAGGCATCCATCCCCCTATGAGTGGGGATGGTAGTAGTGACAGGCATCCAGGCCCCCCTGAGTAGGGGTGGTGGTAGTGGTAGGCATCCAGCCCCCCCTGAGTAGTGATGGTGGTAGTGGTAGGCATCCATACCCCTAAGGGTGGGGATGGTAATAGTGACAGGCATCCAGGCCCCCCTGAGTAGGGGTGGTGGTAGTGGTAGGCATCCATTCCCCCATAAGTGGGGATGGTGGTAGTGGTAGGCATCCATCCCCCTATGAGTGGGGATGGTAGTAGTGACAGGCATCCAGGCCCCCCTGAGTAGGGGTGGTGGTAGTGGTAGGCATCCATCCCCCCATTAGTGGGGATGGTAGTAGTGGCAGGCATCCAGGCCCCCCTGAGTAGGGGTGGTGGTAGTGGTAGGCATCCAGCCCCCTGAGTAGTGATGGTGGTAGTGGTAGGCATCCATACCCCTAAGGGTGGGGATGGTAGTAGTGGCAGGCATCCAGGCCCCCTGAGTAGGGGTTGTGGTAGTGGTAGGCATCCAGCCCCCCCGAGTATTGATGGTGGTAGTGGTAGGCATCCATACCCCTAAGTGTGGGGATGGTAGTAGTGGCAGGCATCCAGGCCCCCCTGAGTAGGGGTGGTGGTAGTGGTAGGCATCCATCCCCCCATGAGTGGGGATGGTGGTAGTGGTAGGCATCCATCCCCCTATGAGTGGGGATGGTAGTAGTGACAGGCATCCAGGCCCCCTGAGTAGGGGTGGTGGTAGTGGTAGGCATCCAGGCCCCCCTGAGTAGGGGTGGTGGTAGTGGTAGGCATCCATCCCCCCATGAGTTGGGATGGTAGTAGTGGTAGTCATCCATCCCCCTATGAGTGGGGATGGTAGTAGTGACAGGCATCCAGGCCCCCTGAGTAGGGGTGGTGGTAGTGGTAGGCATCCATCCCCCCATGAGTGGGGATGGTAGTAGTGGTAGGCATCCAGCCCCCTATGAGTGGGGATGGTAGTAGTGACAGGCATCCAGGCCCCCTGAGTAGGGGTGGTGGTAGTGGTGGGCATCCATCCCCCATGAGTGGGGATGGTAGTAGTGGTAGGCATCCATCCCCCATGAGTGGGGATGGTAGTAGTGACAGGCATCCAGGCCCCCTGAATAGGGGTGGTGGTAGTGGTAGGCATCCAGCCCCCCTGAGTAGTGATGGTGGTAGTGGTAGGCATCCATACCCCTAAGGGTGGGGATGGTAGTATGGGCAGGCATCCAGGCCCCCCTGAGTAGGGGTGGTGGTAGTGGTAGGCATCCAGCCCCCCCTGAGTAGTGATGGTGGTAGTGGTAGGCATCCATACCCCTAAGGGTGGGGATGGTAGTAGTGGCAGGCATCCAGGCCCCCCTGAGTAGGGGTGGTGGTAGTGGTAGGCATCCATCCCCCCATAAGTGGGGATGGTGGTATTAGTAGGCATCCATCCCCCTATGAGTGGGGATGGTAGTAGTGACAGGCATCCAGGCCCCCCTGAGTAGGGGTGGTGGTAGTGATAGGCATCCAGCCCCCCCTGAGTAGTGATGGTGGTAGTGGTAGGCATCCATTCCCCTAAGGGTGGGAATGGTAGTAGTGGCAGGCATCCAGGCCCCCCTGAGTAGGGGTGGTGGTAGTGGTAGGCATCCAGCCCCCCCTGAGTAGTGATGGTGGTAGTGGTAGGCATCCATACCCCTAAGGGTGGGGATGGTAGTAGTGGCAGGCATCCAGGCCCCCCTGAGTAGGGGTGGTGGTAGTGGTAGGCATCCATCCCCCCATAAGTGGGGATGGTGGTAGTGGTAGGCATCCATCCCCCTATGAGTGGGGATGGTAGTAGTGACAGGCATCCAGGCCCCCCTGAATAGGGGTGGTGGTAGTGGTAGGCATCCAGGCCCCCCTGAGTAGGGGTGGTGGTAGTGGTAGGCATCCATCCCCCAATGAGTGTGGATGGTAGTAGTGGTAGGCATCCATCCCCCTATGAGTGGGGATGGTAGTAGTGACAGGCATCCAGGCCCCCCTGAGTAGGGGTGGTGGTAGTGGTAGGCATCCATCCCCCCATGAGTGGGGATGGTAGTAGTGGTAGGCATCCAGCCCCCTATGAGTGGGGATGGTAGTAGTGACAGGCATCCAGGCCCCCCTGAGTAGGGGTGGTGGTAGTGGTAGGCATCCATTCCCCCATAAGTGGGGATGGTGGTAGTGGTAGGCATCCATCCCCCTATGAGTGGGGATGGTAGTAGTGACAGGCATCCAGGCCCCCCTGAGTAGGGGTGGTGGTAGTGGTAGGCATCCAGCCCCCCTGAGTAATGATGGTGGTAGTGGTAGGCATCCATACCCCTAAGGGTGGGGATGGTAGTAGTGGCAGGCATCCAGGCCCCCTGAGTAGGGGTCGTGGTAGTGGTAGGCATCCATGCCCCCTGAGTAGTGATGGTGGTAGTGGTAGGCATCCATACCCCTAAGGGTGGGGATGGTAGTAGTGGCAGGCATCCAGGCCCCCTGAGTAGCGGTGGTGGTAGGGTGGTGTTGGTGGTAGGCATCCATCCCCCTATGGGTGTGTATGGCATTGGTGTTGGCCATCCCACCCCTATGGTTCTGCTGTTGCTAGTGTACGTTATTTGTGCATCCCTATGTGTGTGTGACATATTTCGGGTACGTGTAGTTTTGTTTGTATTGTTGGTGTTTGACTTACCGTCTGCGCCGTACGCGTCCGTGCCGGTCCCGGTAATAGATGTAGTGTATAGGTAGGACCTGCGCAATGGGATTCATGCTTGGATCGTCTCGTTCGGGTTTCTCGTGTCTTCGAGTCGTACTCGTAGCAGGCTTGTTCGTCTCGTAGCCGTGGATCGTCTTGTGGCGCGAAACGGAGCTTATGTACGGCTCGCCCGGATGCTCAAACGTGCCGGACGTAGCGACGGGTTCGGCGCGTACGGATTGCGCATCGTACTAGTCCGGCCGGAAGGTGCTGTGTATTTGCTTCCGTGCGGCTCGATTCGGCGTTCACGGATCCGGCTCGGGCGGGGAACAGGAGCTGGATTGGGTGAGTACGGCTCGCACGGAAAATGAGTTGTTATACGCATCGTACTTGTTCGTCCGGACGAGTGTACGAATCGGTCGGGAAACACGCATTCGGCTGGTATTTTTTCCGGACGAATACTGTTAGGTGCCCTACCGGCCGAGATCGGAATCGACCCCTATGTCTACTTACACCTTCCCGTGTCATGATTATCAACCACTTCTTGATATTAGCATATTAATTCATACATGTAAACGTATCTCGGTTGTTCTTATCCATATAGAAAGCGGAAATATAATCGGGACATTCCTAAATATAAAATCCCTCATTATTATTAGTTTACAGTTGGTAATAAAAATAATCCTGAGTGGTCATCGCCCCTAGCTTCAGGCCGGTTTTACTTCCATCCCGTTATCTTTTCCCAAGCGTCTCTTTGTCTTGTCTTCCCTTCCTGTCCTATTTTAGAGGATAAGTGTGAACACCACAGATTGATTTGATTTTACGAAATGCTCCAAGATGGCGTCCTCTTTAGTGCACAGAACAGGAGCTATCTTTAGTCCTTCATCTATGTCTCACGTAAGCCTTATGTGCTAATCCACACAGGCGGCATACAAGACTGATTACGGAGCGTACACCCGAGGAAAGGATACACACTGCGGTAAGCGGAATACTGATTCTCCTCGGTACAAAATCTGAATTTAGCCGAGAATATACCTAACCAACAGCTTCTTGACATGCTGTTCACACTTATTGTAGGAAAGTAGGATCTGCTTCTTATGGTTACCCCCACTTTTTTCTAAATGTTTTTGACTAGTCTGACTGGGATCCTAGGGTTCTATAGCCAGGTAAGCCCTTAAGTACCCACGGGAGAGGGTCGGACAGATTCACGGGATCCTCCCAGGGGAGGGTCTGGACACAGGTCTTTTGGGCCCGTGTGTGTATATCATCATTTCACCTTCCCGTGTCATGATTATCAACCACTTCTTGATATTAGCATATTAATTCATACCTGTGAACGTATCTCAGTTGTTCTTATCTATATAGAAAGAGGAAATATAATCTGGACATTCCTAAATATAAAATCCCTCATTATTATTAGTTTACAGTTGGTATTAAAAATAATCCTGGGTGGTCATCACCCCTACCTTTATGCCGGTTTTACTTCCGTCCCGGCGTCTTTTCCCAAGTGTATTCGCTTCTGTGCGTTTATCGCTAGATTATGTAAGCTCCCTCCTCGGGTTCAATGTGTGTCTCTTTGTCTTGTCTTCCCTGCGTGCCCTATTTTAGAGGATAAGTGTGAGAAGTTGGCCTGGTATATGCTGTCCACTAATTAAAGTGGGCCCCTTGCACCAGTCCAAACAACCTTTATGGTGATTTAAGAGGTCAAAGATAACCTTAGAAAGCTATCCAAGCGGTAGCTGTGGAGAGCAGCCTTCAGGCTTAGGGGCCGATTCCGATCTTGGCCGGTAGGGCTCCGAATCGGATTCGGCTTAACCGGATCCGATTCGGAGCCCTATTTCCCGACCGATTCGTACGCGCGTCCTCCGGGCGAGCGAGTACGATGCGAAATCGCTGACCGACTCGTCCGGGCGTCCCGACCGCTCCGACCGACTCGTTCCCAGGTCTAACTGCACCGACCGACTCGCTCGGACTCGACTCGCACCGCGCAATGGAGACGTTCCCCGGCCGGGTAAGTACGATGCGCGCCGCGAGCAGTCCGACCGAACCGCGCACTCCGGCTCGAAAGAGCAGTCGGAGCCGTACTTTGGGGTCCGTGTCGGACCCCCTGTACGCGTAGCCGCGCGAGTCGCACACAGGGGGGACCCATGGGTCCCCCTACCTGTGCGTGTACGGCGCGAGTCGCTCGCCGCGTACACGCTGTAGGGGGCGCCCTTGTCTGCCTCGCACCCATTGAATCAATGGGAGCCCGCGTACGCGTTGTACGACCGGCTCCCATTGACTTCAATGGGAGTCCGACCGACTCGAGTCCGATGGCATACGTGCACATCGTACTCGTTCGGTCGGGCTGCATGGGTCCGATTCGGTCGGAAATCTCTCCGGGTCCGGCTCGGTCGGAGAGATTTCCGGCCCGAATCGGAATTGGCCCCTTAGTCTTGAAGGAATTTTAAGCAGCTTGTTTTACCAGAATGCAACCTTATAGTATTGGTTAAATGAAAGGAGCACCACACAGTAATTATAAAAATATGTATTTATTAATATAACACTCTCTAGTACGACACAGTATCTCCTACGCGTAGATAATCACAAAGCACACAATACTTAAGCACAGAAATGATAGTAAATAGCACTAACACACAGTGGGCCCCAGGAGGGGACCAAACCATATACTAAAATAGTGGTATAAGAACCACGACTCGAGTCAAGACAGTGTCGAGAGCTTGTAGAATCGCTGGGACCCCAAGGAACCACCCAAGGTGAGTAAGTAGGGACCCAACGGAGGACGGGTGCAGTGTGGGAACACGACCACGTGCTCCGTACAATTCTATGGGAAAGTTGCGGTTGAAGTTTTAGAGATTCCCAGTGGACTTCGAAGGAACCCCGTGGAAGTTAGGAGGTTGGAGAGCCACCCCACCGTGGATACCGAGGTATCCGAGTTACCTATCCCATGGAAGCCGGGTGCATAGGTCTGAAGTGGCGTCGGAAACCGATGTCGACTCCAATGGAGGACTTCGAAGAAGAGCCGCTGCTGGAAGGAAGAAAAGTGTCAGTTGGAATCCAAAGGTGGGTTCTTGTCGAAGAGTACCTGAAAGCAGAGGGGACAGAGTCTGGGTCACTTAGGAGTGACCGGGGGCTCGGTAGACGAATGCCCACCGATGTTGGGTGCTTCAGGTGCGTTGGTAGAGTTCTTGACTCTGCAGCTACGGGGACTAGGAGACGTCGAGGATGACCAGAAGCCGGATACGAGCTGTCCCACAAAGGATGTCGAGTACTGAGGGGGTCGGTGTCTGGCTGGAGCACCAACAAGCCTTGGCAACTGCAACCCACGCAGAAGGTGAATGATGTGTACGGTTCGGACCAGCAAGGTCCGTGAGACTCACCTCAGCGAGGGGAGGCAGGGCAAGCCTGGAGCAACCAGAGGAGCCCAAGAAAAGCAAAGTTGACCCTCAAATGAACCCACAGGCTGGAGGCACAGGAGTCGCAAAAGGACCTCGAGCGATTTCACCAAAGAGCAGCCCATGGATCACTCGATGTGAGGAGGCCGGAGTTCTTGGTAGGAAATGGTGCCAGAGGTTGGGGCTACTCGGAGCCCAATTCACTTGTTCGGGAAACACCAACAAACATATGCACTTGCAAATGTACGCAGTGCACAGGGGTTCGGGTATTGCAGCCCCCACGAGGGATTCTGTCCTCAAACTTGGTGAGAGGGCAGCTCAGACCTAGAGGGACGTAGAAACCCACCTCCTGTGTTGCTGAAGCCTTTAGAGTCCGTAGGAGCTCAGGGTCAGCAGACCGGACAGCAGTGTTGCGGTGCGTGCAAATGCAGAGGAGTGACTCCTTCACTCCAAGGGAGATATATTCGGTTGTCCTTGATGCTCCACAGGTTCTGCACAGATCCTGTATGGTGCACAGGCACAGACGATGCTTCAGACTGAGAGGGAGACGAAGTCGGGCCCAAACAAAGTCCAGCGAAGTCCAGAGTGTCCAGACGGTCGAAGTTCAGTGGTTTCTGCTTCAGAATCTTGTCTATGGATGAACGTTCTACATCTCAGATACAGCTGTGATCTTTTCTCAGAAAATCTGTCTTTTTCTGTGTGTTGCATTGCTGCGCGTACCTATATTACAAGGTTTACATGTTCCTAAACAACAGCTGCATTTCTGTGTTGTGTCTAGGTGCGAGTGCCTGACCAGAACAAAATAACAAGGGACATTGTTGTTTGACCTTGTCTGCTTTTTAGACTAAATCCCAGGAAAGAACAGAACGAGAAAACAACTGCAGGTTCTGTGTGAAAATATAATGAGGCACAAAAGGAAACGTGTTTGTATAGTAACGTTTGCAAAGCTAATGCGGCCTGTGTCATGCACAGTTGGGCTAACATAGGGAATACTACAATAGGCCCTGTATAGAACACATGACATCCTCCCCTGGGGCAGGAAGGAAGCACATAAAGGAATGACAGAAACTAGGAGATAAGCAAACTCAAAGCCAGCACTAAGAATCAGTCGGCCTAATGGACCAATAAGTGACAATGAAAAAATATCCCAATTTATGCCTGTCAGAGGGATCCAGTATATATGCAGCCATGGTAGAGGCAAAGGACTCCATGATTGGGTCTGCATCCACATAGGTAGACAAGTCTGCGCTCTAAGAAGCATGATCTTCAGATCCAACAGATGCAGAGACTGTCAATGGGGAACCTCTGTTGGTTTTAATTAAACCCTGAACCAGCAATCGCTGTGCCTATGCACAAGATCTTCCGTTGGCCATTTGCTCCAGACATGGATTGTGTAGGGATCGCAAACTCAAGGAACAGTCCTGATAATGGGCCAGTAAGGGACCTATGAGCAGTTCGAGATCCAAGGCAGCGGGCGTCTGTAGAGCCAGGCATATGTCCAGTGCCCATTGAAAGGGGAACCAGATGCAGTAAAATACAGTTTGAAGTACGCACGGCGGAAGGTTAAACACCAATCCACATCCAACGCCTGCAGCGGGATCATGCCAAACAGCTGTAGCCTGCACTCATGGTAGTGCTGGAACGATGCCAGGTCTGGGGCAGACGCAGAAGGAGCATTCAACATATAGGTGATGATAATTTTATTGTTTAGTTAATTAAAACCTTATCAATTAGCATAGTAAAAACATAATACAGCAAAATTCATAATTGAAAGAAGCATAATTAAAAACGTTAATTCCTTGTATGGAAATAAACCGGACATTATACATTATTTGAGTACATTATTTGACTCAAGGCTAGCTATAGCTATGAGCACAAACTTCATTCTTAGGATTAAACATAATAAAAATGTAGTCTGAAGTTAGTTAGCTGTTAGCGTTTTTGAGTGAATCCTTTACAAACCATAATATGAAAGTTATAGTAAAATGGTTGTGATTGTTGGTTAGTTAATTTAATTAGTCTAGACAATTCAGTCCATTAAAATAGCTGGTGCAAGCAAGGATATTACAGACATGGATAAATTGAACTTAGGATCTGTGCAAGTACGCAAGTGTTTAAAAAAGTGAGTATGCAAGTATTTAAATGAGTGCCAGAACGGCATATGCAAACTTGATAGGATTGCACGGGCTTATGCAAATAGCAGCTCAAAGTACTGCAATTTTATTGAGGTTTGGACCATGTTATGCTACATATTACCAATGGCTTCATAACGTGCAGGCAAGTGGGAGCAGAAGGAGCAGCCATTACGGAACAGCAGTAGCAGGATGAGAATGGTGCAAATGAGGAACAGCAGTACCGGGAACACACCGAACACACTGGAAAAATAGAGTGTATAAAAGCTGGTATTACTCCAAAGATAGTTTAAAAAGAAGTGACGATGCCAGAGCCTACAATTTAAAAAAAAATGGGCAAACCTGCGGTATCAGAAGCATTAACTATTTGATGTATCAATTCCCTGAAATGCAAGGAAAAATTTGTATCTAACAATGACTGTATTTCAACAGTAGTTCTGGCCACCTGCAATTCGAAGGACTTGCGGGCAGATGTAAGAGCCACTTCTTGTTGAAACAATAATGCTTTGAATCTGCTTAGCTTGTTGACATCTGCCTTCAAAGTCGGAATGGAAGGCCACAACGAGCTATCTACCACTCCATGCGGAGAGGGAAACAGGACGTTGTTGCAACAAGTGACTAACTGGGAAACGGACACAATATACTCGACTCCTGCCAGCATACCACAACAGTCCTGATTATTAAGCATGAAATAGCTTCCATTTGAAAGTACAGTAATGAAGGGAAGAATTGTGGGAACTGGTGTTCCTTTTAAATAACAAGCCAGATTAGGCGACGAAACATAACAAGCGCCATGGATTTTAACAGCAATAAGCAATAAGTAAACAACAGGGACCATAACTCATGAATATAGCTGCTCCCACAGGGTTCCTATCTACCTATTGGAAAATGTTTCATGTACTCGTTAAACTGAAATGTTGATATGGGCAAGGAGATGATTCCGTGTACTAACCATACCGCAGTTGTTGTGTGTTTGTTAAATTGATAAGTTGAAAGGCAAAAACAAAGCAGTACATTCAGGTAATGCCAAGGAACTCATCCATTTTTGAGTGTTTGAAGCATCCAACCAAACTGCCTAATAGATCTGATCTGACTCTGACCATGATACAATGTCGAGATATCATTCTGCACTATATCAATTACAGATGGATGACACAATACTGTTCAAATTATATATTCGAGATGATAACGTATTAATACTGCTGTCTACTACAACAAGTACTTTATCCAAATTATCTTGATCAATTTCCAGATTTCATTGTAGGCTCCATATAAGAATCTTTTGGAACAAGGGGACTTAGGACCTAATAAAAAATCTGATAAATTCATGTCCTCAGATAGAAGAGAAAGATGCCATTTTACTGCAGACGGTGTAGAATGTTCTAACCATTTAAGGCAAAGTTTACCCACTGAATACGTGGTAATAGTGTTCGAATGGGTTGACTGTGAGTACCGAGGGTCTGGTCTACTTGATTTGTAGCCGGAGGTGGAATTGAGAAAACAAGCAGGACAACCGTTAGTGTCTATTGGCCACAATAACCACCCACCAGGAGTTGCAAATGACAAATTAAATCTACCATTTTGTATCATACTGTTTAAATGGTCTTCTGTATCAGTCGTGTAAGATTGCCAATTATCAAAGCTGGCAATTGAAGGAATTATCCGCGCATTTAGTTCTTTAATTTTAGCCAATCCCAGGCAAGTAGTTTGTTGGATTGTTTCATTTAGTATAATAATTTGTGTGGGAATCAAACAGGCTTGAAATAGAGTTTGGACCTGCCATGTATTTGTACCCCAAATTGATTGCAGATCAATATTGTCTTTCCAACAATCATAACTCTTAAAGGCCAGCTGCTCGACAAATGAAGCTGCATATATCAGTTTAGTCTGACTAAGCATATACTTTTTTGACTGAGTTGGAACCAAATTACAATAGTATGATGATGGGTCTGAAAGGTCATAACTCGTGAAATAAGTGTATTTATTTATTTGTGTTTTTGAACTTCCCTGTGGTGGAGTTGGACAACGTTCCCACTGTGTATAATTAAAATAGGGACATTGCCCACTCGCCCTATGCACAAAATGATGTCCATAATGGTGGCAGCAGAACCTCTCAGCAGAATTAAGATATAAATCTTCAGATTCAAACAAAGTATAATATTGCAATTCAGAGAGCATTGAATTCACAGTATCAACATCCCAGTCGTCTCATTGTAACCCCGGTACTATTACATCACCCATAGAAACTTTGAACACATATGGTATCTGTAGGGTATCAGTAGAACCATATATATCGAATGGAACTTTATCCCAAACAATTTCATTCAGTCACTGGAACATCTGATATATTGACAAGGGACAAGTCTTGTTTCATTTTATGTGAAGAAGAATGTGGAGCCAGCACCCCGTCGACCAGTTCTGTAGCAGAATGTTCTGGGAGGTAATGGCCGTTGATCAAAATAAAAAATACAGTCAGAAATCCAACCCACATGAATAAGAGAGCCAAAAAAAAGATGATCCAAATGTATATCCAAGGAGGGACTCGATAAGTACGCTTAAACTAAGAAATAAAAACACAAATCCATGCTGGAGGTGGATGCAGCACCAAAGACACTGAAGAACTGTCAGGGGAGAAATGTTCCTGAGCCATATAGTACCCAGAGGAACTCAAATGGAAAAGAGGTGGTTGCTTCAGCAGTCAGAGTTGAAAAATTTTACTCAGAAGGTGTTCCAACACCGGATCAATATAAATGACATCTATTGTAGAAGATGGAGAAGTAGAAACAAGTATCAAATCAACAGTGGTTTCAGCTCCACCCCCATCCCCCTGGCAGCGGGGGAGAAGCAGCAATGGTGGAGCTCACGGGCTGTAAAGGAAAGTCTTGTGAAGGACCACTTCTGGGCATACTATGGAGTATCGGTCATATAGTGTAACTTGACATGTTCAATGGAAACAAAGCGATATTCTTTATGTGCTGGAAGTGGTGGTAAAATTACAGTTCGTGTACCCTGAATACCAAGGACTGGAACAGGAGCATGGTACGTTGGGCCGATTTCCTTCTTGAGGGCCACTTTTTCGCAGACAAGGTCTCCAAGTTTGGTAAGCCAACTGAAAACAGAAATTTGAGTTTCTGTACTCGTGGAGAGAGGTGCAAGCAAATGTTTGCACGCCAGGACATCACAGCATTTTTGTAGTTCCTGCAAGACAGTACAGTGATTATCTGCATAGAAGGTTGCAGCTGCTGCCACAACGTACAGACCATCAAGGTCTGGAACAAACATCTTGATGCCAAAGAGCATTTTGTACGTGGTCCGCCCACCCAGAGATCTTTTAGGGAGATTATTTATTGCCCGTTGAACCCCATAGAGAGGATTCATCCAACCACACCGTGTACCTAATACTCTAGCCATTCAGGATTGCTTTAAGTCACGGTTCATTCTCTCCACAACAGAATTGCCCTCAGGCCTATACGGAGAAGAAAAATGCACTTACACACCCATGGACTTCATCGAATCACGGTGCGCTCCTGAAGCGAAAGCTGGACCTTGGCCTGAGTGGAATGCCCGACAGGCATAAGTCCCAACAAAGGCTTGCAAATCAACAGTTCGAGCTTCAGCCGAGCGATGTGGCCAAACCCAGTGGAACCTGGAGCAAGAATCCACTGCAGCCAAAATGAATTTGAAAGAAGTATCAGAAATTAAAGGACCGTAATGAACTAAATAAACACAGCCAAAGGGCTGATTGGAAATAAACAATTGTGTCTGTGGTAGACGAGACACAGTAGAACTTTTATTTGTTGACAGATGTCACAACCTAAAACATATTTTCTGTTTTGTTGGTATTAACCTTGCCACCAATAATGTTGTAAATGTGTATTGGTGGCAGTCATTCCTGCATGCACTGAAGCCTTCTTGGGCGGTAACTATTAAAGAATGTCTGCGGTCAAGGTAGGGGATACAACGACCACAAACCCCGTGAATGATCACAAAAGGACAATTGTGCTCATTCAAATATTTTATAGGAAAACCTTTAGATAAAGTGGTGTCGGCCTGAAAAGCATGGACGGCAGCCAAGATGTCATTATCAATGCGTGTTTTAGAATGCATAACTGCTGCTATTTTACCAGTGCACACTGCAAATTTGGCGGCCTCATCAGCCAGAGAATTCCCTACTGTGTGCGCACCCGCACATTGATGACCCAATGTAAGAAGACCTACTTTGCGAAGCGAATAAATGATAACAGTAATTCACCCAAAGAGCTCTACAAAATAGTAAAAGAATTATGCAAACCAGCAAGCATATCCCAAACCCTGTCCCCCTCAGTAGAATACTGCGAGAAAATCAGCAACTTCTTTGCTGACAAAATCTGTGAAATTTACTCTTCATTCAGAAACCAACCCCCCTCAGCTGAGACCGAATGGGAAACCCTGGATCCTCACCCGAGGCTCAATCTCACCTCAGCAGTTTTATCCCCTTCACAGAGGAACAGGTCGCAAAAGCAGTGGCTGAAGTTAAATCGGGTCCCCACTTGACCCATGCCCTCACTTTATCTTATCCCGGATCATATCGACTTTATGTCCTCACATAACTTGTCTATTTAACAAATCCCTGGACACTGCTGTATTACCAGAGATCTGGAAAAAGGTTATTGTAGTCCCATTGCTAAAAAAGCAGGCACGAACGTCCACAATCCAGCAAACTACCGACCAATCTCCCAGCTCCCATATCTATCTAAAGTAATGGGGAAGCTGGTTAACAAACAACTGTCCAACTATCTTGAAACCAACGAACTCCTGGACCCATCTCAAACTGGCTTCAGAGCCACCAACAGCACCGAAGCCACCCTCCTGGCAGTCCTAGATAATATCAGATCCCTAACTGATCAGGGCAAAGCCGCCATCCTGATCCTATTGGACTTGTCAGCAGCTTTCGACACGGTCTCACATAGCCTATTACTGAGCACCCTACATGAAAAGGGTATACATTCTAAAGCCCTTCAGTAATTCAGCTCCTTTTAAGCAACAGAACACAAACAGTACAAATGGACCCTTTCGCTTCCAACCCAAAAACCATTAACTATGGCGTCCCGCAGGGAGCCTCCTTGAGCCCCATCCTTTTTAATGCCTGTGTATCTTCTCTGGCTAAAATCAGCAAAAAATGGGGATTCAGTATCTGCTCTTATGCGGACGACACACAACTGCTGATAGCCCTTGAAGAAAGGCACGAGGACACCAGGATTAAACTGAATAACTGTCTCTCAGATATGGCGGCTTGGATGTCGGACCATTGTCTGAAATTGAACACTGATAAGTCAGAGATCCTACTCTTTGGAAGAGCCCACCTAATCTGGGATGCAACTTGGTGGCCCCAATCATTAGGATCTGCACCTGCACCCAAACAGGTTGCAAAAAACTTGGGCATTCTTATCGACAATGCTCTAACCATGCAGGACCATGTCCGTGCACTGGACGGGAAAGCTTCGCTACATTAAAACTCCTAAAAATGCTCTTCTTATGGATCCCCCTGGAATGTAGGAAAACCATCACACAAGCCTTGCTCATAAGCAAAATGGATTACGGTAATGCGCTCTTCGTGGGCATGGCAGACTACCTCTTCTCTCGTCTGCGGGTAATCCAGAATGCGGCCGCCAAGTTGGTGTGCAACATAAGTAAGTATAGCTCGGCATCAGGATGCATGAGGGAGCTCCATTGGCTGCCTGTGCGCCAAAGGGCCAGATTCAAGCTCCTGGGCCATGCACGCAAAGCCCTACATCATCACGGCCCCAGAATTCTACAAGATAAAATCCAATTCTATGCCCCTACACGGAATCTAAGGTCGTGCAACCAGGCACGGCAAAAACCAAATAAAGAAAGCCAGGGCAGGGGGCCGCTCTTTCTCCCATCTGGCAGCAACTCACTGGAACGAACCACTTCTAGAACTTCGTCTTACAGATGACTACATGTCATTTAGAAAGAAGCTAAAAACCCCTCTGTTCCCCATGGTTTAATCACTGACACATAGGCCTCTAACATCACTTCACCCTCACTCAGGTTCTCGCTCTCCTAGCGCCCTGATATCCACTTAGGATGAATGTTGGTCTTATAAATAAATAAATAAATATAATAAATAAATGTGCTAGTGGCAATTTGTCTTTAAAATCTGCCATATTAACCCAAAGCATATGATTGTGCTACCTTTGGAATCCTGTAAGTCCTTTTGTCGACAAAAATGCAAATGATCATTAAATTATTGTACACAGTAAAATGAATCACACACTATGAGTGTGGGGAATTTGTAATCCATATGTTTAAGTGCGAGAAGCAAAGCTTTTAGTTTTTAGCTTTTAGATAAACGTTATACAACATAGTACCTAGAACAGTAGCGCATTCTGCTGAGTATTGCTGCTTAGAACCTATAGCAGGTTGCGCTGAACCATCGGTATAGATAATACACTTGAATTAATGAAGTGTAAGAAAAAAAGAAGGAGCAGGATAAACATGTTCATACTGTAAAAAGTCCTCTGTCTGTAAAGAAGTGTCAAAAACAAAGTCGACATCAACTGCAGTTAAGGATGTAGCCCATTGAATCCAACCGGGATGAAGGGATTTCGAATTTGAAACACTAGCTTTTATTACAGCCTCTAAGGCGGGCACAGGAGAAATAAGAATAATTTGTTTACCTTGAGCCAAAGGTCATTCCTTGAGGACGGCCATTTGGACTGCTGTTAGTATTTTTTCAACTGATGCAAAGCGCATTTCCTCCAGGGAATATGTGTGTGACTTATTTGCAATAGGAACAGTATCACCTTCATTGAATGTGACATAGGTAAAGCCAATGGAACCCGGAACAATCCGGATTACCAAATTTATTGTTTTAAGACTTGTATGTAAATGTTGCATTTCAAGCAAATCAGACTGTAAAGACCTGGGAATTGAAAAAATCTGGTCGTATCGGGTTTTAGAGAGCTTCACAGCATGGAGACTGCGCTATTTGCTGTGTCGGATAATATCAGGCTCTCCCTTGATACAGGAACTCCAGTCATGTTGATACTGTTGGATTTATCAGCAGCATTTGACACAGTCTCCAACTCTATTCTTACTCGCAGGCTTCACGAGGCAGGGCTATATGGCAGGACGCTACATTGGCTCATGGACTTCCTTTCCCACCGAACATAACAAGCCAGCAAGGATTTTTTCAAGTCGCGACTGATGCATATGGACAAGGGGGTCCCCCAGGGATTGTGTCTGAGCCCTACATTGTTTAACATCTATATGACGCTTTTAGCTCGAATCATTAGAGCCTGCGGTGTAGAGATCATGCAATATGCAGATGACACACAACTTCGGTTTTCCTTTGGCCCTGATCCTGACAAGGTGAAGAGTAAATTCACAAAGTGTATGTTGGAAGTCGCTGTCTAGATGAGGAACAACTGTCTCCCACTGAACAGTGACAAGACAGAGATCATGCTTTATGGTAAGGCTTCCGAGATATGGTCTGCTGACTGGTGGCCCGCACATCTTGGTATGGCTCCTACACCTAAGAACGTAGTAAAAAATCTGGGCATGAGGCTGGATCAATCGCTCTCTATGAAAGATCATGTCAGCTCTACCTGCGGCACATGTTTTGCTACTTTGATGCTTCTAAAAAATGCCCTGCCCTGGATTCCCAATACCGCTAGGAAGACTTTTGTCCAGGCTCTTATCACCAGTCGCCTGTACTATTGGAACGCCTTGCTTACCTCAGTAAATGATACTCTGCTGTTACAACTGCAAGTGGTTCAGAATACCGCTGCCCGACTAATCTGTAACCTTCCTACGCGCTCGCCTTCTTCTCCGCTCCTCAGAAAGCTTCATTAGCTGCCCATTAGGAAGCGTGTTATTATTAAACTTTGTTGTTTGACACACAAAGCCCTCTTTAAGGTGCTGCTAGCTTATCTGTCATCTCTATTAAATCCTTATGTTCCTTCTAGACGCTTTTTGAGTGAATCTGCCTACCCCACAAATGTGTCAAAAGTGGTGCCCTTTGAGTGGTACCTACTTTTTCATGTTGGCTTTCCAACCTCCAATTGGAGATAAAAGTACTTGTGTCGTGCTAAAGGTTTCTGAGTGTGATCTGGTCGTCGCACCTACCCACATCCTCTGCTTCCTCGGAATGAGGACAAGGGTAGGTGCGACGACCAGATCGCACTCAGAAACCTTTAATACGACTGAGCGCGGCACATCTGCCACACCCTAGGGAGTACTTTTATCTCCAGCTGGAGGTTGGAAAGCCAACATCACTCACTATTCCTGTCCTGACAAAGCGCCACAGATCCTCCTGACCACTAGGGGCGCAAAACATGTTGACTGACTGGAGTTAGACCCTAAAGAGGGAACTCACATCAGACTACCAGGGTACTTTATGACCCCATTAATAGCATTTACCTATAAAGGTTTTTAATCTGACAGGGCTGTCCAGTTACTAAAAGTAGTTGGTGGCCTCCCTGACCAGTTTTAACCCACATCATCACACATGAGATACCACCCCACCTAGACTCAACCCTGCATTCATCATACGGCATACCAATAAAAGATCTCCGCCAAAGTGTCCCTTCGGGGGACAGTTGGGCATTGCAGCACCAGCCCACCGAGGAGCAATAGCCCTATGATGAATGTGAGAAGCTGGCTTTGTATATGGTGTACACTTATGTAAGTGGGCACCTTGCACCAATCCAAACAACCCTTATGGTGATTTTAGTGGTCTTAGACAACCTTAGAAAGCTCTCTAAGTGATAACTGTGGAAAGCAGCCTTCAGGCTTAGTCCAGAAGGAGTGTAAAGCAGCTTGTTTTACCAGAACATAATCTTATTGGTATAGATTAAGTGAAAAAGAACCACACACTGTATTTATAAAAATAGGTATTTATTATAAGACACTCACTAACACATACAGATATCTCCTAGCCGGAGATATACACAATGCACACAATACTTTTCAATAGAAACAGGTAAGTAGCACGAATACACAGTGGTCATCAGGGGGAGATCAAACCATATACTAAATTAGTGGTATGCAAACCACGACTCGAATCAAGACTATACCCAGAAGACGTAGAAGTGCCGGGGACCCAAGGAACCACCCGAGGTAAGTAACCAGGAACCCCACGGAGACCGTGTGCAGAGTGGGAACACGACAGCGAGCTCAATACAAGTCAATGGGTAAGTTGCAGTTGCAATTTTAAAGAAAGACCCTTCCCAGTAGACCCTGAAGAAACCCCGTGGAGGACAGACGGTTGGAGATCCACCTCACCCGTAAATACCCTAGGAATCAGGAAACCTACACCAGGGAAGCCGGGTGCATAGATGTGAAGTGGCATCAGAAACCGCCGAACTCAATGGAGGACTCCAGGAAGAGGCCGCTGCTGGAGAAGGTGAAAGTGTCCGGTGGAACCCAAAGGTGGATTCAAGTTGAGAAGTACCTGCAAGCAGAGGAGACAGAGTCTATGCCACTCAGGAGTGAGCAGGAGGCACGGAAGACGAATGCCCACCGATGTAGAGTGTTGCAGGAGAGATGATGGTGACCTTGAAGCTGCAGCTGTGAGGACCAGGCAATGCTGTGGAAGACCAGGAACCGTTCATGAGCTGCCCCACATCAGAGGTCGAGAGTTGAGGGGTTGGTGTCCGTCGGGAGCACCACCAAGCGTTGGCAACTACAAACAGCGTGGAAAGCGAAGAAGGTGCAGTGTAGGGATCAGCAAAGTCCAGGTGACTCACAACAAGCAGGGGAGTCGGGGCAGGCCTCGAGCAATCAGGGGAGCCCAAAGAATTCAAAGATGACCCTTAAGAGGACCCACAGGCCGGAGGCACGGAGTCACGAGGGGACCTCGAGCAGCTCACCAAAGGTGCAGGCCCACGATGCAAGTGATGTGGTGAGGACGAAGATCTTGGTCACAGGAGATGCTTGAGATTGGGGCTACTTGGAGCCCAAAGCTCTTGGTAGAGGGAAGCCAACAAGCCTTTGCAACTGCAAGTCGACACGGTGCACAGAGGTTCAGTTCTAAAACTTGGTGAGAGGACAGGGCAGGCCAGAGGGATGTGAAGAACCAACACCTGTGTTGCTGAGCCTTTCGGAGTCCATGGGAGCGCAGGATCAGCAGACCGGTCAGCTTAGTTGCGGTGCCTGCAGATGCAGGGAAGTGACTCCTTCACTTCAAGGGAGATTCCTTCAGGTGTCTTGGATGTCCACAGGCCATAGAAGGTTCCTGTATGGAACACAGGCATGGATGTTGCAGCAGACGAGCAGGGTGACGAGATCAGGAGCTGCAGGAGTCTTCCCAGTTGCAGCTTCGATGCCCAAAGCGAAGTCCAGAGCAAAGTCCAGCGAAGTCCAGAGTGCACAGATGGTTGAAGAAGAAGTGGTGTCTTGAAATGAATCTTGTCCTACGACGAATCTAGGGATCCACCCTCAGGTAAGCCCTTAAGAAACCCTATGGAAAGGGTTGGGACGATTCAGGGTTCCCTCCCAGGGGAGGGGTCGGACAGTGGGGAGGATACTCCCATGTCCTTTGTCCAGTTTCACGCCAGAGCGGGAGCCATTGGCTCCCTGAGCTGGTTTGAACTGGACTATACAAGGAGGGCACCAAATGTGCCCTTCAAGCAGACTGAGTTTCGCTGGCAAGCGCTCCCACCCGCCCCCAATACACTAAACCCTGTCTGGGAGGTAGTCATACCTCCCTGCGACAGGATACCTATTATTCTGCCTTCCCCTGCTAGAGGTTGGCTCAGCAGCAGGAGGGCAGAATCATGTCTCTGGTCAGCAGCAGCCATGTTGTGCTGTCCGGGTCTAGAAGACTGGTAACCTGGAGCACTGAGGGCCTCCCGGAGGAGCTTTACAGTGCATGGAATCATACCTCCCACACCATTTACGGTGTGGAGGTATGATTCCAACATGTTTGATACCAAACATGATAGGGTTCATTACAGCCAGTTTAGAGATGGTCATCGCGTAATGATGCATGGCCACTCTATGTATCATAATGGCTGAAGCACTTACAGCCAGAGAGAATTGACTCCGAAGGTTGTAGGGGTGTCCTGTTCATGCAGGTGCACCCTCATACTTAGAACCGAGCCTTCAGGATCGAAAGGCCTGCTTTAGGGGTGACTTATAGGTTTTAAGTGCAGTGACCTTAGATATAGGGAAACCTATATCTTTCGTAAGTGGTGCTAGCAGGCATGCCTGTAGTTACAGTTTGAGTGGTCCCTCATGGGTGGCATAATACATGCTTCAGCCCATGGGGGACCCCTGGTGTACCTATGCCCTGGGTACCTTAGTACCATATACTAGGGACTGATAAGGTTACTTACCATACCATTTTAGGGGAGAAAGCACTGAGACTGGGGTCCTGATTAGCAGAATCACAGTCAGACTAGTCAGAAACAGCATAGCACCAGGCAAAAAGAGATCACTGACAAAACATCGACTCCTATGATATCGACATACAAAATTATCGAGTCTCTAATATCGTATACAAAAATATCGCAAAACTAAAATAACAGAAATATCGATAAAAAATATCGGCAAATAAATTATTGACTACAAAAATATTGACAAAAAAAATAGAACGCAAAAATATTGATAAAAATGAAATACCATATACAACAAAAATATCGATATGCATAATATCGACAACACAAACATCGGTAAAATACATATTAACTATACAAAAATCATTTAAACATAAAAACAAATTATTTTCAATACTATAATCAAATAACATATTTCAAACATTAAACAAACACTAACAAAAATAAATACAATATCACTAAAACTAATACACAAACAAATATACTTACAAAATCAAATTGAAATAAATACACAAACACTACAACATGAAAAAAATATCACCACTATCAAAAACAAACAGACATATTTATAAAATATTTTAACAAATATATATCATTTGTTAACACATACAATTTAATTAAATTACTAAATAAAATAAAAACGAACATTAAATAAACACAATTTAAATTAAACAAATTAAATTATAACTGCCAAGAAATTCAAAAGAAGCTATCTCAACCAATGATTTCAATAAACTACACCAACACAAACCAATAGAAAACTCTAACTAATTAAATAAACACTATAAAAGCAATCAATTAATAAACACAAAATTTACCGTGAAACAGACAAACACTGCAGAAAGGACAAAACTTTGAGTGACAGAAATAGAACGAAAAGATCTACACATACAACTAAACAGAAAAACTCACATTAAAGGTAAAGACAAAACTTTCTAAATAAATAAATAAAATTAGCTTTAAAAAAAGCATATAAACAGAGTAACTTAAAATATAATATGTTTTTCTTTGTACTTCATAGACTAAACTTTACTAAAACTCTACCTAGAAAAGTCAAAACAACGGTTTCCTTCCAAAACAACTACAAAATCAACATTAACGAAAAACATAAAACAAATAAGTATATATCTTAAGTAACTAATAGAGTTTATTGATTAAACCTAAAAAAATTATTAAAAAAGCAAAACATAACTAACAAATACTTTTACTGAACTTCCTTCTACAGGCTACAACAGAAAAACAAGCATTGAAAATGCAATAGGTCTCGCTTTAGTTTAAGTGAAAGTAAATTTGTTTGTAAATGGTGTGTATGTATATATATATATATATATTCACTGAAAAAACCATAGGTTTCAGGGACGTTATAGTTACAAATTAGCATTTAAAAAACCTTTGAAATTCACTGAAAAAACCATAGGTTTTAGGGACAGTTATAGTTAGTTGGACATTGCACTCGTACAAAACCCGTGAAATTCCCCCGTTATAGTTAGTCCAGCTAACTATAACTCGCGCCCCGCAATGCACTGCTGATGATGTCACATATTACATCACTCATGACATGGTCAGTGACATCACTGATGACATCACTGATGACATCTCAAATGACATCACTGATGACATCACTGATGACATCATCCAGTGACTGTGTGTTTCTGTAAAGTTTAAATATTTTTAATATATATAGGAAAAGACGTATTGAAGAATGAGTGGGTGTGTAAGTGTCTGTATGGATGATTTAGTAGGTGCATGACTGACTGTATAAGTGAGTGATTTAACGTATCTTACTGAATGCATGGGTTAGTGACTAAACTGGGTGAATGTCTGTATCCGTCTGTCTGTTGCTGTGTAAGTGGCTGCATGTGTTTGTGAATAGCTACATGAGTGTCTATATGAGTTATTGAATGCTTGTCTGAGTATCTGTATGGGTGCCTGAGTGTTTGTGTGGGAGGGGTGTGTGCAACTCTGTGCATAGATGTGTGAGTGGGTGATTCACTGGGTGGATGGTTTCAAGAGTGCATCTGTGATAGACTGTATGGGTGGGTAAGTGTGTGTAAGAGTGTGTTAGTGAGTGAATGTATGTCCCAGTGGTACATGTGTGAGTAACTACATATGTGAAAGGCAGTATATATGTGTGTTGGAGTATATAAATAGCTATAAGCGAGAGTGAGTGATTGTGATAGTGGCTGTATGGATGAGTGTGTGCTTGTATCAGTGATTGTATAAGAGCGTAAGAATGTGCTAGTATTTGTATGAGTAAGTGAGCTGGTGTGTGTATAACTGTATAGGTGAGTAAATGGTAGTGTGTTTAATTATTTGCATGACTGACTAGGTGTGTGAGTACCTCTATGGATGAGTGGCGGTGTTTGAGTGTCTATATAGGAGTATGAGTGCATATGATAGTCCTGTACTGAGTGACCGTAAGTATGAGTGACTGTACGGGTGAGTGAGTGGATGTGTGCGTAGACCTAAGAATCAGTGAGTGGGTATGTAGTTATTGGTGTTGGAGTGTCTATGGTTTTGCGAATGGCAGTCTGTAATTTAGAGTGGGTGTATCAAAGGTTATATTAGGGTGTGAGAAGATGCATGAAATTATCACATGGATGATGTCATCAGTGATGTCATTTGAGATGTCATCAGTGATGTCATCAGTGATGTCACTGACCATGTCATGAGTGATGTAATATGTGACGTCATCAGCAGTGCATTGCGGGGCGCGAGTTATAGTTAGCTGGACTAACTATAACGGGGGAATTTCACGGGTTTTGTACGAGTGCAATGTCCAACTAACTATAACTGTCCCTAAAACCTATGGTTTTTTCAGTGAATTTCAAAGGTTTTTTAAATGCTAATTTGTAACTATAACGTCCCTGAAACCTATGGTTTTTTCAGTGAATTTCAAAGGTTTTTTAAATGCTAATTTGTAACTATAACATGTCTGAAACCTACGGTTTTTTCAGTGAATTTCAAAGGTTTTGTAAATGACAATTTTTAAATGTATTAATTGTTATATAAATTTTTTTCATACTGATTTACTACATTTTTAGAAACAATTTTTTTTTACATATTTTATTTTTTAAATTACATTGTAATTACATTATACATTACATTACAAAAATACTTTCTCAGAATGAATTACTTTAGTTTAAATACTTTGCACATAGGCAATAGACTTTTAAGTACAGTAGTTACAGTTGTTGCAATGGGCAACACATTTTCAAACACAATGCAACATTCAGCTCAATGTGAATTTCTAGTTAAATGCAATTAGTTACTTTATGGATTACTTTTTCTAACCACAGGACTGGATCCTAGATTCAGTCCTGGGACATCTCCTGTAAACAGTTGAGTAAAAGCGTTTTGGTTACAGTCGTGATTTTTAAGGAATATTATTGTACTTTAAAAGTTGACACTTAGAAACTTTTTCTCATAGAATCACAATGTTATCCTATGGAAGGAAATTCACTTAGAAGGTAAAAACTGTTATCGTTACTTTTTCTTACTCAGTGTTGGATCCTGGATCCAGCACTGTTGCATCTCCTGTAAACAGTTGAAAGAATGCGTTTAAGTCATACAGGCGATTTTTTAGGAATATTTGTAGTTTGTGAAAATCGACACTTTGAAACTTTTCTGCTGAAAACCAGACAATGGATTCCTATGGAAGAAAATATAAGTTACTGGTAAGTACGGTTAAAATTACTTTTCAGGGTCAGTGCTGGGCTAAAAGATGCAGCACTGGGTTCTCTCCTGATAACAGGTGAGTAAATTGGAATTCGTACTTTCGTTGATTTTAGAGGAATATTATAAAGTTCCAAAACTCCACACTTAGAAGAATTTCCAAGTGAAACCAGTCAATGTTAGCCTAAGAAGGAAATTCAAGTTACCGGTAAGTACGGTTAAAATTACTTTTCAGGACCAGTACTGGGCTGAAAGATGCAGCACTGAGGTCTCTCCTGATAACAGGTGAGTAAATCAGAATTCGGATTTCGGCTGATTTTAGAGGAATATTTGTATGTTTCAAAAATCAACACTTAGAAACTTTTTCAGCAAAAAGCAGGCAATGATATCCTATGGGAGGAAATTCAAGTTACTGGTAAGTACGGTTAAAATTACTTTTGAGGATCAGTACTGGGCTGAAAGATGCAGCACTGAGGTCTCTCCTGATAACAGGTGAGTAAATCGGAATTCGTATTTCGGCTGATTTTAGAGGAATATTTTAAAGTTCCAAAACTCCACACTTAGAAGAATTTCCAAGTGAAACCAGTCAATGTTAGCCTATGGAAGGAAATTCAAGTTACTGGTAAGTACGGTTAAAATTACTTTTCAGGACCAGTACTGGGCTGAAAGATGCAGCACTGAGGTCTCTCCTTATAACAGGTGAGTAAATCGGAATTCGTATTTCGGATGATTTTAGAAGAATATTTGCACAATGGTGAAGGGAGGGGCGGGGCCTGAGGTGACATCTGTGCAAACGCGCCCCGTGGCGCGTTTTAAGTTGGGGGATTAAGTCCCCTTGAATCCTGAGGGTCCCTAGGGGCCAACTAGCCCACCAGGAACCTCCAATATGCGCCAGGGGCTGCGTTGCAGAGACGTGTAGAGAGGCCACACCCCTTTTACACCTCTCTGCAACGCAGCTCTGTGGCGCTTTCTGGATGTACCTGTTGGGCTAGTTGGCCCCCAGGGACCCTCAGGATTGAAGGGGATTTAATTCCCCATCTTAAAACGCGCCACGGGGCCTGTTTGCACACATGTCACCTGAAGCCCCGCCCCTCCCTTCACCACTGTGCAAACGCGCCCGTGGCGCGTTTTAAGTTGGGGGATTAAGTCCCCTTGAATCCTGAGGGTCCCCGGAGTCCAACTAGCCCACCATATACCTCCAAAAGCGCCACAGAGCTGCGTTGCAGAGAGGTGTAAAGGGGCGTGGCCTCTGTACACCTCTCTGCAAGGCAGCCCCTGGCGCATACTGGAGGTTCCTGGTGGGCTAGTTGGCCCCCAGGGACCCCCAGTATTCAAGGGGAATCGTTCCCCTCTGCAAACGCGCCAGGGGCGCGTTTGCAGAGTGGTGAAGGAAGGGGCGGGGCCTGCGGGCCCGATAGTTTTTTTTTATTTTTTTATTCTTTGTCCTCTGAAGGGGGCTGTGTGCCCCCTTCCTTTTTCCTGTTTTTGGGCCCTGGGGACCCCATCCCCCAGGGCCTTACCCCTTTTTAAAATTTTTATTTTAAAAAAACGGAAAGGGGGCCGCGTGGCCCCCCTTCCCTGGGCCTGTATTGGCCCCGGGGACCCCATCCCCGGGGCATGGCCTCGATTTTTGTTTTATTCTTTGGAGGGGGCTGCGTGGCCCCCTCCTCTGGCTATTTAAGGCCCCGGGACCCCAACCCCCGGGGCCGGCCATACCCTTTTTTTTAAATTTTTTTTTTTTTTTTAAACTTTGGGGAGGGGGGCCGCGTGGCCCCCCTCCCGGGCCACTACTTGCCCCGGGGACCCCATCCCCCGGGGCCTGGCCTCTCGTTGGGGACTGTGGGGGTCCCCAAGCCCCCACAGTCCCGCCGGCTCCCCGTGTCCTACGGGAGCCGGCATTGCTTTACACATGGGGAGCTGCTAAGATGCAGCTCCCCGTGTGGAAAGCAATCAGCTTTGGATATTGGAAGAGAGAGCAGGCTTCCTGCTCTCTTCCAATATCCAAGCAGTTTGCAATGACAGGACGGGAGCCGCGAGGCTCCCGTCCTGTCATTGCAAACAGCAGTGTCCCGGGGGTAGGCACCCCGGGACACTGCAGGAGCCGGCCCTGGGGGTGGTGGTCCCCAGGGCCATCAAGGGCTCCAGGAGGGGGCCGCGCGGACCCCCTCCCATTCAGTTCACAGCCCCGGGGAGGTGGTGGTCCCCGGGCTCTGGAGTCCGTAACGGACCCCCATATTTAAATGTTTAGTGCCCCGGGGAGGTGGCGGTCCCCGGGCGTGTGGGGGGCTGGAGCCCCCACACACAGGTTTTTCAATTTATTAAAAAAAGCCCCGGGGAGGTGGTGGTCCCCGGGGCTGCGGAGGGCTCAGAGCCCTCCCGCACCATTTTTTAAAAAGCCCCGGGGGTGGCGGTCCCCGGGGCTTGGGGGCCCTTTGAGGCTCCCCACACATTAAATTATCCCCCCCCACCATGCCCCCGGGACTTGGGCCACCCGGGGGCAAAATACAATCGAAGCGCGGGAGACCGCGCTTCGATTTTTTTTTTGGGGCAGGATTCGCGCACCCTGAGCGCAACCTGCCGATTTTTAAAAAAAAAAAATTTTTTTTTTTTTTTGCCCAGGGGGTCCTTGTGGGACCCCCTGAGCAAACCTAGGGGGTCAGGGTGTTTCTACCCTGCCCCCTTTGTGCGCTTTGCGCACTTGTTTCTGTCCCTCGGTTCTACCGAGGGACAAAATGGCTGCCAACATTTCCTGAATCGGAATGTTGACAGCCAGCTGACAGCCAATTAACATGCAGCTCGTGATCGGGAGGGTACGCGGACCCTACTCGGCCATAGATATCACTATCTTTTTACTTTTGATTTTCTCAGCAACTACTGAACGGATTTACACCATTTAACAAAAGGGTTCTTTCTGAACCAAGAACTACCTCTTTGCCAAATTTGGTGTAATTCCGTTCAGCAGTTCGGGCTGTAGCCGTGTCTAAAGTTTCCTATGGAAAATTGCATGGGGAAAACGCGTTTTGGGACCCCCTTTTTCTCGGCCCCCGCTTGACGAATCCCCCGAGACTTTCAGGGTAGGAGCGGACCGGAGCGGGCCACAAAGTTTGAAAATTTTGCGAAGATACGTCAACCGGCAAGAGAGTTATTTCAAATAGAATGTCGCGGATTTCCTATGGATAATAGGTTGTAACTATAACTATCTACTGGCGACCGCCAGTAGATAATATGCATATGTATGTATGTATCCCCGTGCCTAAGAAAATGAATGTGTCCATTTGTAATGCAACTGGTGCACATGTAAAGCGCTCCGGTTCATTCCTTGACTTTGAAAATGTGTTTATTTAAAAAATGGAATACTGCGTGGCAACGTAAAGCATGTGCATATGTTCATTTACTAAGGTATTCTCTTGTAAGCACTATGCGTACCAAAGATCACACAAATTGCCAGCAGGGACGCATCACATGAACAGATTAAAACTGGGAAGGAAAAGAACGTGCTGAGAAACTTTCTGATCTATGCCGTTGTCAGCCTGCACACAAGCATTTTGTAAAGTGAATGTGCGTTTTGGTAGATACCGGCTTTAAATAAGCCCCCTGCAGGGGCCTACATGGACAGCCTATGACAAGCAAAGCCTCAGCTGAGAAGTTTTTCTCAGGATGATAGCTAGGAAATTTTGCAGTGCTTAAACAATAAAAACATATGAAGCGCAGCAGACATTTGTATTTATTTTCCTGGGGAACCGGGTTCCAATTTAAGCAGGGATGCTTAACATCCTGTGTTTCTGGGCAAGTTACTTAATCTCCCCGTGCCTAACAAAATGAATGTGTATATTTGTAATCCAACTGGTGCACATGTAAAGCGCTCTGGTTCATTTCTTGACTTTGAAAATGTGTTTATTTAAAAAATGGAATACTGCGTGGCAACGTAAAGCATGTGCATATGTTCATTTACTAAGGTATTCTCTTCTAAGCACTATGCGTACCAAAGATCACACAAAGTGCCAGCAGGGACGCATCACATGAACAGATTAAAACTGGGAAGGAAAAGAACGTGTTGAGAAACTTTCAGATATATGCCGTTGTCAGCCTGCACACAAGCATTTTGTAAAGTGAATGTGCATTCCGGTAGACACCGGCTTTAAATAAGCCCCCTGCAGGGGCCTACATGGACAGCCTGTGACAAGCAAAGCCTCAGCTGAGAAGTTTTTCTCAGGATGATATTGCTAGGAAATATCGCAGTGCCTAAACAATAAAATCATATGAAGCGCAGCAGACATTTGGAATTTTTTCATGGGGAACTGGGTTCGAATTTAGGCAGGGATGCTTAACATCCTGTGTTTCTGGGCAAGTTACTTAATCTCCCCGTGCCTAACAAAATGAATGTGTCCATTTGTAATGCAACTGGTGCACATGTAAAGCGCTCTGGTTCATTCCTTGACTTTGAAAATGTGTTTATTTAAAAAATGGAATACTGCGTGGCAACGTAAAGCATGTGCATATGTTCATTTACTAAGGTATTCTCTTGTAAGCACTATGCTTACCAAAGATCACACAAAGTGCCAGCAGGGACGCATCACATGAACAGATTAAAACTGGGAAGGAAAAGAACGTGTTGAGAAACTTTCAGATATATGCCGTTGTCAGCCTGCACACAAGCATTTTGTAAAGTGAATGTGCGTACCGGTAGACACCGGCTTTAAATAAGCCCCCTGCAGGGGCCTACATGGACAGCCTGTGACAAGCAAAGCCTCAGCTGAGAAGTTTTTCTCAGGATGATATTGCTAGGAAATATCGCAGTGCCTGAACAATAAAAACATATGAAGCGCAGCAGACATTTGTATTTTTTTCATGGGGAACTGGTGCTTTTTTAATGCTGCTGCTTCCGAAAACATATTTCTTTGTTTAAATCTGCCTAAAAGGCTGCACACAACCTGTGTATATTTTGAGGGCATGTGATTTAAAGGACCAGGCTGTTGTGTTCAATTTAGCGCAATGGTAACTTAATTGATTTTTTGGTTTGATTCTTTTATATATAATGCAGTTTATGTAGTACTTGATTTCTATGGTAAATCGCTTTGTAAAGTGTGCGCAAATTGCTTTTTACCTCCAAAATATATGTAAATATATTTGAAGCTCAAAACATTTGAGCTGTATTTAGGTAGCAGCTTTAGACGCGCACGTTTTTTTAGGTCTCGCCTACGCAGCGCGCATGCGCTGCATAGGAGAGACCTTTAGCGATCGGCACAGCTTTCGGGGCAAAAACGTGCACGCGTTGCATTGCTTGCAATGGCAACGCGTGCACGTCTGGCGATTCCCTTGCGGGAGCGCGCGGCGCCATATGGTGGCGCCATATGGTCGCAATAATCGCGCCTTGCTGCAAGCTCCCGCAAGGGAATCGCGCAGGCCCCCTCCCCCTGCTGCCGCGCGAGGCGCGCGCTTGTTACCATTGCTTTCTGTGCAGATAGCGGCCTGGTGGGGGTTCTATCTTTCCTTCTTCCTTGCTCTACGCTTGCTGTTGTGTTTTTTTATTTATTGTTTTTTTTTCTTCATCTTTCTTCAATGTCTATTTTAGTTTACTGGGGCGTTCGGGCACGGCTTAAAAAAGAGAGAAATTACACCGGTCTCGCCGTCCACGCAGGAGAAGGTACCTCCGATCTCTACACTGTGCGGAGGGAGGGGGAAGTCCAAACGGTGACCAGGAACTGACCTCTGTTGTCTCATGAGTGCGTTCCCGTTTAGGGACACGGGGAGAGGAACTTCACAAGATATATCAACATTTTAATTGTTTTTAGTCGTGCGTGTAAATGTACCCGCAAAGCACGTTGGATGTAGGCGTGCTCTACTTAAAGAATAAGTACTTTCAAAATATTATTGCAAATGATTTTTTAATTATTATTACAAAGCAGCCTACTTCAGTACAATCACAAGTGTTGGGGGCATGTTTCAGCGGGTACCCTTCAGAGCTTCCACTTAGTTGTGTAAGTAAGGAGCTAGTATGCCAAAATAATCACCATTTTCAAACGTTTGCCTCTTTGAGTTGCTTCTTGCACACTTTATTTTGTTTTAGCATCTCTTATGACATTAGAGCCCTCCCGATCATCACTCCCACCTGCCCTCCCGATCATCACTCCCACCTGCCCTCCCGTTCATCACTTCAACCCAATTGCCAAAGGCAATACCTTGCCCATAAGCAAGACCTTTGCTTACTTAATATATGGGTAGTTTTTGCATCTCGTGTTTTTCTGTTAGCGAGCTCATTTTATAATTTGGAATTTCTAATATTGTATTTTTTTGCATACAATTACTTGAAACCGTGTCCTGCATCATGGATCAAGACACATCAAAAATTAACGTGATTGTTCCTTGACTCCGGCAAAATACTTCTCCTAACATACTAACATGGCGACCGGTGTTTCACGACTGCATCTCATGTAGGCTAATCCCATTTCCATGGGCCCTGCAATCTGGGTATATAATCATACAGATATGGCGACCATAAGGAACACCAACAGGGGCACACCATGTGATATTACAGAGTGCTCTTGGTGAGTTTTCAATCTGGCTGATTTCGCCATTCTTTATTTGTTGTTGCTTTCTAACCTTTCGGCCTTTACGTCATAGTTTTCAATCGTGCCCTCTTCCCTTCCCTGTGTTAAATTGCTCTGCTTTCATGCTTCCCTCACTGCTTTTAGTTCCCGCACCCCTCACCCTCCTGTCATTGCTTTTTATTTCCAAAACCCCCAGCCATTGGTTTCAGCCCTTCCACCTCCCCAGGTAAAAAGCATTAGCAAAGTTTTGCCAATGCCTTTATTTTTGTTTCTTGCATCTTTATATAGTGTCCGTTTGATCGAAGGCATTAGACTGCTTCACATGAGCACTAGTTACTTTGCACACGGTCCCTCCCACCTGCTGCTTGTGATGCGTTTTGGCACGCTAAAGTTTCTGTTGTTGCTGATATGCTTGCTGAAGGAGTGAGCCTGTGTGGTGCTGAGTGAGGAATTGTTTTTAGCCAATTCCCTAAACAGTGAAATTGTTGTGCTGGGCTGTCCCACTTCATTATTGCCAATACTGGCTAATAGTCCTGGAACTAAGATGCATTGCAATATTAGCTCTTCCACTTAAAGTGATGGCCGCTTTATAGCGCTTTTTAGGTCTCGGCCTGCACCAGCGTTTGCGCTGGTCTGGCCGAGAGTTTTAGTAAGCGGGTTCTGGAAGTGCAAACACTGGCTTTCGGCTGGCGACCAGCTTGAGTTCACGATGGCGTGCACGCGCAGCTGCCATCTGTTGTTTCCTATCTCTTCCTCATTTCCTCGTCATGGCTCATTAACTCTCTGGATTCTGATGTTTCAATCGCAGCAGCAGCTCACATTACCAACTGAGGGCCCTGGACTACAGTCACATGAAAAACAACCGCGATTAGCATTGAAATGCAAGCTTTTTTTTGTCTAGTTAGAAATATTGCTTCGGTGGGTTGATTTCACCTTATATCGCTATTTGTTTTATATTGGGAGTCACAGCCTAATTACCAGTATTTTTGTCTCTCACTGTTTTTTAAAAATATTTATTCGCGCAAAGCACAAAGCTATATTTAAGGTTACTTTTTCCGCGTCACTTCTTCACTCTATTTAAACTCCACACCCCCACTCTTATTGTCTCTCTCCTTCTCTCTCTCTCCCTCTCTAATTCTCTCTCTACTTAATTAACTCTCCCCTCTCTATCTTTTTTAGCCTTTCATTCTCTCTCACCCCTTTATCTGTTTCTCTTTCAAACTCCTTCATTCACTCTCTCTCCCCTTCTTTCTCTCTCTCTATCCCGCTCCACTCTTTATTCTATGTACACCCTTTCTCTCTCTCTCTCTTTCTCTCTCACCACCCTCTCTAATTGGGCATTATATCTTCACTCTATCTCTCACTTGGCAACACCACAGCATCACTCAGCGGAACCACAGCATCAATCAGAGCCAGCACAGCATCACTCAGCACCAACACAACACCACTCAGCACCACCACTCAGCAACTCCACTCAGCACCACCACTCAGCACCACCACAGCACCACTCAGCACCACCACAGCATCACTCAGCATCACCACAACCCCACTCAGCACCACCACAGCACAACCACAGCACCACCACAGCATCACTCGGCACCACCACAGCATCACTCGGCACCACCACAGCATCACTCGGCACCACCACAGCATCACTCGGCACCACAACAGCATCACTAAGCACCACCACAACACCACTCAGCACCACCACAGCATTACTCAGCAGCACAACAGCATCACTCTGCACCACCACAGCATCACTCTGCACCACCACAGCATCACTCTGCACCACCACAGCATCACTCTGCAGCACCACAGCATCACTCTGCACCACCACAGCATCACTCTGCACCACCACAGCATCACTCTTCACCACCACAGCATCACTCAGCACAACCACAGCATCACTCAGCACCACCACAGCATCACTCAGCACCACCACAGCAACACTCAGCACCACCACAGCATCACTCAGCACCACCACATCACTCAGCACCACCACAGCACCACCACAGCATCACTCAGCACCACCACAGCACCACTCAGCACCACCACAGCACCACTCAGCACTACCACAGCACCACTCAGCACCACCACAGCATCACTCAGCACCACCACAGCATCAATCAGCACCACCACAGCATCACTCAGCACCACCACAGCATCACTCAGCACCACCACAGCATCACTCAGCACCACCACAGCATCACTCAGCATCACAACAGCCCCACTCAGCACCACCACACCACCACTCAGCACCATCACACCACCACTCAGCACCACTAAGCACCACAACAGCATCACTAAGCACCACCACAACACCACTCAGCACCACCACAGCACCACTACAGCATCACAGCACCACTCAGCACCACCACAGCATCACCACAGCACCACCACACCACCACTCAGCACCACCACAGCACCACCACAGCACCACCACAGCATCACTCTGCACCACCACAGCATCACTCTGCACCACCACAGCATCACTCTGCACCACCACAGCATCACTCTGCACCACCACAGCATCACTCTGCACCACCGCCACAGCATCACTCTGCACCACCGCCACAGCATCACTCTGCACCACCACAGCATCACTCTGCACCACCACAGCATCACTCAGCACCACTCAGCACCACCACACCACCACTCAGCACCACCACAGCATCACAGCACCACCACAGCATCACAGCACCACACAGCACCACCACAGCACCACCACATCACCACTCAGCACCACCACAGCACCACCACAGCACCACCACAGCACCACCACAGCATCACTCAGCACCACCACAGCATCACTCAGCACCACCACAGCATCACTCAGCATCACTAAGCACCACCTCAACACCACTCAGCAGCATCACTAAGCACCACCTCAACATCACTCAACACCACCTCAGCATCACTAAGCACCACCTCAACATTAGAATAGGCAGGAAGAAGTTGCCAACATTGCAACGACAAAATAAACGACAAGACCTTTCTTATGTTTATTCTTTTTTTAATTGGGTCATTCAGTTGTACATAATGTCGTCTTAGTTATATATAAAGTAACAAAAATGCTTATAAGTCTTTTTTATTATAACTTTTCAACATGCTGCACAGCAGCCACAATGCTCTTAAAAACATTGGCAAAACCAATAGCTCTGCCTAAACACTTATAAGGCCCCAAAGGCGAGACCTATTGGCTAATAGGTCTAGCCTTTGGGACCGTATATGTGTTTAACCAGGTGTCAGTTATGCAGCACAATTGTTGCATGGCTAAACACTTATAAGGTCCCAAAGGCGAGACCTATTGGCTATGCCAATGCTTGTTTCCCTTGAGTTTATTATCCTGTTGTTTTCTGTTGGTTACTGAGCTGTATCTCACAGATGCTGTAGACAGCAAGATAAGGATCTTTATAACAAGGCTGCTTTTCACTTCATTAGCTCCTCCTGGTTTCCTTTAGTAGCTGTAGGACACATGGTAAGTTTTCACACAACAGCAGACTTTTGGGCTCCTTCCATCCGCCCCCCCTCTCCCCTGAACAAATGCTAATCCACTAGGATTTATTCACACTGCTACACAAGGCAGCGTAAAAACAACGTTTTTGAGCTGCACCTATGTATCTTTAAACTTTTATTACAGCTTTATGGTACATTTATTCTACCTGTATGGCTTTTGTTTTTAAGAGGTACAACAACGTAAAGCATGTGCATATGTTCATTTACTAAGATATTCTCTTCTAAGCACTATGCGTGCCAAAGATCACACAAAGTGCCAGCAGGGACACATCACATGAACAGATTAAAACTTGGAAGGAAAAGAACGTGTTGAGAAACTTTCTGATCTCTGAGGTTGTCAGCCTGCACATAAGCATTTTGTAAAGTGAATGTGCGTTCCGGCAGACACCGGCTTCAATTAAGCCCCCTGCAGGGGCCTACATGGACAGCCTGTGACAAGCAAAGCCTCAGCTGAGAAGTTTTTCTCAGGATGATATTGCTAGGAAATATCACAGTGCCTAAACAATAAAATCGTATGAAGCGCAGCAGACATTTGGAATTTTTTCATGGGGAACTGGGTTCGAATTTAGGCAGGGATGTTTAACATCCTGTGTTTCTGGGCAAGTTACTTAATCTCCCCGTGCCTAAGAAAATAAATGTGTCCATTTGTAATGCAACTGGTGCACATGTAAAGCGCTCCGGTTCATTCCTTGACTTTGAAAATGTGTTTATTTAAAAATGGAATACTGCGTGGCAACGTAAAGCATGTGCATATGTTCATTTACTAAGGTATTCTCTTGTAAGCACTATGCGTACCAAAGATCACACAAAGTGCCAGCAGGGACGCATCACATGAACAGATTAAAACTGGGAAGGAAAAGAACGTGCTGAGAAACTTTCTGATCTATGCCGTTGTCAGCCTGCACACAAGCATTTTGTAAAGTGAATGTGCGTTCCGGTAGACACCGGCTTTAAATAAGCCCCCTGCAGGGGCGTACATGGACAGCCTATGACAAGCAAAGCCTCAGCTGAGAAGTTTTTCTCAGGATGATATTGCTAGGAAATATCGCAGTGCCTGAACAATAAAAACATATGAAGCGCAGCAGACATTTGTATTTTTTTTCCTGGGGAACCAGGTTCGAATTTAAGCAGGGATGCTTAACATCCTGTGTTTCTGGGCAAGTTACTTAATCTCCCCGTGCCTAACAAAATGAATGTGTCCATTTGTAATGCAACTGGTGCACATGTAAAGCGCTCTGGTTCATTCCTTGACTTTGAAAATGTGTTTATTTAAAAATGGAATACTGCGTGGCAACGTAAAGCATGTGCATATGTTCATTTACTAAGGTATTCTCTTGTAAGCACTATGCGTACCAAAGATCACACAAAGTGCCAGCAGGGACGCATCACATGAACAGATTAAAACTGGGAAGGAAAAGAACGTGTTGAGAAACTTTCAGATCTATGCCGTTGTCAGCCTGCACACAAGCATTTTGTAAAGTGAATGTGCGTTCCGGTAGACACCAGCTTTAAATAAGCCCCCTTCAGGGGCCTACATGGACAGCCTGTGACAAGCAAAGCCTCAGCTAACAAGTTTTTCTCAGGATGATATTGCTAGGAAATATCGCAGTGCCTAAACAATAAAATCGTATGAAGCGCAGCAGACATTTGTATTTTTTTCATGGGGAACTGGTGCTTTTTTAATGCTGCTGCTTCCGAAAACATATTTCTTTGTTTAAATCTGCCTAAAAGGCTGCACACAACCTGTGTATATTTTGAGGGCATGTGATTTAAAGGACCAGGCTGTTGTGTTCAATTTAGCGCAATGGTAACTTAATTGATTTTTTGGTTTGATTATTTTATATAGAATGCAGTTTATGTAGTACTTGATTTCTATGGTAAATCGCTTTGTAAAGTGTGCGCAAATTGCTTTTTACCTCCAAAATATATGTAAATATATTTGAAGCTCAAAACATTTGAGCTGTATTTAGGTAGCAGCTTTAGACGCGCATGTTTTTTTTCCCTTGAGTTTATTATCCTGTTGTTTACTGAGCTGTATCTCACAGATGCTGTAGACAGCAAGATAAGGATCTTTATAACAAGGCTGCTTTTCACTTCATTAGCTCCTCCTGGTTTCCTTTAGTAACTGTAGGACACATGGTAAGTTTTCACACAACAGTAGACTTTTGGGCTCCTTCCATTCGCCCCACCCCTCCTTCCCCCGAACAAATGCTAATCCACTAGGAGTTATTCACACTGCTACACAAGGCAGCGTAAAAACAACGTTTTTGAGCTGCACCTATGTATCTTTAAACTTTTATTACAGCTTTATGGTACATTTATTCTACCTGTATGGCTTTTGTTTTTAAGAGGTACAACAACGTAAAGCATGTGCATATGTTCATTTACTAAAATATTCTCTTCTAAGCACTATGCGTGCCAAAGATCACACAAAGTGCCAGCAGGGACACATCACATGAACAGATTAAAACTTGGAAGGAAAAGAACGTGTTGAGAAACTTTCTGATCTCTGAGGTTGTCAGCCTGCACATAAGCATTTTGTAAAGTGAATGTGTGTTCCGGCAGACACCGGCTTCAATTAAGCCCCCTGCAGGGGCCTACATGGACAGCCTGTGACAAGCAAAGCCTCAGCTGAGAAGTTTTTCTCAGGATGATAGCTAGGAAATTTTGCAGTGCTTCAACAATAAAAACATATGAAGCGCAGCAGACATTTGTATTTTTTTTCCTGGGGAACCGGGTTCGAATTTAGGCAGGGATGCTTAACATCCTGTGTTTCTGGGCAAGTTACTCAATCTCCCCGTGCCTAACAAAATGAATGTGTCCATTTGTAATGCAACTGGTGCACATGTAAAGCGCTCTGGTTCATTCCTTGACTTTGAAAATGTGTTTATTTAAAAAATGGAATACTGCGTGGCAACGTAAAGCATGTGCATTAGTTCATTTACTAAGGTATTCTCTTGTAAGCATTAGGCGTGCCAAAGAACACACAAAGGGGCCGATTCCGATCTTGGCCGGTAGTGCTCCGAATCGGATTCGGATTCACCGGATCCGATTCGGAGCCCTGTTTCCCGACCGAATCGTACGCGGGTCCGGCCGAGCGAGTACGATGCAAGCACCCGCGAAATCGCCGACCGACTCGAACGCGGCTTCAACACGCTCCGACCGACTCGCATGGACACGACTCGCACCGCGCTATGGAGACGTTTCCCGGCCGGGTAAGTACAATGCGCGCCGCGAGCAGTCTGCCCGACTTGAAAAAGCTGTCGGAGCCGGACTTTGGGGGTCCGCGTCGGACCCCCCCTGTACGCGTAGGCGCGCGAGTCGCACACAGGGGGGACCCATGGGTCCCCCCTACCTGTGCATGTACGCCGCGATGCGCATGGACGCGTACACGCTGTAGGGGCGTCCTTGTCCGCCTCGCACCCATTGAGTCAATGGGAGCCCGCGTACGCGTTGTACGACAGGCTCCCATTGACTTCAATGGGAGTCCGACCGACTCGAGTCCGATAGCATGCGTGCGCATCGTACTCGTTCGGTCGGACTGCTAGGGTCCGATTCGGTCGGAATTCTCTCCGGGTCCGGCTCGGTCGGAGAGATTTCCGGCCGGAATCGGAATCTGCCCCAAAGTGCCAGCAGAGATTCCAACAAAATCACCTTCTTGCCCGACAGCTTCATTTCCGATCACAAAACACGAAAAAATATAGCTATACAAGGCTGGTGTAGACTAAAAATAACACGCACAAATTAAAAACGCTGTAATTGAATACTGCCTCGCTCATTACTTAAATAAAGCTAAAAAAGGCTTATGTGGACTAAAAATAACACGCACAAATTAAAAACGCTGTAATTGAATACTGCCTCGCTCATTACTTAAATAAAGCTAAAAAAGGCTTAAGTGGACTAAAAATAACACGCACAAATTAAAAACGCTGTAATTGAATACTGCCTCGCTCATTACTTAAATAAAGCTAAAAAAGGCTTATGTGGACTAAAAATAACACGCACAATTTAAAAACGCTGTAATTCAATACTGCCTCGCTCATTACTAAAATACAGCAAAAGAAGGCTGGTGTGGACGAAAAAGAACACGCACAAAATCGAAACTCTGTAATACAATACTGCCTTGCTCATTACTAAAATACAGCTAAAGAAAGCTGGTGTGGACGACAAATAACACGCACAAAATCAAAACTCGGTAATACAATACTGCCTCGCTCGTTACTGAAGCGAAACTAACTAGCCGGCGTGCTCAAAAGTCTCCAATTACAAAGGCAGGCTACAGCGTGCAAAAACAGATGGCACAACTTCAATTAAAAGAAGTGCAACCAGAGCGAACTAACACTGTAGTTAGGCGCCGCTGTATCGGGACTACAAGGAAGTTAGCTAATGACCAACAGCCAACAGAAAGGGAGATAGCAACAACACTACCACCAGTAAGCCAATAGCAAGCGGAAACACAGATTACATTAAGTTTAAGCCAACATACTGATTACTTTAAGTCTCGCTGTGGCAGCGCATGCAGCGCATGCGCTGCCAAGGCGAGACCTAACAACAGTGAAGAAATAAATTACATCAACTGAAAATAGTAATTATATATTTTTTTATAAAAACAACTAAATAAAAATAGTGACTAACTAAACAAAACCAACAAACTAAATGCAACACTTAAATAAAAATAACATCTTATTTTTTAACCAGCAGAAAAAAAAACCAGTGAATAACCTATAAACTTCGAAAAAGTATCCAGCAAGAAAAGAAAAACAAGATATATGTAAGTATATTTTAAAATGTAATAATTATATTTAAATGTGTACTCTTCACTAATTAATAATTAACTTATATACATATAATTACATTCACAGATATACTAAGGAAATTACAGAAGGGGCAAAATGTATTTCCTCACAAAAAGGAAAACTACTTTTGTGCTACATAGGCTATACTTATACACAAGAGAAAACAACCGAAAATAAAACCCATTGGAAATGTTATAAATACTACTCCAATTCTTGCTATGGGAGAGCAACAACAATAAAAACAAGTGTTATTAATGTTAGAGAACACAACCACTCCCCCCCCCCAACGCCACAGAAATTGAGGTGAGAGATGCTTTAGAAAACATCAAAGAAGTAAGCACCAGCTCACAACTAACTAGTAACCAAATATTAAAAATGTACTAAAACTTGTTCCTGAACATGTAACAGGACAATTACCTACTATCCCAACTCTAAAATGCCCAATAGCCAGAACTAAAAGATCAACTGGTCAAACACCACCACCCCCACCACAACCTTTGCAGAAATGTTACAAGAATACACAGTCAAGCAAAAAAATGAAAAAATCATTCTTTATGACAACAATAGTCATGAAAAAAGAATTATCATCTTTGCCACTAACACCAACATTCAAAAGTTGAAACAATGTGAAACATGGATGATGGATGGGACATTTAAAGTTTGCCCTAAACCTTTTTATCAACTCTATACCATCCATGGCTAATATGACAAAACTAACATCACCTTCATATACGCCCTACTCCCCAACAAACAAAATACTACCTACATAGAACTCCTTACAACAATTAAACAACTAACAGAAAACTACTTCCCACAAAAAATAATAATAGATTTTGAGCAAGCAACGATTCAAGCAATTTTAAAAATATATCCACATACTGCAATACAAAGTTGCTATTATCATTTCAACCAAAAGATATGGAGACATCTCCAAAAATCTACCCTAAGTATAGAATACACCACAAACAGCAACTTTGCTTACCAAATAAAAAAACTAATAGCCCTGGCCTATGTACCAACAACAGAAGTAGCAAACCACTAAAATATACTTATCGAAAGTCCTTTCTACCAAGCCAACGAAACAAAAATAACACCCTTGCTTGACTACTTTGTAAACACCTGGGTAGGAAGACTACACAGGTCAGGGCACCGAAGACAACCCAAATTCCAAATACCCTGGAGGAATGTCCATGAAAGCACCCTAGCACAAAAAGCTAAAACTAATAACGCAGTGGAAGGATGGCATAATGCCATCCAAGCCACAATAGAAAAAGTACAACCAACTCTTCTCAAACTAATAGAAGCCATCAAAAAAGAACAAAGGGCCTCATTACGATGGCGGAGTTCCCTCCGCCATCGCAATGCAGTTTTCCCCCGCCATATTATGATGGCGGGGGAAGCGTGGCAGTCGGAAAGCCCAACCGCCATGGTCCATATTGGCGGATCAAATCCGACCGCCCGTCGGACCAACTGCTAATCCCTGCATTGCGGTGGTACCTGCCAGGCACTGCCGTAGGGATTATAATATTCACTTTCCCCCGGTCGTTCTGCGGCGGTCAACCCACTGCAAAACGGCTGACGGAAATGGATTTGGGGGCCCATAGCGGGCCCCCCTTAATCCCTGGAGCAGGGACATTTACCCTGGGGGGCACCTATAGTGCCTCCCTACATATCCCTGCACCATTTGGCAGGCACCGCATGGTGCCTGCCACTTAGTGCAGGGATATGTTTGCACCTATTTTTTGTATTGCGTCGGGGGCTGCTGACCGCATCCCCGCCACAATACAAAATATAGGTAATGCGACCGCCACGATGGCGGTCGCATCATAATTAGGATGGTGGGTAGGCCCGCCCCTAGGCCGGTCCCAATCACTCACTAAAATAGGTCCTAAACTTAGTAAGCAAACAAAAACAATGTACGAACACCTACAATACAAACCTAGGCTGTACCCAAAAGTCAAAAGGACTAGAATACATAGGGGCCGATTCGGACTCGGCATTACCGGATCCGATTCGGAGCCCTGTTTCCCGACCGACGTGCGTCCGGGCGAGCAAGTACGATGCGAACGTACGCGAAATCGCCGACCGACTCGTTCGCGGGAGCAAACCGCTCCGACCGACTCGCACGGAAACGACTCGCACCGCGCAATGGAGACGTTCCCCGGCCGGGTAAGTACGATGCGCGCTGCGAGCAGTCCGACCGACTCGCGCCGTCCGGCTCGAAAGAGCAGTCGGAGCCGCACTTTGGGGGTCCGTGTCGGACCCCCCTGTACGCCTAGCCGCGCGAGTCACACACAGGGGGGACCCATGGGTCCCCCCTACCTGTGCATGTACGGCGCGACCCGCTTCGACGCGTACCCGCTGTAGGGGGCGCCCTTGTTCGCCTCGCACCCATTGAGGCAATGGGAGCCCGCGTACGCGTTGTACGACCGGCTCCCATTGACTTCAATGGGAGTCCGACCGAATCGAGTCCGATAGCATGCGAACGCATCGTACTCGTTCGGTCGGACTGCTAGGGTCCGATTCGGTCGGAAATCTCTCCGGGTCCGGCTCGGTCGGAGAGATTTCCGGCCTGAATCGGAATCGGCCCCATAGACACAATAGCCAAATCCATACTTTAAAAATAAAATATTAGCAAACACCATGCAGCATTTAAAAATTACAAAACAATAAAGCAACATATTTCTACTCTTTTTAAAATTTATTATAATTATGTAATTTAATAAATAAAAACATACATAAAAATATGATATAATATAATTATTAAAATAAAAAGAAGCATGCAAATAAAATGTTAACAAAAAACATTTCCCACCAATAATAATTAAAAATAACTTACAGTTTTGACGCAGTAGATGGTCCTCAAAAATGAACAAATCCATAGCATTTAAAACGAAATACAAATTCATGAAAAAAATAATAGCCCCAAAAAAATGCAAAAATACAACTGTAAAAAAAGGCTCCAGTGACAATCCTCTCAATAACGAAACCCTCAAAAACCCAAACCTTTGTTTTAAAAAAAAAAAATGCTCCAACAAACCCGAAAAATAAAAGGAAATGTAAAAAAGTAATTTGTTTCAAAGAAACAAAATACATTTTCCTTTTAAAATAAAAAAATGCATCTTCAGCACCATAGCTTATCGAAACCAGAAACCTGCAAAACAAAAAAACAACACCCTCCCACATAAACACATACAAACCCACTCACATTAATTACAACATTAAATACAACATAACATAATTAAACATCACATAACTAACACTATATAACACTCTACTACTCTTCAAAACCACGTCAAGCACATCAAACACAAAAATACCAAAACAACAACAAAATACACAAAAAACAGACCCTTAACAATTCTAACTACACTACCACTATCTTCCTCCTACCCTAAAATTACCTTAAAAGTAAACTAAATTAATCTTACCTTAAGCGACGAAACGCAGCTCCCAACCGCGAGGTTCCGTCTTCCAAAATGACCTAAAAACTAAGGGGCCGATTCCGATTTCGGCCGGAAGGGCACCGAACGATGGTCGGAGCCCTTCCGACCGAATCGGAACGTGCCGCTCGGATTCCTTTCCGACCGAGCCATTCCGATGGGCTCGGTCGGAAAAGAATCCGACTCGGATTTCCGGATGGCTCACGACGGGTTCGGAGAGCCCGTCAGCCATTCGGAAATCCCTCTGTACTCCCCCGGCTGCCTCTTTGCGACCGAGGGACTACGATGGCAGTTTTTCACTGCCTTTTCGTGCCGGTCTTTCCGGCACGAAAAGGCAGTCGGTCACTGTCTTTGGGGGCCCCCAGTGGGACCCCCATGGGTGCAAGGTCGCCGAATGGCGGCTTGGAGGCACCTATGGTGCCCCTCTGTTGAACCCTGCACCCGGTGGCAGGCACCTTGGGGTGCCGGCCACAGGGTGCAGGGTTGAACTGCACCCCTGCTTTCCCCAATGCCAGCATGCATTCCGTCCGGAATGCATGCTCCCATTGTGGGAGATACGAGTGCGACCGAACAGGGTTCGGTCGCATCGTACTGCCTGGGCCGTAACCGACGACAGCAGGTCGGTCGGTTACGGCTCCGGACCGATGTCGGACGGACCTGAGTCCGTCCGACATCGGAATCGGCCCCTAAATAGATAGACATAAAAGTGAGCAAATACAAAAAAAAAAATGGCTGCTTAATAAAAACGAAAAAATGACTACCTCCCCATAGACAAGAATGGAGAATTGAAGGGAAAAAATGACATATATATTTTTATACTTTGAAAAAATAATATAAAAATATAGAAACAATGTACAAAAATGGTAAAATATTTATGAAATATTATATTATCATAAAACATATAATACAATATTTAATATATATTAAAATATATATTTCATTCATGTACTTTCAACATATAAAATTACAATAAGACTATTATGAATGTGCAAACAATATAGCAGTGTTTAAGTAAAAAATATATGATACAAAAATATATTTTTGAAAAGGATTTGTAAATTATTTATTATATCAAATATTATTAACAAATAATATTTAATATACTAAATAACCATCAACTATAACAATGTAAAATACATATTATATAATTTTATTAAAAAATAAAATTATTTAAAATGTATTAAAGAAAAAATATGTAAAAACAAATGTACTAAAATTTTTATTTTTATTTAAAATAAATGAAAAATAAATCTTAAAAACTCTATAATGAAACTACAAAAAACACTTATTTTACTAATGCATAACTGTGTTTGGATAAAAATGTAACTGTTTTTCCAAATTGTTTTAAAAAATATAAATGTATTTAACAATATATTTATAATTTTGTAACTGTACATTACAAATATATGCTAAAATGGTTTATGCTTTATAATGTATTCTGATTAAAACCAAAATTTGTTAAACATTTTTATTATTTTCATTTTTTTTAAGTAAAATTCAATAAAAACAATTTAATTGTGAACAACTAAAATAAATACACTTTATTGTGAATAAAAATGTTAACAAAAAAACTAACGTCTCCTTTTTTATTTATAATTTCTGTATAAAATCAGAGAAAATGCTAAACAATAAAACTGAAACAATTACTATTCCAACTCCAAACCAACTAAACACAGGGAAAGTGCTGGATAATAAGCCATAAAAAATTACTATTCCAACTCAAAGCAACTAAAATCAGGAAAAGTGCTGGATAATAAAATATAAAAAGTTACTATTCCAACTCAAAGCCAGCAAAAATCAGGGAAACTGCTGGATAAACCATTAAAAATTACTATTCCAACTCCAAACTAGCTAAACTCAGGGAAAGTGCTGGATAATAAACCATAAAAAAATACTATTCCAACTCCAAACAAATTAACCTCAGGGAAAGTGCTGGATAATCAACAATAAAAAATGACTATTCCAACTCCAAACCAACTAAACGCAAGGAAAGTGCTGAATAATAAGCCATAAAAAATTACTATTCCAACTCCAAACCAACTAATCACAGGGAAAGTGCTAAGAAATGTAAAATAAAATAAAAATATTACAAATGACAATTAACATTATGAAAAAAAGGTTTTTTTATAACATTTTTAAATCTATACAAAAATTAACAAATGTGTTAATTTTACAAAAAAATCAATATTTATCAACATTTAAAAATATCCCAAAATTTCCAAAAATTTTATATATTATAAATTACCAACTTTAAAAAAATCTAAAAATTGAAAAATAATTTTTTTTCAAACTATAATAAATTTTAATACTTATTTCTACATTTCCCAAGTTTTTTAAATAAAATTTAAATTTCAAAATGTATTACAATTAAAAACCTTTATAAAAAACTTTAACATGTTTGTTTTATAATAAATTATATTTTTTTACATTTGTAAAACAAACGCAACAAAAAATAATATAATACACATACAAATAAATGTTTAATTTAAATTATTTTTATTTAAATAATTTTGAAAATTTTAAAAACATTTTATGAAAATTTTACATTTTTAAACCAAAACATATTTACACCTCGGAAAAAAAATCTAATTCTTTTTTAAATATTTTTTTAGTTTCAATTTCTAATTTTGAATTTTTTTTAAATTTTCATATCTATATATATATGTAAAAAAACTTTAAACAAATATTTTTTATTTACTCCCAACCCTTAGCTCCTATAAACCCAACATCCCGCTCCTAAAATTATAAATAAAACCTAAAAAATATATACTACTTTAAACACATATTTTTAAATTACTCCCCACCTTTATCCCCTATAAACCCAACATCCCGCTCCTAAAAATAAGTGAAAATACATCAAAAACATACATTTTAACATTAAAAAATATATTTATACATATAAAATCAGTACTACCAAAATATTAAAAAATGATTTTAGACATTAGACAAAAAAATAGTCAATATTTTTTAACATCAATATTTGCAAAATCGATATTTGGAACTTACACAAAAATCGATATTTTTAACAACGATAAAGCTTACCTCGATATTTTACAACCTCAATATTCTTGACTCAATATTCATGACAGTCGATATTTCTCCATCGATATTCTGTCTCTTCACCAGCAAAAAGTGGGGGTAACCATAAAAGCAGATTCTACTTTCCTACACAACCCAACCCCAAACGTAAGGAGATGAGTCTAACCTTGCCCAGATTAGGGGCCGATTCTGATTCGGGCCGGAAAACGTACCGACCGACTCGGTACGGGAAAATAGTCCGACCGACACGTACCGGCGCTGCCCGACCTGCGTAGTACGATGAAATGCATGTGAATCACGACCGACTCGTACGGAACACAAGCCGAACGACCGAACCGCACGGAAACCAGCTATCCGGCCGGGAAACCACGCAAATCGAACCGACCGACACACACCAGGAATGAACCCGACCGAAACGTACCCGCGCAGTACGATGCAATGCGTGGAAAACCAGACCGAGTCGCACGGAGCCCAAGCCGTACGACCGACACGCATACAAAACCCAGCCGAAGCAACCCAAAACTCCGCGACCGACGCGTACGCCGCACATGAAACCTAGCAGAAACACAGCGTGAACGACTCGGAGAAGCTGATGGATTAAACCCAGATCAGTTGACTGGGGGTGAGTGTTTGATTTGCTCCAACGCTCCGTCCATCATCCCCTTTGGTATCCTGTCAGCACAGGCACACTACCCCACAGGGAAGCAGAGTCAAAAGGAAGGAAGTATGGGCATGCTGGGAAGGGGGGTGTAGGCAACAGCAAGATGGGAGTGGTAGTCACAGCTCAACATCCCCCACCCACATGGCCTAGCAAGCTCACACTGAAGCATGCACACCTCACAGGGAGTGGAAAAGAACTGACAAGATGGCTGACACTGGGTACTGCTGTGGGGAGCACAAGGCCCTGCTGGGAACTGTGCACCAACAAACAACAGGACCACACTGTCAGCCATCTTGCCATTGCTGTCACACTCACATACAGTGAAGTCCACTCAAAAGGAAGGAAGTATGGGCATGCTGGGAAGGGGGTGTAGGCAATAGCATGATGGGAGTGGTAGTCACAGATATTGCTCACCCTCACAATTGGCCCATCAACACCACTCTGAACCATGCTCACATCACAGGGACTGGAAAACAACTGACAAGATGGCTGACACTGGGCACTGCTGTGGGGAGCACAAGGCCCTGCTGGGAACTGTGCACCAACAAACAACAGGACCACACTGTCAGCCATCTTGCCATTGCTGTCACACTCACATACAGTGAAGTCCACTCAAAAGGAAGGAAGTATGGGCATGCTGGGAAGGGGGGTGTAGGCAATAGCATGATGGGAGTGGTAGTCACAGATATTGCTCACCCTCACAATTGGCCCATCAACACCACTCTGAACCATGCTCACATCACAGGGAGTGGAAAACAACTGACAAGATGGCTGACACTGGGTACTGCTGTGGGGAGCACAAGGCCCTGCTGGGAACTGTGCACCAACAAACAACAGGACCACACTGTCAGCCATCTTGCCATTGCTGTCACACTCACATACAGTGAAGTCCACTCAAAAGGAAGGAAGTATGGGCATGCTGGGAAGGGGGTAGGCAATAGCATGATGGGAGTGGTAGTCACAGATATTGCTCACCCTCACAATTGGCCCATCAACACCACTCTGAACCATGCTCACATCACAGGGAGTGGAAAACAACTGACAAGATGGCTGACACTGGGCACTGCTGTGGGAGCACAAGGCCCTGCTGGGAACTGTGCACCAACAAACAACAGGACCACACTGTCAGCCATCTTGACATTGCTGTCACACTCACATACAGTGAAGTCCACTCAAATGGAAGGAAGTATGGGCATGCTGGAAAGGAGGGTGTAGGCAATAGCATGATGGGAGTGGTAGTCACAGATATTGCTCACCCTCACAATTGGCCCATCAACACCACTCTGAACCATGCTCACATCACAGGGAGTGGAAAGCAACTGACAAGATGGCTGACACTGGGCACTGCTGTGGGGAGCACAAGGCCCTGCTGGGAACTGTGCACCAACAAACAACAGGACCACACTGTCAGCCATCTTGCCATTGCTGTCACACTCACATACAGTGAAGTCCACTCAAAAGGAAGGAAGTATGGGCATGCTGGGAAGGGGGTGTAGGCAATAGCATGATGGGAGTGGTAGTCACAGATATTGCTCACCCTCACAATTGGCCCATCAACACCACTCTGAACCATGCTCACATCACAGGGAGTGGAAAACAACTGACAAGATGGCTGACACTGAGCACTGCTGTGGGGAGCACAAGGCCCTGCTGGGAACTGTGCACCAACAAACAACAGGACCACACTGTCAGCCATCTTGCCATTGCTGTCACACTCACATACAGTGAAGTCCACTCAAAAGGAAGGAAGTATGGGCATGCTGGGAAGGGGGTGTAGGCAATAGCATGATGGGAGTGGTAGTCACAGCTCAACATCCCCCACCCACATGGCCCAGCAAGCTCACACTGAAGCATGCACACCTCACAGGGAGTGAAAAGCCACTTCAAAGATGTCTGACAATGGTCCTCTGTTGTGGGGAGTACCAGGCCCTGCTGGGAACTGTGCACCAACCAACAGCAGGACACCACTGACTGACATCCTGAGAGTTAACCTGCACCCACTGCAAGGGTGGCATGCTTCATGGTGGGATAACTGGGCTGGGGGAGAAGGAGGGCCCGATGTCCACCAAATACAACCAATGCTGTCCATGTACACACCTCAACATTCACATTGAAATGCTTCAAGTTTGCAGGACAATGTGCTACACCAATATCAACCTCTGACTGTGACAACTTAGGACAATGCAATGTACAGGCCCGCATCCAGCGGTACAGTCACAACTGTCAGGTGTGTGAACCATTGATGCCTGCAGAAACATTACATACATTGTGTGTGTCTCCCAAAAACAGGTGATGATCGGGACACAGCAGCAGACGATGAGGAGTCCCTGTCCCAGGCTCCGGGGGACACTGAGCTCACTGGTGTGGAACAGCCTCTGCCCTCCTCGGATGGCGAAGACCTACCTGGCCCCTCCGGTGTGAGTCATCATGCAGCACCAGCAGGACCACCATCTGCACCCCCTGCACCCACCCCTCCAACAACTGCCAACACACAGACCACCCCCGCCAACACGGACAGACCAAGGACCACCAATGACAACAGCACACGGACCCCGGCCCAACGTGGAGCAATGGACAACAACCCCAGTAACAACCCCCAAGGGGGCCTAGGGTCACCTGTGCGTGCCACCGCAGGTCCCGCACGTGTCGCGAGGGGTGGTAGACATAGGTCGCTGTTTGCAGAGGGGTCTGGACTGCATGATGACCCACAACTGGTACGCATTGCTGATGCGTACCAGAATAGCACCGGAGAGGTCAGCCAGGTAGTGGGGATCCTCAAGGACATTCAACAGCAGCAGGCTGCCCATCATGCCCGCTTGGACTCACACATGTCCCGTGTGGAAACACACATGTCCCGTGTGGAGACACACATGTCTGGCATGGAGTCCAAGTGGGACACATTGCAAGAACAGACAGCGCTGCATAGGGACATATTGACATGCCTCCGCCAGATTAGCACCAACATGGCCACACCTCCCTGTGTGCCCACAACATCTGGTGCTGCAACAACTGCAACTGCCACAGGGAGGGAGGATGACTCTGGCGGAGAGTCCCCTGCACCGCAGCAGCCTGCACGTGAGGGTCCCCCCCCCAAAGAAGAGGGGTCGTCCGAGGAAGGACAACTGAGAGGCCGATGGCCATGTACATCCCCCAGGAACCCAACACCTGTTCTGGAAATTCACCTTTGTGTGAAAACTGTTCACCCTGTCGAATGCAACCCAACTCCCCCACATGACATGGGGAGTTTAAGTTGGCTCAATGTATCAGATGACTGTTGACTTTACTCAGGACATTTCTGCTACCAAGACTTCCAACTCATCTGGGAACTTTGGATTCCAATCCCAATGTACAGCACCCACCATCCTGTGCACTATACTCACACATGTATGTAAATAAACTCACTAATACACCATACTTGCCTCTGTTGTGATACCAACGTGGTTTCTGTCATGGAGATGATGATCTGCTAAATGACACTGTGCATGCTAACTGCTACAGCAAGTACAACACCGTCATGTGAGTCATGGCGACGTCACACATATGAGGGAGACACACCACTAGGGCTACACAACACATACACACCAGGGCCATCTGACTCATCGCCTACACCGATGTTGCCAGGAAATACAGTGCGATGCACAGACACCACACCTATTCACAGTCTGTGTTAAGTACCCCACTGGTGCAGTAAGCAAATGTCAGTCAGATGTGTGACCACAGACAACGCACATCCCAAAGTGAAGCACAGGTTTATTACACATTTGCAACATGTTGTTACCACTACAGATGCAAGGTAATCCCACGTGGCAGTGGCCACACAGTCAACAAGTGTAGAAGAAAGAAAGTCCAGGGGTGTGTGGCACATCACCTGTAGGGAAACAACAGCTTCCACCCTGGAAGTTGAATCACGGTGTCGGGGGATCACAGTTGACCAAACAACTCTGAAAGTACCCTGTGAAGGACAAAAATGTCACACAGTCAAAAGCACTGAAGAACAGGACAGAACTGCAATACTCATGCCCAATACATGTCACAAGATACCTATACAAAACCAAGTTAGCATGTCAACACTGTTGGGGAGTACAGACTACCTGTATGGACACATCGCTGCACGCATACAGTCAAGTAGCACATGGCCACACTCAAACAGCACCAGAGCACCACCAACACATATCACACAAACTCACATCATTGACATGACACCTCTGGATACTCACATTCAGCTGAAGAAGTTGGTGATGAGCTGTGTGCGGACATCACCCTCATCATCATCACCATCACTGGCATCGTGGCCCAGGCCAGGATCCTCCACAGGTGGTGGATGTTGGTCATCGTCATCCAGGATGAGAGGCAACTCCTTCCGCACTGCCATGTTGTGTAGCATGCAGCAGACGATGACAATCTTGCACACCTTTGCTGGGGCATATGGGAGGGGCCCTCCTGTCTTGTCCAGGCAGCGAAAGTGGCTCTTCAGGAGACCAAATGTCCGCTCGATCACTCTCCTGGTCCGACCATGTGCCTCATTGTAGCGCATCTGGGCTGGAGTCACAGGGTTCCTGAGGGGCGTCAGCTACCACGGCATGTTGGGGTATCCGGAGTCACCTACATACAGACAATTGCACATTAGCTGAGTTGGAAAAGAGGGTGGAATACTACATTGCAGAACACACACAATGGTACAAAGTCAGTACACACCGACAAGCCAGGCACGCTGGTTCTGCATCTGTGACATCATCCTCGGGATGCGACTACTCCTCATCACGTAGGCATTGTGTGCAGAACCGGGGAAACTGGCACACACGTGTGAGATGCTCATATCTGCAAGACATACCACCAGAGCATTGACCGAATGGTAATGTTTTCTGTTCCTGTATGCTTGCTCATGTGTCTGTGGTGGTACCAAAGCCACATGTGTCCCATCAATGGAGCCAATGACATGCGGCATCCTCCCCAGGGCATAGAAGTCACTCTTGACGTCAGTGAGTTGTTGACGTTTAGGGAAATAGATGTACTGGTTCAGGTATCTCAACATAGCCTCCAAAACATCACGTAGCACACGGCTGAACGTCTGTGACATCCCACCAGCAGACGCCACAGTGTGTTGAAAGGTACCGGTGGCAAAGAAGTGTAGGGCTGCCATCACCTTCACCTTGGGGGTCAGCGCTGTAGGATATGTCTGGCCAGGTTGCAAATGTGGGGCCAACCGCACCGTCAATTCCTCAATCAGCGGCCTGGTGAAGCGGTAACGTCGGATGCAGTCCCGTTCCACCATGGTTGCAAGGTCAGGGAATGGTCTATGGACAGCCGGTGCCCTGCAGTGCATAGGTGAAGAAAGAAAGATTGTCAGTCACCCCACATATGTGGCATAGACCATACTCAATATAACATGATACATCATTACGAGACACAAGTACATGATGTGTGTGCCGTTCTGTAAGGACATGTATGGCACCTACATGGCCAACATCTAACATCACAGTTCAACATGTGTTGTCCATAAGTTCCAGGTTGTGCTATGGGATATCATTAGGCTGTGTCACAGTACCCATGTACTGCTGTCACGTTCCAAACACACACCACAGTGACATGTGAGGACAGATGTGCCCCAGGCATCACAGCTCATTGACAGGTAGATTCCCAGGGACCCTGTATTGCCACATGGACACTGGCATGACATGGCGTATCATGAATACACCACAGCAAAACAACCATGACCCCCACAGGTAGTGGTCCCTGTTGCCTCTGCAGGACAGACATGGACGTCTGTGATACACACACGCACAACATCAAAGTCCATGCACAAACAACGTGGATGTGGAGACTGTCTCACATTGTGCACATGGAATCAGAGACATTGTAAACACAACATGCACACAGACTGTGGAGGGCCATCACTATTGTGGCAATGGGTCACCCTGTGACGTACATACCGTCCCACATGGGACTCAGGGGGTATGTGACATGACATACACATACACAACCTGGAAATGTGACCATGCCACATGCTCTGAAATGAACAGTTGCACATTACAGTGGCCATGTGCACAACACACCAAGGATTCTGTCCCCATGAACACGTGCACATCCTGGGAGTGGCTGCCCCCAAGTGCCACTCAAACAACCACATGTTGACACCCATACACAGAAAAGGTAATGCAGCCTTACATGTTTTAGGATACAGTGTGTACAGGCTGTGGTGTTGTAGGTGTGCCCCTGAGTCCCTGGAAAGTAAATGTGGCTGGCATACGTTCACCTGTGACAGGCATGGTGACATATGCGAGTGACTTGTACTGGGACGCGTTGTGCAGCAATGGACCGATCGGTGCGCACGCATTGGCCATTGCATATGATGTGAGCGGGTACGCGTTGTACAGCAATGGACCGATCGGTGCGCACGCATTGGCCATTTCATATGATGTGAGCGGGTACGCGTTGTACAGCAATGGACCGATCGGTGTGCACGCATTGGCCATTGCATATGATGTGGCCCGAAATCCGCGTTGTACAGCAATGGACCGATCGGTGCGCACGCATTGGCCATTGCATATGATGTGAGCGGGTACGCGTTGTACAGCAATGGACCGATCGGTGCGCACGCATTGGCCATTGCATATGATGTGAGCGGGTACGCGTTGTACAGCAATGGACCGATCGGTGCGCACGCATTGGCCATTGCATATGATGTGAGTGGGTACGCGTTGTACAGCAATGGACCGATCGGTGCGCACGCATTGGCCATTGCATATGATGTGGACCGAAATACGCGTTGTACAGCAATGGACCGATCGGTGCGCACGCATTGGCCATTGCATATGATGTGAGCGGGTACGCGTTGTACAGCAATGGACCGATCGGTGCGCACGCATTGGCCATTGCATATGATGTGAGCGGGTACGCGTTGTTTTTCAAAATACGCGTTGTACAGCAATGGACCGATCGGTGCGCACGCATTGGCTGTGGCCTGGCATGGTAACGGACGCGTTTTCGAACCTTCAACGAGTTTGATGCTGTGAATTCAGTTGGCCACCCACAACAATGTTGCAAATTCATGGGTCTCTTGAAGTTGAACTTTTGAAGGATGCTGTGGGCGTGTGTAAGTGGTGCAATTCCATGGATTGGCCAGATTCAGAAGATGCAAACGACTTGGACCTATCACTATGGACACATGGGGCAGTATCTGCCTCAGCAGCACACATATAATGCTGGCTGTTCCCCTGAGAGCTCACTTGCCTGCACTACATGCTCCAGGACGACATCTGCCAACACCACTGCTGCTGTCTCTGCATCCTCTGGATCCTGCAATGGCACATACTGTGGAGAGAGCCCCAGCCTTCAGCACTGAGGAGAATCAGGCCCTGCTGGACAGCCTCCTTCCACAGTACAGCAAGCTGTATGGGAAAGCAGGGGAGCAGGTGAGTGTGCTGTCCACTGCCTTACTAAATGTGCATGTTGTCTGACTAGCAGTGGCGTCACTAGGGGGGTGCGGGGGGTGCGGACCGCACCGGGTGACACCATCACATGGGGTGACACCTTTCCCAAATGAGACTATTTAGTAAATAGTCTCATTTGGGAAAGGTGTCACCCCATGTGATGGTGTCCCGGGTGACACCATCACATGGGGTGACACCTTTCCCAAATGAGACTATTTACTAAATAGTCTCATTTGGGAAAGGTGTCACTCGCACTGGGTGACACCAACCCTAGTGACGCCGCTGCTGACTAGCAAGACTTACAGTGTGCACACCACTGGCTAGCATGCTCACTGAGTAGTTGTCACCCACCATAGTGTGTAGTTACATGCACTGAACAGGTATAGTGCAGTAACAGTGCATTCCAACAAGGTTTGACTTCCCAGGCAATGATACCATGTAGTAACTGCTGGCAAACTGCTCATAGCCATCGTTGTACTGCCTGTGTACATCATGTGCCCCTGTGATTGAGACATGTATATCCAAATGTGTGATGCACGGATATGTTGCATGTGTAGTAATGGCCTTTACACTTTGTCATCCTCACAGGTTGATGCCCACCAGAAGCAGGAAATCTTGCTGACCATCGCCCGGGCAGTAAGATCCGTGGGGGTCTACAAACGCCGGATCCGCAACTGCCAGAAGAGGTGGCAGGACCTTCGGGGCTGGACCCGGAGGATCACAAGGGTCCAGCTGAAGCTGTCGCCTCCTCGCAGGAGGGGCGGACACCGGACCCTGACCCCCCACATGCTCAGGATCCTGGCGGTGGTCTTCCCTGACCTGGATGGGCATCTGAAGGCCAGACAGCAGCAAGAAGGGGGTGAGTCCATGACTGCACTGTGAACTTTGTCTGACATGCTATGTGCCCTCCTCTGGCCTGGTTAAACTTCCACAGTACATCAGTCTTGTGGTCCAGGACCCATGCCCCTCAATTGTGACATGCCCACTCCTCATCTGATGCCCAGGTGTGGCCTTTACAGTCAGGAAATTGTGTCACTTGGGTACTGTGTCCTTACATTTTGCTTAGCTCAAGGTGGGGGACAGCATTTGTTCACGTAACTTTGTTGTGTGCTTCATGGGTGGGTCCATTGCTTACACAATGCCTGAGTTCTGACATGTAATCTGCGTGTTGCTTTGATATGTGGTCCAATTGCTGATCTGATTCACCACATGTGCCTGGGGTATTTGGCACACACCCATGCTGCGGGTGGGAACAATGTTTGGGCCTCAGGAGTATGTATATCAAGTGTGTCACACATACTTAGCCACCTGCCTACTGTCCAGGGCTCATCCCTCTTCCACGTGGAGCAGGACAGTCATGCCTACTCCAGGCCATACAATACACTCTGTACTCCCACTCCCATGTATCAGCTGACACGTTGTGCTCAGTGGAATGTTCACTTAGGTGTCTGCCTCTGTGTCATTGTGCTGTGGCTTTGTTGTCAGGACTACTGGGGTGTTTATCGGTTAGGGCTCAGCATGCCACCGGAGATGTGACCATAGGAGACGATACTTGTGTGACATATAGGTGTTTGATCACTTGACTGTGCAGACTGGGGTATGCGAATGTGAAGTTCAGGCAGCTGTCTCCCATTCACAGCAGATTGTGAGGTGCTCAGGTTCCGAGGGTTGTGTTTCATGTCTCCCATATGTCCAATTGGTATGACGTGGACAAATAAGAGTTCAGATGATGTGGTTTGTGGGGGATGGACATGTGCACTTGTCAGCTACAGAACTTGCATTCCCCATGACCTAGGATTGTGACACAGTGCAGACTGTTGTTGGCTGGCTGCCCTGCCCATGTGACTGGAGACAGTGATGTATGACTTTGCAGGCATGCCTGTGCCATGACATTAAACTCCCTATGAGTGATCCTGCAGGTGAGTGACATGTGCTACATGCACCCCATTGTGGCATTGACTATCAGGACATGGGTGCATCAAGGTGTCTGGTGCTTGTATGCATCTCATGCATTTCAAAATAGACTCTGGCCATCCCTTTATCCGGACACCTGTACTGACTCAGTGGCTAGAGTTGTGATGTGTGCATGTTCACATACTTCACCGTGTTGTCTGCACTGTCCAACTACTGTGTAGGTGGTGCATGTGTCCACACTGGGGTATTGCCATCCGACAGGCACCAGACAGATGGGTGCAAGGCCAGGAGGGATGTGAGTGCCATGGTTGACCATCAGACTGACAATTGGCTTCTCCTACTCTGTTTGAGCACTTTTGGCAATGTTCAACTAAGGATGCCAGGGCTTGCTCTGTAATGTGCTGTACTTACTGTGGTGTGTGCGGTCAGTGCAGGTGACTGATGTTTGTCTGTTTCCCTAATTGTTTGCAGATACATCCACGGCCACAGGAGGGGACAGCTCCACGGACCAGGAGGAGCCGGAGAGCCAGACTGGGTCAGCAGCCGATGAGTGGTCGGAGGGACCCAGTGGCACGGAGGGTGAGGGGAGCCACACCGAGGAGTCCTCAGCAGCATCCACCTCAGCTGAGGACCACGGCAGCTTGGAGGATGACTCCCTTGTGGAGGCGGGTGTCAGCAGCCACAACACCCCAGCTAGTATTGCTGTCCCCGCCACCACCACCACCGCCCTCCCATCGGCTCTCATTCCAGAGGTCCGTGGAGGCTCCCGTGTTCGGGAGCGTGTCTCCTTTGTGCCAGGCACCGCAGCCCCTGCCCCTGTGTCCCCTGCTGCCATGAGTGAGGAGTCTGTGTACCTACTTCGCCAGCTCCATGTAGGGCAGACAGCAATGCTGAGTGTCCTCCATGCCCACACCACTCTGTTTACACAGCTGGTGTCGTTTATGGAGGACATCTCAACGGGCATGTCTGCCCTACAGAGGAGCAATAGGTCCATGGACTCCTCCCTGACGGCAGCAGTGTCCCACCTCCAACAGTCCCTCACCCCTCCTACCTCTGCCCCATCCACACTTCCTGGCACCCTACCTGTCCCAAGCACATGCACACCTGCACAATCACCCAAACACACAGACACGTGCAGCACAGACACACCCCCTACAAAAACAAAACGTGCACACAGGCATCCTCAGGGGACTGATACCACACCCACAGGGGATGGGGAACAGACACGCACACAGGCATCCACAGTCACTCCACAGTCTTCCGATACCTCTCCCTCCAAGGCCCCTTCCCTTGCCTCACCTGCAACCCCACCTACAAAGCAGCTCTTCCTCTGTGACCTCGGCCTCTTCCCCTCCGATCCAGCTGGTCCAGCATACAGGGGGAAGAGGAAGTCCACCCGCACAGAGGGGAGTGCCCCTCACCCCCGATACCCTCCCCCAGGCACAGACAGACTGAGGCCCCCACCCGCAAGTCCCCCCGGACCCGGAAGAGCAAGACCCCGCCGCCGCCCTGCAGCTCAACCACCAAGTCTCCTTCCTCCATCCCTCAGGCCCCCACTCCACAGGTTCCCCCACCACACCCTGCCCCAGGTTCCCCCACCCTCAGATACACCATCCCCAAAATGATCCGGCCTTCTCCCCCTACCACTTGCTCTTCCAGCACCACACCCCCGCTGCGCATGTTTGTGCCACTGGTGTGGAGACCGTGTCCTCCCCTCTGTCCTGCCCACCTTACCTGAACCCCATTCTACTCCCCTGGAGATAGGCACTGCAGTGGAGTCCACTACCACCCCATCTGACTTGGGCACTGCAGTGGGGAACCTGTCCACTCCATCTGCACAGCCCACTGCAGTCGTGCCGGCACCTACACCATCTGACTCATGCCCCCAAGTTGTGCCGGCACACACCATGTCAGACACCTCCACTGCAGTTGTCAGCACCCACCACCCCTTCCCTGCCTCCTCCTGGTGAGCCCTGATCCTGTCCCTGCGGTGCCTGGCCTACCACCCCATATGCCCCCGCGAGGGGAATGTCCCTGGTGTGTAGCAGTGCAGGCATGCAAAGGGTGACATCTGCCACTGTCACCCTGTTTGGACTTTGATAATGGACTGGCCATTGGCCTTTGTTATTTTTCTGGACTTTCATTTTTTCTAACACATATGCTAAATAAAGCTACTTTCTGTTCTCTAGTGGTTTTGCTTCTGATGTACATGATGTTGATGATGCTAACCATGCCCTTGCTGCAGTGATGGTGATTTTTGATGTCAGGAAAATGAAGTGTTACTGTGCAGGACCCCATGTGGTCCAGGGGGAATGTGTCCTATCCTGTTGTGTATCCATGTCATCCTTTGCAGCAATATGAGGGTGTCATGTTTTCAAGATTTGGCAATGGGATTTCCTACTTTTATTTGCAATATCACATCTGTGGCTTACACCCTGCACATCAGTTGTGCTTGCCATTGTTCTATTTGTCTATTTCCCTGACCGTGTGACCATCTCCACTGGACATGCAAGTTTGGGCATCAATGGGGATGGACTCATCTGTGTTATCAGTGCAACTTGCTATACATGTGTGTTGGATCTGTGCTGATGATTTCGGTGACACTCCCATGACCAGGCTGATATGACGGGAGCCTTCATTTTGTGCTAATTGTTGACTGAGTGACCAAGTGTTCTGCTGACATGATAGAGCCCTACTGGGACAACGTATGGCACAGCTTTCCTTACACAGGAGTGGAGTCCCCTCATGGCAGTGTGTAATTCTGTGACATTGCCTGAGCACAAAGGGCCTGATTCACAGAACTAACTTACGTCAAAAACGTAAAGTTAGTACTTTTTGGTATTCACAGAATACACTTACTCATTTGGTATTCACAGAATGAACTTACTCATTTCGGTATTCACTTAAGTTAGTAGTCCTAACTTTAGGACTTCTAAATGCCTTCTGTGAATACCGAAAGTCTTAAAGTTAGGATTTTTCTCAGTTTAGGAGGAACTTTACTACTCCTAAACTGAGAAAAATCCTAACTTTAAGACTTTTCGGTATTCACAGAAGGCATTTAGGAGTCCTAAAGTTAGGACTACTAACTTCTGTGAATACCGAAATGAGTAAGTTCATTCTGTGAATACCAAAATGAGTAAGTGTATTCTGTGAATACTAAAAGTACTAACTTTACGTTTTTGACGTAAGTTAGTTCTGTGAATCAGGCCCAAGGTGTGTGTTGTGTGAGCATGAATGTGTGTGTTCATTTCCATTTTGCTACGCAGGCTGGGATCCCTAGTGATGTTCCTGTTTGTGATGCTTGATGAGTTGACCTATGTTCCCCCCAAGTCTTCTCCCTGGCTTCTCTGGGATGTGGGTGCATGGCACATTACTGGTCATCAGGGTGTCACCCATAGGTGTGTTTGCTGTCAGGGCTGAGTTTGTGGGCAAACGCAGATGAGACACAGTCAGGATTCCCCTTGGCACTTGTTGGTTACACCAGTCATGTAATTTACAGTTTGTGTTAGCTTTCAGTGATTGTGACACGTTGTGTGTGTGACTGCTGCCACTCCTCAGGGTCAGAGCTGCAATGTTGGTAGTTGTCTATGTGTGTTCTTTGTGGGTGACCTTGGCTTCTTCATTGGTGTGTGACTGTGGGCGGGATCCCATAGGTTGGTGTGGTATTGACGTCATGCCCATGTACGGCGTACTGTGCAGTGTGTCAGACATTCACGAGTCTTGTTGACTGGCCATGTGTGATGGGTTTCTGCACCTTTGTTCCCACCACCACCCCTGGGATTGTCATGGGTGCATGTGCAATGTCACCAGTGCATGTGATCTTCACTGCTGCCCATTGGTGGAGATCAAGGTGTGTGGTGTTGAGTGTGTGCAGATGAGAGTTGTTTCACGGCTAGACCCCAGCCTCCATATTGGCCTTGGCTGACAGGCCGTGCTGATTGATTTGTGCTTGTGTAGGTGTGATGGTAGTTTGTTGCTCAGGACACATGACTGTGGTTCACAGTGTGAACGACATCTAGCTTTGTCATCACAGTGGGATTATCATGCAGGCCAGTGTCACCACAATGTGGGGACCCTGGGGGTGGTGCTGTGGTGGGTCTGTGTCTTGCTGTGAAGTTGCTGTTCCTACAAGCTTGTGTGACATGTGTAATTTGGGCTCCCTCTCATCTAACAATGCCTGATTGCCCACATAGGGGATTCGGATCCATGAGTTACTTTTGTGTGGCACTGTATGCACATCTGTGTAATTGGGATTCAGGCCTCCTCATGTGTTGTGTGGTTGCCTGGGGACACTGGCACCCCCTCACCTGTTGTGTTTGATATGCAGTGTGGGGCTGCATGTTTGTGTGTGTGCATCTGCACCACTGCATTGGCATATCTTTAGTGTGCCATTGGCTGTATGTTGTTTGGTGGGTTTCCCCTGCTGTCCCTGGGACTCCTAGGTCATCAGTCAGCACAGTGATCATGGTTTGTATGTCCCATTGCTGCCATGGTATGGTATTTGTTCACCTCACATCTACAGTCTCCACAGGATATCTACATGTGTGTGCCCATTGGTGCAGATGTGTGGGTCTGCATTATCATGGTCACTTCTGTCATTGTCTTATTGATGAATGTTGACAGTGTCAGCCCCCATGGGTGATGTTTGTCTGCACATGGCCAAAGGTATGTCTTATTTGCACTGCACTGTTTGCCTCACCCAATCTATGTTGCTATGGGACACAAGCACTACTATGCCACTGATGTCTTTGTTGTTCTGTGACAAGGGAGAATCCATGCTGTTTGGCATTTGCAGCTTTTTCCATGACAACACTTACAATTTGGTCACTGTGATGATGGGGGATTACACCCCATTGCCACAATGTTCAAAATGTGCTTCAGCTATGGACCCCACACTTACCTTTTGGTCACTGTGATGATGGGGGTTACACCCCATTGCCACAATGTTCAAAATGTGCTTCAGCTATGGACCCCACACTTACCTTTTGGTCACTGTGATGATGGGGTGTTACACCCCATTGCCACAGTGGTCATGGTCTGCTTGCATTGTGGAGGCAACACACATTTATGTGTGACACATGTGATAGGGGGTCACATTGTATGTTCAATGTCATGTTCAGTGTTGTAGGCATTTGACACAGTCTACACACGCTTGTCATGGTGTTGGGGGGATGTCTTTTTCAGACATTCCTTATGTTGGAGTATGCTGGTTGTGTCATGCATTACCCATCCTATCAGTAGGGGTGGTGTTGGTGGTAGGCATCCATCCCTCTATGAGTGGGGATGGTAGTAGTGACAGGCATCCAGGCCCCCTGAGTAGGGGTGGTGTTGGTGGTAGGCATCCATCCCCCCCTGAGTAGGGGTGGTAGTAGTGACAGGCATCCAGGCCCCCCTGAGTAAGGGTGGTGGTAGTGGTAGGCATCCATCCCCCTATGAGTGGGGATGGTAGTAGTGACAGGCATCCAGCACCCCCTGAGTAGGGGTGGTGGTAGTGGTAGGCATCCAGCCCCTCCTGAGTAGGGGTGGTGTTGGTGGTAGGCATCCAGGCCCCCCTGAGTAGGGGTGGTGTTGGGGACAGGCATCCATCCCCCCCTGAGTAGGGGTGGTGTTAGTGGTAGGTATCCATCCCCCTATGAGTGGGGATGGTAGTAGTGACAGGCATCCAGGCCCCCCCTGAGTAGGGGTGGTGGTAGTGGTAGGCATCCATCCCCCTATGAGTGGGGATGGTAGTAGTGACAGGCATCCAGGCCCCCCTGAGTAGGGGTGGTGTTGGTGGTAGGCATCCATCCTCCTATGAGTGGGGATGGTAGTAGTGACAGGCATCCAGGCCCCCTGAGTAGGGGTGGTGTTGGTGGTAGGCATCCATCCCCCTATGAGTGGGGATGGTAGTAGTGACAGTCATCCAGCCCCCTGAGTAGGGGTGGTGTTGGGGACAGGCATCCAGCACCCCCTGAGTAGGGGTGGTGGTAGTGGTAGGCATCCAGGACCCCCTGAGTAGGGGTGGTGTTGGTGGTAGGCATCCATCCCCCTATGAGTGGGGATGGTAGTAGTGACAGGCATCCAGGCCCCCCTGAGTAGGGGTGGAGTTGGTGGTAGGCATCCATCCCCCCCTGAGTAGGGGTGGTAGTAGTGACAGGCATCCATGCCCCCCTGAGTAGGGGTGGTGTGGTGGTAGGCACCCATCCCCCTATGAGTGGGGATGGTAGTAGTGACAGGCATCCAGGCCCCCCTGAGTAAGGGTGGTGGTAGTGGTAGGCAGCCATCCCCCTATGAGTCGGGATGGTAGTAGTGACAGGCATCCAGGCCCCCCTGAGTAGGGATGGTGGTAGTGGTAGGTATCCATCCCCCTATGAGTGGGGATGGTAGTAGTGACAGGCATCCAGCACCCCCTGAGTAGGGGTGGTGTTGGTGGTAGGCATCCAGGCCCCCCTGAGTAGGGGTGGTGTTGGGGACAGGCATCCATCCCCACCTGAGTAGGGGTGGTGTTAGTGGTAGGTATCCATCCCCCTATGAGTGGGGATGGTAGTAGTGACAGGCATCCAGGCCCCCCCTGAGTAGGGGTGGTGGTAGTGGTAGGCATCCATCCCCCTATGAGTGGGGATGGTAGTAGTGACAGGCATCCAGGCCCCCATGAGTAGGGGTGGTGTTGGTGGTAGGCATCCATCCTCCTATGAGTGGGGATGGTAGTAGTGACAGGCATCCAGGCCCCCCTGAGTAGGGGTGGTGTTGGTGGTAGGCATCCATCCCCCTATGAGTGGGGATGGTAGTAGTGACAGTCATCCAGCCCCCCCTGAGTAGGGGTGGTGTTGGGGACAGGCATCCAGCACCCCCTGAGTAGGGGTGGTGGTAGTGGTAGGCATCCAGGACCCCCTGAGTAGGGGTGGTGTTGGTGGTAGGCATCCATCCCCCTATGAGTGGGGATGGTAGTAGTGACAGGCATCCAGGCCCCCCTGAGTAGGGGTGGTGTTGGTGGTAGGCATCCATCCCCCTATGAGTGGGGATGGTAGTAGTGACAGGCATTCAGCCCCCCCTGAGTAGGGGTGGTGTTGGGGACAGGCATCCAGCACCCCCTGAGTAGGGGTGGTGGTAGTGGTAGGCATCCAGCCCCCCCTGAGTAGGGGTGGTGTTGGGGACAGGCAGCCAGCACCCCCTGAGTAGGGGTGGTGTTGGTGGTAGGCATCCAGGCCCCCCTGAGTAGGGGTGGTGTTAGTGGTAGGCATCTAGGCCCCTATGGGTGGGGATGGTAGTAGTGACAGGCATCTAGCACCCCCTGAGTAGGGGTGGTGTTGGTGGTAGGCATCCAGGCCCCCCTGAGTAGGGGTGGTGTTAGTGGTAGGCATCCAGGCCCCTATGGGTGTATATGGCATTGGTGATGCATAAGAAAATAACATTCCTAGGCAACAATGGACTAAATGAATATCAAGTCCTAAACATAACACATTATTAATCAGATAGACTCAGTGTACTAACAAAAAGTTAAAATATTGATCATTTTATTCATATTGGTTAAAAATTTGGATATACAAATCCATACCTACACATAACTGACACCACATAAGAATATCACAAAAACATAGATTCTAGGGTTGAAAACAAACCAAAATACACAGAACGAATAAACTAAATGACATGATGTGCAACAACACACAGAGTGGCTAAAAAATTGTTATTTTTTGTAGACAGATGGTAATTGGTGATGGCCATCCTGCCCCTATGGTTCTGCTGTAGCTAGTGTAAGTCATTTCTGCATCCCTATGTGTGTGTGTTATGTGTCGGGTACGTGTCGTTTGTTTGTGTGGTGGGTGTTTGACTTACCTTCTGCGCCGTACGCGTCCATACCTGTTTCGGTAATAGATGTAGAGTATTGGTAGGACCTGCGCGATGGGATTCATGATTGGTTCGTCTCGTTCGGCTTTCTCGTTGCTTCGACTCGTACTCGTGGCTGGCGTGTTCGTCTCATAGCTGTGGATCGTCTTGTGGTGCGAATCAGAGCTTATGTGCAGCTCTCCCGGATGCTCTGACGTGCCGTACGTAGCGACTGGTTCGGCGCGTACGGGAGGCGCATCGTACTAGTCCGGCCGGAAGGTGCTGTATTTTTGCTTCCGTGCGACTCGATTCTGCGTTTACGGAACCGGCTCGGGCGGGGAATAGGAGCTGGATTGGGTAAGTACGGCTGGGTCGGGATCTGGGCAGTTATGCGCATCGTACTTGCTCGTTCGGACAAATGTTCGAATCGGTCGGGAAACACGCGTTCGGCTTGGTTTTTTCCCGGACAAATGGTGTTGGGTGCGCTTCCGGCCGAGATCGGAATCGACCCCTTAGTCTTCAGTTTCAAGTGGAAATATCTGGAGAGTCCATCTGCATTGGCATTGTTACTCCCAGGTCTATGTTCCGCTGTATAGTCCATCCCCTGTAGGGAAATGGACCACCTCAAATGTTTGGGGTTTTCACCCTTCATCTGTTTAAGCCATAAGAGGGGCTTGTGGTCTGTCTGAACAATGAAGTTAGTGCCAAAGAGGTATGGCCTCAGCTTCTTCAAGGCCCATACCAAAGCAAAGGCTTCCCTCTCAATGGCTGACCAATGTTTCTCCCTGGGGGTCAATCTTCTGCTGATAAAAGCTACTGGTTGATCCTGCACCTCTGCATTAAGTTGTGACAACACAGCCCCTACCCCTATCTCAGATGAATCTGTCTAGACAATGAAAGTTTTGGAGTAGTCAGGACTTTGCAGGATGGGAGCAGTGCACATGGCCTGCTTCAAGACATCAAATGCCTTTTGACAGCTTACTGTTCATTGAACTTTCATGGGCATTTACTTTGATGTCAGATCATTCAGGGGAGTCACAATGGACCCATATCCCTTTACAAATATTCTGTAGTACCCAGTCAGGCCCAAGAAAGCTCTGACCTGAGTCTGGGTAGTGGGAGCAATCCAGTCCACAATGGTCTGGATTTTGCTCTCCAATGGTTGAATCTGGCCTCCACCAGCCAGGTAGCCCAAGTATACAACCTTACTCTGCCCTATCTGGCACTTGGTGGCCTTGATAGTGAGGCCTGCCTTTTGCAGGGCCTCTAGAACATTTCTGAGGTAGACCAGGTGATCCTCTCAGGTGGAGCTAAAGCCAGCTATATCATCTAGATATGCTGCACTATAGGCTTCCAGACCTGTTAAGACTTTATTCACCAGCCTCTGAAATGTAGCAGGTGCATTCTTCAAGCCAAAGGGCATCACCATAAATTAATAATGCCCACTAGGGGTTGAAAATGTTGTTTTTGGCTTGGCATCTTCAGCTAGTCTGATTTGCCAGTAGACAGCAGTCAGGTCAAATGTACTCAGAAACTTGGCTGAGGCCAAAATATCTATGAGTTCATCTGCCCTGGGAATTGGACGGGCATCAGTCCTAGTGACTGCATTGAGACCTGTGTAATCTACACCAAACTCATCTCTCTTTTTCCACCCTTGGTGTGAGGTTTTGGCACAAGGACTACTGGGCTAGCCCAGGGGCTATCTGAAGGCTTAATGACCCCCAATTCTAGCATCTTTTGGACCCCTGTCCTGATGCAATCCCTGACATGGTCAGGCTGTTTGTAGATTTTACTCCTAACAGGCAGGCTGTCACCTGTGTCCACTTCATGGGTACACCAGGTGGTTTGACTGGGTGTCAGGAAGAACATGTTTCTGTACTGATTGAGGACTTGACTGCAATCAGCTTGCTTCTGGTCAGTGAGGCTGCCTGCCAAGGCTTCTCCATCTACAGACCCATCATCAGGGTTCTGAGAAAGGAGATCAGGGAGAGAGTCACTCTCTTCCTCCTGTCCCTCATCAGTTGCCATGACCAAGCCCATGTCAGCCCTGTCCACAAAAGGTTTCAGGCGGTTCACATGAAGTACCCAATGGGGACTTCTTGGAGTACCTAGGTCCACCAAGTAGGTGACCATACCTTTTTGTTCAATGATAGTGTGGGGGCCACTCCACTTGTCTTGGAGAGGTGCTGGAGCCACAGGCTCCAACACCCACACTTTCTGGCCTGGCTGGTAAACAGTCAAGACAGCCTTTTGGTCATGCCAAGCTTTTTGAAGTTCTTGGCTGGCCTCCAGGTTTTTGCTGGCCTTCTTCATGTACTCAGCCATGCGTGAACGCAGGCCAAGGACATAGTCCACAATGTCCTGTTTAGGAGGTTTGAGAGATTGCTCCCAACCTTCCTTCACTAGACACAATAGACCCCTAACTGGATGTCCAAACAGAAGCTCAAATGGGCTGAAGCTATCCCCCTTCCGAGGAACCTCTCTGTAGGCAAAGAGAAGGCAGGGTAGTAAGACATCCCATTTTCGCCTAAGCTTTTCTGGGAGTCCCATGATCCGACTCTTAAGGGTCTTGTTGAACCTTTCAACAAGCCCATAGCACCGTGGATGGTAGGGTGTGGTAAACTTATACTTTACTCCACACTCTTTCCACATGGCAGTAATATAACTAGACATGAAGTTTGTACCTCTGTTAAAACCTCCTTAGGGAAGCCCACTCTGGAAAAGATTCCCAGGAGGGCCCTGGCCACTACAGGAGCTGTAGTGGTTCTAAGGGGAATAACTTCTGGGTACCTAGTGGGATGGTCCACCACCACTAGGATATAACTGTGCCCAGATGCAGTTGGAGGGTTCAAGGGACTTACAATGTCAATCCCTACCCTTTCAAAGGGGACCCCAACCACTGGAAGTAGAATTAAGGGGGCCTTTGTGGTGCCACCTGACTTACCACTGGCTTGGCAAGTGGCACAGGAGCGACAAAACTCCTTGGTGTCTTCAGACATATGGGGCCAGTGAAAGTGAGGAACAAGCCTGTCCCAAGTCTTGCTTTGTCCTAGGTGTCCTGCAAGAGGAATATCATGTGTCAGTGAGAGGAGGAAAACCTCTGAACTTCTGGGGTATCAGAAAACCTCCTGGTGGCACCGGGCCTGGGGTCTCTACCTTCAGAGTACAGGAGCCCATCTTCCCAAATCGATCCTATGTGACCCACTTCTTCAGCAACAGCTTGCTGTCTGAGGGCTTCAAGAGAGGGGCAGGACTGCTGCTCCAAACTCAAGTCTGCCCTGGAAGGGCCCCTGCCCCCAAGAACTCTGCCTGGTCAGGCCCAGGTTCCTCTGGGACAGTACCTTCACAGGGGCTGAGATCATCTCCCTCAGGAGACTGATCTTCACTGGGAGTTTGTGAGGAGGATAAAGCCTTACCCTTCCAGCTCCTTCTCTCGGAAGGCATCTGGTCCATTGTTCCAGGGTCCATTGCCTTGTCAGTGCTAAGCTGTTTGGCCTGAGCCCTGGTGACAGCAAATACACTGGCAGAGAAGCCCATCATCTCTGCATGAGTCCTGAACTCCACTTCAGCCCAAGCTGAAGTTTCTAGATCATTGCTCAACAAACAATCTACAGGTAGGTCTGGAGATACCACAACCTTTTTAGGTCCAGTTACCCCTCCCCAATCGAGGTTCACAACTGCCAAGGAATGGTCAGTCCTGACATTGCTAGCGTTGGTGACTTGGTACATTTGTCCAAGTATGATCTGATGAGCGGACACACGTTTCTCTGTCACCATAGTAACACTGGCCCCTCTGTGCCTGTAAGCCATTGCTTCTTTTCCATTAATCAAAGGCTGTTGTCTGTACTTGCCCAGGTTAGTGGGACTGACCAGTAAGGTGGCAAGGTCTATGCCACCACCACAGACTAGAACAGCCTGAGCTGGAGTTCTGACTAGATCAGAACCCATCTCAGAGCCCAAGATTAACCCCACTAATCCCTTGGTTGCTGTACTACCACTTGTAATTGTGCTAGGGGGGGCAGGTGCCTTAGGGGCAGTGGTAGTAGTAGTTTCCTTGACCTTTGGACAATCAGCATCTCTGTCCAATGGGTCTTCACCTTACAAATGTAGCACCAAGGTTTCCTTTTGCCTTTCTTGGAATTTTGGGACTCACCCCCAGATGCAGGTTTTTGGGGCCCTTGTGAAGTCTGTTTTTATCTTCACCCTTGTCCCCACCCTTATCCTGGGATTTAGAAGAATCTTGCTTCTTCTGCTCACCTCCATTACCATGGTTTTTCTGCTTAACCCTGGTGTGGACCCATTTGTTTGCCTTCTTTCCCAATTCTTGGGGAGAGGTCAGATAGAGTCCACCAGGTACTGATGCAAAAGCTCGTTCTGACAGTTATTGAGGATGTGCCCCCTCATAATCAAATTGTACAATCCTTCATAGTCCTGTACCTTGCTTCCATGAAGCCTGCCTTCCAGAGCCTTAATAGCACTGTCTACAAAATCTACCCAGTCATGGGTGTGTGCCTTCTGGGTATCCCTGATCTTAATCCTATACTGTTCAGTGGTTAAGCCAAACCCATCTATGAGAGCGCTCTTCAGTAATTGTCAGCATCCTCTTCTCTAATGGCGAGGAGCTTATCTCTACCTTTGTTAGCAAAGGAGAGCCACATGATAGCTGCCCACTGCTCCTACGAGACCCTCTGAACTTTGCAGGCCCTCTCTAAAGCAGTGATCCATTTATGGATATCATCTCTCTCCTGGTAAGGAGGGACTATCCTGCTCAGGTTCCTATTGTCAAAAGAAGTTTCTCTGATTCTAGGAAAACTGTTGCTGCCACCATGGGACACTAGTCCCACTTTCTTCCTAGCCTTCGGTACTTCCAGGGACTCTTTGTCAAGGGCCAACTGGTCTTTCCTAAGCCTAAGCCTAGCTTTCTCAAGTTTGAGCAGTTGGTATTCTCTGTTAAAAGAGCTGTCCCTCTTACTAGATATGGAGGTCCCCATGGAAGTGTCTGAAGTATTGGATTCTCTAGCGGAGGATCTAGACCTCCTTGGTGTACTCTGGACCCTCCCAGGAGAAACAAAGGGTATCTCCTCTGTGCCATCTGCACTATTCCCTGAAGGGTCAGAGTTTGGAAGGTTGGAATCATTCGAGTCCTCTTGCCCATACTCAGAATTGAGATCATCAGGGAGAGCCCCTCATGCTCCCTCTTCAGGAGTATTCCCACCCACATTATCCTGTTCTTCTGCCTCTACAGGATGACCATCATCCTTATGAAGCAGCTCTAAGAGCAGCTTAATGGTGGGTTTGCCACCTGTCATTATATTTCTAAGGCTACACAGGGTCTTTAGTTCCTGGAACTTTAGACCACTGTACTTAGCAGACTGGGGTACACTGGTATCCCCAACTAAAGAAATGGTTCTAGGTGTAGTGAGGTGTTGCACCTACACTAGTGGAAACTAAACTCTCTGAGGTTGGAGAAAGGGTTGTGCTCGACCCTTAACTACCCAACTCTATTCTGAGCTGTATTATATGTGCCTAATATTAGTGATGGTTTTTCAATTAATTCACACCAATATTATCTGGTAAAACAATGCAGGCTTGAATCCCAACCGCTGCACACCAATGTGAGAAGCTGGCTTGGTATATGGTATACACTTATGTAAGTGGCCACCTTGCCCCAATCCAGACAACCCTTATGGTTATTTTAGTGGTCTTAGACAACCTTAGAAAGCTCTCTAAGTGGTAGCTGTGGAGAGCAGCCTTCAGGCTTAGTCCAGAAGGAGTGTAAAGCAGCTTGTTTTACCAGAGCATAATCTTATTGGTATAGATTAAGTGAAAAAGAACCACGCAGTGTATTTATAAAAATATGTATTTATTATAAGACACTCACTAACACATACAGATATCTCCTAGCCAGAGATATACACAATGCACACAATACTTTTCAATAGAAACAGGTAAGTAGCACGAATACACAGTGGTCACCAGAGGGGACCAAACCATATGATAAAATAGTGGTATGCGAGGGGGCGTGGCTTGGAGCGTCAAGATGGCGGTCGCACTCCAAGAGTGCTCCGGACCCCTCCGTCATCCGCTCCAGAATACATCACCATTGGCGGCCATCCATACTTCATCGCCGGGAACCGTAACTAATCTGGGCCATCCGCCAGTGCCGTGACATTGCAGAACCAGGTGCAGCGACTAACTTTGAGCCCGGGTCTCCGGGCCGCCCTGCATCTAAAATGGTGGCGCCCGTTCAGCCGGGACCCGTGCCTGAAACCGAGGGCTGCTCTTAAGAACATCCCCCACAGCAGATCACGACTCCCTTGCACTGGGCCCTGCTGCCAGACGGGGACACCAAACACCGCACCGGATGGGGGCGGGCTCCGGGGGCTCGGGCCTTGCGGTGATCCAGTACCCTTCGCGGCCCGGAGGAAGGAGATCCAGCGAGAGGCCTGGAGTGAGGCCTCCCTCCCCCGACTAGACCTTCAGAGCTGGTACGCGGGCCTGAGTCTGCAGCCACTGTCCCGGCTTGGTGTACAAGAAGAAGGCCGGGGGATCGGCTGTGATAATGGGCAGCAGGGGCCCTCTGGATGGGTCTCCCCCCCTCCTGGTGCTGGGGTCCTGCAGCCTGCGAGCTCCGGCCACGGCCACCAGGGATCTGCGCAGTGTCCCATGCAATGGTAGCTCTCTGACCCCGATGAAATTGAGACTCCGGGGCCGCAGACGTGGTGGAACACCCGTTGCCTGTGCCTCCTGCGGCCTGGTGAGTCTGCCGAGTGGCGGTGAGTGAGGGAAGGAAGGCCTGCCCCTGTCTGGGTTCTCCCACTGAAGCGCGGATGCAGCTGGGGCCCTTTAGAGCCTGCATTTAACTAGTCCTACAGCAGGGAGGGAGTCGCAAAGAGGTGGATCGGCTGTCACAATCGGACAGCAGGGATCTCAGGAGAGATTCCCCTCCTCTCCTGTCGGTAGGGTTCCCTCAAAGACACTTCAATCCGCTACTGCGCCCTACAGCTCGAGGGCCTGCCTGGCCTGCGGTACACCCTGCCCAAAGTTGCTGCAGCCTTGCTGGCGGTGAAGGGACGCGGGCACACCAGACGTCCTGGTCCTTGGGCCACAGGCTCTACTGAGAGAGGACACTCGATCAAGCATCTTGGGTGGCCTGGTGCGGCGTAGCCCAGATAGGGGATCAGCTGCAGGATCGGCGGCAGGATCGCGCAGTAGTGGACCTCTGGAGACCCCCCTCCTGTCCTGTGGGGCCCCCTTTGCCTTGATCCGCTCACCGGTAGAGTGACATGCCTCCATCTGCCCTGTGTGCGGCGAGTGGAGCGTGTGCTGATCCCTGGACGAGCTCTTGAGAGAGCGGGGTCTGCCGTCCCACTTGGAGCATAGCCCACCTGCAGTGAAGAGGCCCTGGATCGAAGTGGGACCCGTCTGATTGCCGCTGCAACCCAGGTGGGGGTGTGGCACCCGAACCCTGGTGGGCAGAGGGATTGACTTCGAGGTCGCGCAGTAGCGGGCTCCTGGGAGCCCTCCTCTCCCTGCCTGACCGGGCCCGGCGACTCTGGGTGCGAACTGCTGCACTGGCGAGCCGGGTGCCCACCTCTCATCGGACCAAGACGCGATTGCACCAAGACCGATACCTAGATGCCTGACGGCCACCAGAAGCACCCACGTGGGACCGAGCATGGAACACTCACTTGCCCTGACCGGCTCTTGGCCCGTGTAGCTCATTATCACTTATAAAACCACTAAGTGGCACCCAGTCTCCAGTTGAAACCGACTGCCGGTTGGAGTTGTTTAGCTCTCGCCCCGACCAAACCATTGCTGTGCATGCGGAAGACTACCCCCTCTAGTCACTGCAAATTTATCTGATTGCCATTGCAACTCTAGCCGGGAAACACGCAACGACCCCCTCATCTCCGGACAGTCGCAAATGATCCGCAAAGATACACAAGCCATCCACACAAACCAACCAACACCCTCCCGGTGAAACCATCTAACACCCGACAGCATTATTGCCTCTCATTGTTCCTCTCTGGACCTCCCGACCATGGGGAAAGATTGGGGCTCGAAACCGCCCGCAAAACAGACCAAAATGGACCAATACACTGTTAGCGAACATGGAATTCGATCCGAGGCTGCAGAAGGGCAAACCCCAGCGTGTGGGGACCTCAACACGATTCTACAAGCCATATCCGCCTCACAGACCTCGGTCAAAAATAAAATCGGAGAGGTTCGAGTAGACATGGCCCTGCTCCGGCAAGATCTCCGTAATGCAACGACCAGGATCACTGAAACCGAATCCTGCATTTCTTCTGTCAAAGACGATGTCACAACTCTGAAGGAACAAATGACCCGCCTGCAAACTCAGGCCAAAGAACTTCACAGAAGGGCAGAGGATGCCAAAAACAGATCTAGGCGCAACAACCTACGTCTGGTGGGATTCCCGGAGGGCACAGAACATGGACCGATGGAGTCATTCATTGAAAACTGGATCAACTCGTGGATGCCCAAGGACATGCTCTCTACTTGGTTCGCGGTGGAGCGAGCGCACCGCTCCCTTGCTCCAAAACCTCCCCCGGGTGCCCCGCACCGACCCATTATAGCACAAATCCTCAACCTTAGAGACAGGGACCTGATCCTGCAGCAAGCGCATATCCGGAAAATCATAACCTATCAAAACCACACCATCATGATATATCCGGACCATACCAGGGAAGTTCAATCACAGAGACGATCCTATATGGATGTGAAACAAAAACTCCGCACCCTCAACCTACAATACAGGCTACTCTTTCCAGCAAGACTACGAGTGGCCTTCCAGGAGAAAGCGCATTTCTTCGACAGTCCCTAGGTGGCCTGGACTTCGATCTGTGACTTCAACCCCGGGTGCCCAGACTGCAACTACACACAACCCAGCCCCGCGCGAGAGACGCACATGGTCCCGCAGGGGCCGAGGGGGGGGGGTCAGGGCCAAATTGGGCTCTCCAGTAACTGTGTCCTCGAATTCCTGGCGCCAGGCTCTGACACCGGGGCCCGCCGTCTGCAGGACTCCAGTTCCCGAGACCACTCACCCACCGGGAGCACCTCATCCAAAGTTCTGGCCATAGACTCAGCGGACTCTGATCTCTCCCGTAGCCCGGTGATCCCCAGCTGAAGCTCCCACAGAGTGTCACAAATAGAACCCGACACATCAGAAAGCACGCAATCGAACAATGGCGAAATTCCACACCAATCGGATACTTCTGCCGATGTACACTCTGATCCTGTAACGAGAGGGGTCCACCACGCTTCACTGACTTTAAACTTTGTAGTTTAGTACATCACACCAGTTGCAGGGCGACAGATGCTTTTGTTTTCGAAGTATAGAGTGGGGATGGGGGGGGGGAGGGTTGGGGCCGTTGTCCCACGTTTCTGGTTCTTCAACAGTTCAATGTTTACAGCATCTCAACTCTATGATAACACAGCATAGCGTCACGAATACATGTCCACAGGCGAAACACAGAAGTCATGCATCCCAACCTCCAAGGCATTTACTGCATAGTAGACCCCCACAGCACTACGGGCTTCCCCTACTGATCACGATACAAGGACATACAACGGGAATTCTCTCCGTATCATGTCGTGGAATGTGAACGGCCTGCTAGACAGGATCAAACGGACTGCGATCCTGCGACATGCCCAAAGACACGCCCCAGACATTCTCATGCTCCAGGAAACCCACCTCATGGGCAACCTTTGTCCCTTCCTTGCAAGATATGGATTTGATAGATCCTGACACTCGGGTTTCACACGAGGCTCACGTGGGGTCGCAATTCTTTTAAAACGCAACCTACATTTTGTGCCTACCCAAATTACCAGAGACCCCAGTGGCCGTTTTGTAGCCCTCTCCGGAACACTGGGCGAAGACTCCCTCAATGTCCTCTCCATCTACATTCCTGGTGCCACCCACACACAGACCCTAAATCGCATAGGCGAGATACTCTCCTCCTTGCCTCCCGGTACAACGGTTTTAGGAGGAGATTTTAACACGGTCATGCACCCCAGGCTTGACGCCACAGGGACCCCCTCCATCTTCCGCACCTCTCATGCTAACCAGTTAGCGACCTAGGCTGAAGCTATGGGTGTTTGCGACGTATGGCGATCCTGGAATCCGCGGGAATCCCAGTACACCCACACCTCAGCGGCACACCACATCCACTCTCGCATTGACATGATGTTCATGCCGGCCCCAGAGTGTCGTAAGGTCAGGGAGATACGTATCCTCCCCCGAGGCATCTCGGACCATTCGGCAATGCTCTTGACCGTGGGCAACCCTCCTACTGTCCTCTGCCCAATATGGAGGTGAAATGCCTGGTTTCTTCAAGATTGGGAATTTAAACAATGAGAGCCGATGTCAAAAAATACTACCTCACGAACCAGGGCTCCGTCTCATCCCCGGGCACTCTGTGGGAGGCAGATAAGGCCACGATCCGTGGACTCGCCAAGAGTCACCTCAAAGCCCAACGACTAACACGAGACAGTAGACTCGCCCTCCTCGAATCTCAGGCGACCCTGCTTGAGAGCGACACAGCTGACACAACAGATGAAACCCAGCTGCAAAAGCTGACACTAGTGCGGGATGAAATAAGACAGCTTTCCCTCTACTTGACGAAAATCTTATGGAGGTCCTCCATTGCACGAGTGTATGGCTGGGGTGATAAGAATGGGATACTACTGCACAGATTAGTGTCCTACCCCTTAGCAAACCGAATAATTCCGGAGATCCGTGACCCTGACGGGAACACTCATCGCTCTCCCAGAGCAATGGCTCAAACTTTTGCAAACTATTACTCAGGCCTGTACTCGGCGCAGAAACCAGAGCTCTCACTTACAGAACTGATCGCTCTGGAAGACCTTCATCTCCCCAAACTCACAGCACCAGAGTCAGATGGAATAGAAAACCTGATCACAAATGAAGAAATACAAGCCGCCCTTTCGCTCGTCTCGGCCGGTAAAACGTCCGGTCCAGGAGGCTACCCGCAAGAATATTATTCTGCCTATCGTGACATACTTGTCCCTCACCTTGCGGCCCTCTACAAGGAGGCCATAGAAACAGGCTCTTTCCCTCCAGAGACTGATAAGGCCACAATAGCTATTATCCCCAAAACGCTACTGCCCTCACCTGCCTGTGCTGACTATCGTCCCATTTACTTGATTAATACCAAAGTAAAAATATATGCTACGAATCTAGCTCAGTGCCTCAAACCGTACCTTAGCAAGTTGATCCATCCCGACCAGTGCGGCTTCATGCCGGCACTAAGTACCAGACATTGCCTGAGGCGTCTACATCTGGCCTTGGCCAACCGGCAGGCACTGACCCCATACTTAGCACTCCTTCTAGTCGACTTCGAGAAAGCATTTGACTCAGTCGACTGGGGCTACCTAGAGGACGTCGTGTTGACTATGGGCATGGGCCCTAAATTCTGCCATATGGTTCACATCCTATACTCCAAGCCAACTGCAAGGATGCTGGTTAACGGAGTGCTCTCGAACACCTTTCCAATCAGAAGAGGGATGAAACAGGGTTGCCCCCTCTCGCCCTTCCTCTTCGCCTTAGCAATGGAGCCTCTGGCCAATCTCATCCGCTTGGATGACCGGGTTCAAGGCTGGAGGTGGGCGGGTTCACATGAGGACAAAATTGCTCTATACGCAGATGATGTCCTGCTCTTTCTCGCAGACACGGCTCGATCGGGTCCTAGATGCCTGCATATTTTACGGTCCTTTGAGCGGACTTCGGGTCTGCGCCTGAACTTGGCCAAGTCAACTTTAGTTCCCTTGCATCTCTCAAGAGAATGTTTTGATTGGCAATCCACTATCCTCATCAGACGGCAATCCTTCAAATATTTGGGTATATGGGTCGCACTACTTCCTGACCTAGCTTGGGCACTTAACATGACTCCTCTGGTCGCCAAAACCAAACTCGACCTGCAGAAATGGCAAAAATTACCGCTCAACCCACTAGGGAGAATAGCGCTATTCAAAATGATGATCCTCCCCCGATTCCTCTATGTCATTCAGAACACTCCATTCCATATTTTCCGAGCCTGGTTCAGAGGAATAGATAGTCTAATTATAAGGTTTCTCTGGAATGGCCTACGGCCGCGAATGGCGCTCCCGCTCTGTCAGATCCCACCCTTTGACGGAGGCATGGGTCTAACGAATCTGTACTTATATTATCTTGCAACCCGCCTCCTGGTAATACACGATTGGTTTAATGGGGGGGTGGTCCGATCCTGCTTACAGGACCGAACTTAGGGACTTAGGCCTCTCCCGGGTCCAGGCTATGATTTATGGATCTCCCATTCCCGGGGACCTCCCCACAGTGACCCAGGCAGTGCTTCTAGCCTGGCGTGCTGCTCTACGACACACCCAATGGAAGGACAGACTGACTCAGCAGACACCCCTTTGGCAGGGCACATGGTTGCGGGAGGTGGGGGGCCTGGAAGGTTTTGGGAGCTGGGATCTCATTGGAAACTAACACAATATCATAGGACGGTAGTGGTGGTTTAGAAGTAGCACATCAAATTCTCAAAATAGCTTTAACGTTATTTATCTGTTTCCAGTATGTCAATATGCAGAGATTACGGTGCCCTTCAAGATAACAGGAGCATCCCACTACCAAGGATGCCAAGTCAACGGGTATTAAATACCCGTTGTTTCAAGTCTTAGAAAACGGTTGTACCTCAGCACTCTAATATTTGACTAAAACAATTTACAGTGTGGTCATTAGATTTAGCTAAATGGCCAGTACTAGAAGTCCTACAACAATGATTACTTAATCGATATATTGTATCAAAGATAGAAGAACATTTCCAAATAAATCAAGCAAAAGGAGAAGAGAACATCAAAATTGAGTATTTTTCTTGTGCAATTTAATGTTATTTAGTCCAATGTTTTATCATAGCAGTTGGGGATAACTTCAAACATAGTACCCAAAAGTGTCTAAGAGTCAAGGAGCAGTACATGTAATATTCACATTGTATAAATAGTTTGAAAATTGGTTGAGCACTACAAGCAAGAGCAATATTAGCGGACAGACTGGAGGTCCTAATCCTAGGGCCTTCCAGGTAGTAGTGGTTGACGAACAGCCGATGACAGCCGACACGTGTTTCGTTACATATGCGTAACTTTCTCAAGGCTTGCTCTCTATTATTGATAAAGCTGTTGTAGCGTGGAAAGGTTTTAGTGTTATCCTTAGCGCGGTCATTAGTCTTATAAGGTCAATTCTGAATCTCGTGTGTCGTATTCCCCCTTAGGGGCAACGTAGTATAAAAACGTGACTATTCACAGATCCGTCGTGAGTGGACCTGGCACGTAAAGTAAGAGGAGGTCGCCCTGTTAGAATTCCCAGCCTGTCTGTGGGTGGTTCCTAAATAATATATACGATGGACCCTCATTTAATGCAAAGGCTGATAGTATGCATGAAATGCATGTTTCACGTAGCAACTGAGGGCTTTGATAGGTCCTTTTTTAAAATGCCGGTGTGGTCCAAAGTACGGGGCGATCCTGTCGTGGGTCTAACGAATCTGTACTTATATTATCTTGCAACCCGCCTCCTGGTAATACACGATTGGTTTAATGGGGGGGTGGTCCGATCCTGCTTACAGGACCAAACTTAGGGACTTAGGCCTCTCCCGGGTCTAGGCTATGATTTATGGATCTCCCATTCCCGGGGACCTCCCCACGGTGACCCAGGCAGTGCTTCTAGCCTGGCGTGCCGCTCTACAACACACCCAATGGAAGGACAGACTGACTCAGCAGACACCCCTTTGGCAGGGCACATGGTTGCGGGAGGTGGGGGGCCTGGAAGGTTTTGGGAGCTGGGATCTCATTGGAATCTAACACAATATCATAGGACGGTAGTGGTGGTTTAGAAGTAGCACATCAAATTCTCAAAATAGCTTTAACGTTATTTATCTGTTTCCAGTATGTCAATATGCAGAGATTACGGTGCCCTTCAAGATAACAGGAGCATCCCACTACCAAGGATGCCAAGTCAACGGGTATTAAATACCCGTTGTTTCAAGTCTTAGAAAACGGTTGTACCTCGGCACTCTAATATTTGACTAAAACAATTTACAGTGTGGTCATTAGATTTAGCTAAATGGCCAGTACTAGAAGTTCTACAACAATGATTACTTAATCGATATATTGTATCAAAGGTAGAAGAACAGTTCCAAATAAATCAAGCAAAAGGAGAAGAGAACATCAAAAATGAGTATTTTTCTTGTGCAATTTAATGTTATTTAGTCCAATGTTTTATCATAGCAGTTGGGGATAACTTCAAACATAGTACCCAAAAGTGTCTAAGAGTCAAGGAGCACTACATGTAATATTCACATTGTATACATAGTTTGAAAATTGGTTGAGCACTACAAGCAAGAGCAATATTAGCGGCCAGACTGGAGGTCCTAATCCTAGGGCCTTCCAGGTAGTAGTGGTTGACGAACAGCCGATGACAGCCGACACGTGTTTCGTTACATATGCGTAACTTTCTCAAGGCTTGCTCTCTATTATTGATAAAGCTGTTGTAGCGTGGAAAGGTTTTAGTGTTATCCTTAGCGCGGTCATTAGTCTTATAAGGTCAATTCTGAATCTCGTGTGTCGTATTCCCACCCCCTTTAGGGGCAACGTAGTATAAAAACGTGACTATTCACAGATCCGTTGTGAGTGGACCTGGCACGTAAAGTAAGAGGAGGTCGCCCCGTTAGAATTCCCAGCCTGTCTGTGGGTGGTTCCTAAATAATATATACGATGGACCCTCATTTAATGCAAAGGCTGATAGTATGCATGAAATGCATGTTTCACGTAACAACTGAGGGCTTTGATAGGTCCTTTTTTAAAATGCTGGTGTGGTCCAAAGTACAGGGCGATCCTGTCGTGGGTCTAACGAATCTGTACTTATATTATCTTGCAACCCGCCTCCTGGTAATACACGATTGGTTTAATGGGTGGGTGGTCCGATCCTGCTTACAGGACCAAACTTAGGGACTTAGGCCTCTCCCGGGTCCAGGCTATGATTTATGGATCTCCCATTCCCGGGGACCTCCCCACGGTGACCCAGGCAGTGCTTCTAGCCTGCCGTGCCGCTCTACGACACACCCAATGGAAGGACAGACTGACTCAGCAGACACCCCTTTGGCAGGGCACATGGTTGTGGGAGGTGGGGGGCCTGGAAGGTTTTGGGAGCTGGGATCTCATTGGAATCTCACAGCTTGGAGACGTGTGGGTGGGTGACCATATCCGCTCCTTTGCAGATCTGCAAACCAGACATTCGCTTCACCCGTCCCAGTTTTACAGATACTTACAGCTCCGCCATGCCCTAGGTACAAACATACAGCCTGGCACAACGCTGCCCGAACACAGCCCCCTTGAAGCCCAAGTCATGATGGGTAACCTCGGAAGGGGAGGAGTTTCACGTATTCATCTCTCCCTAACTAATAACGGTCCGACTTCCCTTGACCCACTGAGAACTAAATGGGAGACATGGTTGGGCCCTCTAGAGGAGGAGTATTGGAGGGACGCTTTGATGGCACCCAAGACTATCACGGTCTCAGCTAAACTGCGCCTGGTCCAGCTTTACTACCTGGATGCCTCCTACCTTACCCCTGCCCGCCTACACAGAGGAGGCCTAATTCCACACTCAGCATGCACAAGATGCAAAGCTGAGTCCGCAGATTTCTTTCACATGGTATGGTCCTGTCCACGTGTAACCTCCTACTGGGCCGCCCTGGAGACAGAACTCACAGGAGTGCTGGGGTGGGAGGTCCCACACAACCCCCTAAATATTTTGCTGGGTGTCACAGACGGGTTAGATGGCTCGAGAGCCGATAAAGTGTTTCTGGGGACTGCCCTTGTAGTGGCCAAACGAGATATCGCAATGGCATGGAGGAATCCCGCCCCGCTCACTATAACTAAATGGCGCAGGGAAGTGGACTGGTGTGCCGCACAAGAGCTACCGCTATATGAGGCCAGGGGTTGTCCGGCCAAACACAGGAGGATCTGGGGTAAATGGTTGGGATTGCAAGACTAATCAACTTCCTTGTCTTTCCAAGTCTCATTCTATATGTCCCGCTGAAGATGGAGAAGTAACAGTGTACACTGTCATAAATTGTTTTACTTGCCAAATGTCACATGTACTGGTGCTATTGATCATGCTGTACTGTTTATGTTTTTATCACCATCTTTTTACAAAATCAATAAAATTGACTATCAAAAAAATAGTGGTATGCGAACCACGACTTGAATCAAGACTATACCCAGAAGACATAGAAGTGTCGGGGACCCAAGGAATCACCTGAGGTAAGTAACCAGGAACCCCACGGAGGCCGTGTGCAGAGTGGGAACACGATCGCGGTCTCAATACAAGTCAATAGGTAAGCCGCGGTTGCAATTTTAAAGAAGAAGGACCCTTCCCAGTGGACCCTGAAGAAACCCCGTGGAGGACAGAAGGTTGGAGAGCCACCCCATCCATGGATACCCTATAAACCAGGATACCTACACCAGGGAAGCCGGGTGCATAGGTGTGAAGTGGGGTCGGAAACCGCTGTCGAACTCAATGGAGGACTTCAGGAAGAGGCCACTGCTGGAGAAGGTGAAAGTGTCCGGTGGAACCCAAAAGTGGATTCAAGTTGAGAAATATCTGCAAGCAGAGGGGCAGAGTCTATGCCACTCAGGAGTGACCAGGAGGCACGGAAGACGAATGCCCACCGATGTAGAGTGTTGCAGGAGAGATGACTGTGACATTTGAGCTGCAGCTGTGAGGACCAGGTGACACTGTGGAAGACCAGGAGCCGTTCATGAGCAGTCCCACGTCGGATGTCTTGAGTTGAGGTGTTTGTGTCTGTCAGGAGCACCAACAAGCCTTCGCATCTACAAACAACGTGGAAAGTGAAGAAGGTGCAGTGTCGAGACCAGCAAGGTCCAGGTGACTCACCACAAGCAGGGAAGTCAGGGCAGGCCCCGAGCAATCAGTGGAGCCCAAAGAATTCAAAGATGACCCACATGCCGGAGGCACTGGAGTCGCGAGGGGACCTTGAGCAGCTCATCAAAGATGTAAGCTCACGGTGCAAGTGATATGGTGAGGATGAAGATCTTGGTCACAGGAGATGCTTGAGGTTGGGGCTACTTGGAGCCTGAAGATCGTGGTGGAAGGAAGCCAACAAGCCTTTGCAACTGCAAGATGACGCGGTGCACAGAGGTTCGGTTCCTGCAGCTCCGACACGGGATACTGACCTAAAACTTGGTGAGAGGACAGGGCAGGCCCTGAGGGATGTGAAGATCCACCACCTGTGTTGCTGAGCCTTTCAGAGTCCGTGGAAGCCCAGGATCAGCAGACCAGCCAGCTTAATTGCGGTGCCTGCAGATACAGGGAAGTGACTCCTTCACTTCAAGGGAAATTCCTTCAGGTGTCTTGGATGGCCACAGGCCTTGGAAGGTTCCTGTATGGAGCACAGGCATGGACGTTGCAGCAGACGAGCAGGGCGTCGAGATCAGGAGCAGCAGGATTCTTCCCAGTTACAGCCTTGATGTCCAGAGCGAAGTTCAGCGAAGTTCAGAGTGCCCAGATGGTTGAAGAAGAAGTGGTGTCTTGAAATGAATCTTGTCCCATGACGAATAGAGGGACCCACCCTCAGGTAAGCCCTTAGGAACCCTAAGGAAAGGGTTGGGACGATTCAGGGTTCCCTCCCAGTGGAGGGGCCAGACAGTGGGGAGGATACTCTCATGTCCTTTTTCCAGTTTCGCGCCAGAGCGGGAGCCAACGGCTCCCTGAGCTGGTTTAAAATGGACTATGCAAGGAGGGCACCAAATGTGCCCTTCAAGCAGACTGAGTGGCGCTGGCAAGCGCTCCCACCCGATCCCAATACACTAAGCCCTGTCTGGGAGGTGGTCACACCTCCATGTGACAGGATACCTATTGTTCTGCCTTCCCGTGCTAAAGCTTGGCTCAGCAGCAGGAGGGCAGAATCGTATCTTTGGTCGGCAGCAGCCATGTTGTGCTGTCCGGGTCTAGAAGACTGGTACCAGGAGCACTGACGGCCTCCCTAACATGTTTGATACCAAACATGATAGGGGTCGTTACAGCCAGTTTAGAGATGGCCATCTCGTAATGAAGCATGGCCACTCTATGTATCTTAATGGCTAATGCACTTACAACCCGGGAGAATGGACTGCGAAGGCTGTAGGGGTGTCCTGCTCATGCAGGGGCACCCTCACACTTAGATATAGGGAAACCTATATCTTTCTTAAGTGGTGCTAGCACCAGCTTACACAGGCTACAATGGCAGGCCTGTAGTTACAGTTTGAGTGGTCCCTCATGGATGGCATAATACATGCTCCAGTCCATGGGAGACCTCTGGTGCACCTATGCACCTATGCACCAGAGGTCTCCTATGGTACCATATACTAGGGACTTATCAGGGTACACCAGTAGCCAATCTGGAGTGTACCTAAGTACAGTAAAACTAGTCAGTAAAACATAATGACACCTTCAAAAAGTGGGGGTGACCATGAAAGCAGATTCTACTTTCCTGTCGAGGAGAGTCACTGCCCAACTCCTGTCCAGGAGAAGGGTTCTCACAATCTGGGGCATATTTTGCTGTTAAGACCCCAACTTTCTTTCTCTGGAAAGGGGATTTATAAGGAGGTGGTTGATCCTCCTTCTTTATCTTCATGCCGAAAGTACGTTGCGTGTCCCTTTTTGGTTGCACATACTCTCCTTGTCAAATCGGCCTCCTCTGTCGTACTGTTGATCAGATGAGTCCTGAAAGGAATGAGGAGAACGGGGATCAGAAACCTGAGAGCGATCAAGAGTTTTATATTTAGAGCGGTCATGAAATTCGTAATATTGTTCAGAGTATTCCGGGGGTGATGTACCGCCATGAAGTCCAACTTTTTGCTGTGGTTATTTAGCTTTATCCTATGTTTTCTTTGGAAAATCATGGGCAGGACGAGTGTCTTTGTCAGAAGTGGATTTGACAAGGGTGGCCACTGATGGTCTGGTGCCTAAACTATTACTTCCTAAGGACTTATACACGTGTGAAATGATAATAGGCAACTCGCGCTCATGGTCCGCAATTTCTACCGCGCCAAGTCGGTGGCATATAGCGAAAGAAGCTGCTTCACCTTTATCATTAGAAAGAATAATTTCGGAGACAACCAGATAATTTCCAACCAGTTTCATCTTCAAATCTGGGGTCGGACCTGCCCCATGCTCATCCTGTATCTGTTTGAGAACGTTTGGTATAACGCCCTTCAAGGGAGTGCCATAACAGAGAGTATACACTGTGGCAAACAGTTGCAGTCAGGGGGAACAGACCATCCAGTTGTTCAATTTTCTGGGCAACCCAAAATGGAATGTCCTCACGATTAGGTGGGCGTGTGCCCATAACTGAATTCACAATCACTGGACTAATACAAGCCCCAGAGTTTGGTGTGTCTGAGCAAGTGCACTAGCCCGATTCTGACCCACCAGAAAGGTACGGGAGACAATTTGTATTAAGCTTCTCTATAAAAGAACAACCTGGCTCTATAAAACAAGTGTTTCCGCCAAATTCAGACCAGCTAAATTTGGGTAAGGTTTAAAGCCTACAAGAGCAGGCCAAGTGGCTCCTTCAATACTTAAGGGGCCCATACGAGCAATGCCGGAAACATGGGGAAGGGTGCCATTAAACCAATTCTGATGTTCCCGGACTGTAAGAGGAATCTCAATAACTGCATAAGGACGATAAGCGTTCGGTGCAGCAGCAGCAGTATAAGTATGAAACGTATCATTAGCATTGACAGCCGGGAAGGTGACCCAGGAATAAAAAACTTAAAAGCGGTACAGATGCACCTGCTTCAATTACAAAAACCACAGGAGCTCCGGCATTAGGGAAACCATACTCAAGTAAGTGTTGAGTAACCACAGGGCAGCAATTAGCCACAATGGCTACAGCCATAATCGATAAGAAAAGGATTAAAAAAGGGAGCACAAAAGTAAGTAGAAACCTTTTAATAGTCAAGCTTCAAAAACTCAACAGAACTAGGTGGTCCCTAAAAACTGTGGAGGATAAAGCCCAAACACCACGGATGTCTCCGCAAGACAGTCCATGGGTATGGTGGACAAGCACAAACGCTACTCAGGGTTCCTGCAAATAAGTACCAGCCCAAACGTTGGCGGCGCCATGTTGTAGGGATTCTGCTCAGGAACAGAACTATGCTTGGGACCATAGATCTTCAGTAGATAGGAACTGAGTCACCATACCACCTCAGTACCCCGAGCCTGAGTCCGACTAGCTATAGTGTCTCACTTGCCCTCCTACTCATACCCAGAGAGACAAGTGAATTGACACCCAAGAACACAACACTCCTGACCCTCTCAGAGATCGTGGTGACATGACACTCTCTTTAGCTCACACACTTGTACTTGTCCACAGTAAGATATGAAAGAGACACAAAGGAAGTTTGAAATGTTTATTTAAACGATCGTGCCCTAGAATGCAGTGTCACAATCAGAAAGCAACTGCCTAGCAAAAATACCATCAGCATTGTCAATAAACCGTATATTATGAAAAGCCCTGTCATATTATAAGATAGAATAGCCTAACCCCTCTTCCCCTCTACAGAAGCAAACCGGTTATACAGCAAACCACTCTGGGTTTAGCAGCGACCTGTACCTTAGCATACACAGATGAACGTTCTACATCTCAGATACAGCTGTGCTGTTCTCTTAGAAACATCTGTCTTTCTCTGTGTTTAGCATTGCTGTGCGTACCTATATGACAGGGTTCACATGTTCATAAACAAAAGCTGCATTTCTGTGTTGTGTCTAGGTTCGAGTGCCTAACCAGAATAAAATAATAAGGGACATTGTTGTTTGCCCTTGTCTGCTGTTCAGACAAAATCCCAGGAAAGTACAGAACGAGCAAACAACTGCAGGTTCTGTGTGAAAATATACTGTGGCACAAAAGCAAACTGGTTTATATAGTAACATGTGCAAAGCTAATGTGGCCTGTGTCGTGCACAGTTAGGGAAAACTAGGCTCTGTATAGCACATGACTTCGCCACCCCTCACTCCTGCTGGTAGCATGTCTCTCTTCCCCCATGAGAAACAAATTAACCAAATAATTAACCGTGGGCGTAGCGCTCCGCTCCGCCCGCTGAGTGTGCGTAGTGTTGCCTACTTCGCGGTCCGCGAAGTAGGCGTAGTAGGCAGGCTACGCACACGCCACGGCGGAGCGGAGCGGAGTTGCCCGCCACCCGCCTCCCTCCCGCCCTAGCTTGAATGCCCTTACAGCTTTAAGCGTTTTAAAGCAATTAAAATGACTTACCTGAGCTGCAGCGTCCGGGCTCCTCTTCCTGCTTATCGCCGACTTCTTCCTCACAAATGAGCATGCGCGGACGCCCGCGCATGCGCATTTGTGAGGAAGAAGTCGGCGATAAAGCAGGAAGAGGGAGCCCCGGGACGCCGCAGCTCAGGAAAGTCATTTTAATTACTTTTAAAACGCTTTTAAAGATTGTAAGGGCATTTAAAACAGGGCGGGAGGGAGGCGGGCGGCGCGTAGTGGGGCTACGCGGAGAGTGCGGAGTGTGCGTAGATTCCCCCCCACTCCGTGATGCTCCGCGTAGCCCCACTACGCCCACTACGCCCAGGGTTACAAATAATTGCCTACACACTTTCTCCGAACAGAAACCTACCACCCTGAAGCATGGAGTTGCACAATGCATGCCACAAATATAGCGCTATTCCCTCACCCCCAGTCAGAGACCTGGGTTGAATCCATCATCATTCTTTAGCTCAATTCACCACCCCAGTTCAGACCCAGCCCATATGCAAATCAGTCTTGACTGTGTTCTTTATGGGAACAGTCCAGCCCAAACTGCCAAGCCAGGTCTTTCCTGGACCGGAAACAAGCATCCGGTAACACCACTCATCAGCCAGGCTAGCTTGCATCCAGTGGCACAGTAAGCAAGGGACCCCACGTCTGGGCATACCCTGACAACTTAGGGCAAACAAAGCAAACACAAGGAGAGGATGGACGGAGCACTGAAACTTTTCAGACACTCACCCCGAGTCACAGAACTGGGTGGAATCCATCGTCTTTCTTTAGCTCACTTCGCCACCCCAGTTCAGACCCAGCCATAAGCAAATCAGTCTTGACCCTGTTCCTTATGGGAACAGTCCAGCCTGCACTGCCAAGCCAGGTGTTCCCTAGACCGGAAACAAGCATACTGGGACCAGTTTTGGGGTAAAACCCCTCGTCAGCCTGGCTAGATTGAATCCAGTGGCAAAGTGAGGAAGGGACCCACGTCTGGGCATGCTCTGCCAACTTAGGGCAAATAAGGCAAATACAAGGAGATGATGGACGGAGCGCTGAAACTTTTCAGACACTCACCCCCGTCACAGAACTGCGTGGAATCCATCGTCTTTCTTTAGCTCACTTCGCCACCCCAGTTCAGACCCAGCCATAACCAAATCAGTCTTGACCCTGTTCCTTATGAGAACAGTCCAGCCCAAACTGCCAAGACAGGTCTTCCCTGGACCTTGTGTTGCATTTTCACCCTAAGTGTGAAGGGTATGCCCAGATGTGGACCCTGTGTTTGCTAAGTCACCGGTTTCAAGCTAGCCTGGCTAATGAGGGGTGATGACTGTTCCCATGGGCAACAGCGTCAAAGGCTGACTCCAAACTGGAATGGCGTGACGAGCAAAATAACGATGGATCAAACCCAGATCTGTGACTGGGGGTGAATGTTTGACAATTTTCAACATTCCGTCCACCATCTTTTTGTGTTGGAAAATAAACTTTTTGCCAAGCCTAAACCTTCCTGATCTGATAGAGACTTTGAGCCGCAGATTCTTTACCTTAGGCGTCAGACTGGATTTTAAAAAGTTTGTAAGCAGTACCCCTGAGTGCCGGTAGATGCCATTATTTGGCTAGATGAGATGTTGGTGATGTCCGTGGCGGAAGTGGCATGTGCGGTGCCTACATAGGTGCCACTCAAACGAGCTGACGTCATTTCTTTTTTTTCCATGTCAGTCAGTGCAGGTCCGGAGAAGAGCTACCCCCCATTCTTTTTTGACTGACCTTTTTGTAGACGTTTTGTCCCAGAGATTTAATCCCAAACTTGTATTCTGGTGTGTCAGGTTTGTCAACTAGGAAAGCTGGTTCCAAGCCATTTGGCAACTGGCACTGGAAATTTCGGTGACAAACCCACACTTGATATGTCTTTTGTGCCTGGAGCGTGACACAAAGACCTGCACCGACTGCCATGCCATGCTCCCCAAGGCCTTGAGGGAGCAGCCCCGCAAGCTCCTCACTGTGCAACGCTGTAGCGGTCCCGATCTTGATCAAGAGGAAGGTCCCTAGATTTGTTGTGGAGCCTCTCAGGGCGCTCATCCTTATAGTTGACGTTGTCGGGGAAATCAGGCAATTACCACAAGAGGAAGAGTAGTAAGAAATCAAAGAGGTCTTCAAGTACGCCCCGTCCATCAAAGTATTCCTGTGAGACGGGGTAGCATCAGCATTCTAGACCTGCCTAAGCGGTAGAGCCTGCACCTGGGCCGTCTCTACTCCTCCCAGAATTTCCAGGGGCAACCCTTGCCCAACAGCATGAGTTCTATGAGGCCATGCACCTCATCTTTGGGTGACCCGTCCTCGCAGGAGCACCTTCGGGCCACATGGGTGTGTGAGGAGACCCTGCAGGTCTTCTGCCGGTGGGTTCACCCTCAGCGGCAGTCAGGTCCTTTGAATCCGTCGATGGATCTGGAGTGACATTGGTCGTACCACCTCTAAATTCCCCAACTTTTGCTCCAAGGCTGTCACCCCAACTCCGCTGGAGCCCACCGATGGTGCCATCCCCATTTTTATCCCTGACTCCAACATGGAGCTGGAGTGGCATCGTCCGACGCCATGCCGGCGGCAGATGCCCTGGATTGGAGCCATTGCTTTATTCCTCTGGGCCTGGAATAAGGGATGATTGGGAGGGGACACCTTTAGATGACAATGAAGACACCTGGAATGAGGATCTAGCGGATGCCAGCGGCCTGGACACCTCCCCGGTTACTGGCTTGGTCTCTCCCTCTACTGTGGCTACTAAGGAGGCTGCCTCATTTGCAATGTGGTAAAGAGGGCAGCTGAGGTCCTGGACCTTCAACTCCCATCACTGGCTGTCAAGACAAAAGTCTTGATGGAGGTGCTCCAACCGGGAGTCACCCAATCTGAAGCACTCCTTTCCTTTAACAAAGCCCTCACAGACATCCTAATTGGGACCTGGTCCAAGCCCTGCACAAGAGCTACTGTGCATAGGCAATTGCCTGCTGTCATGTGCCCGCCCCATGGGACCCCAGTTTCCTCACCCAGTACCCCAACCTGGAGAGCTTGGAGGTCCAAGTCTCGACTTTCAGGGAAAAACTAGGGCATTCCCTACCACTACATGTTCGCTTCTGCCAGCCTGGCACAGCGGTTGGTGAACACTGCATGCCTTTTGGGCCCATACTCTCATGCAATCTGGGACTTGGTTTGCAGGTGCTGCCTTTGGTCTTGTAGGAGGGGGCGAGCCACACTCTTCCAAGCCATTAATGACGGGAGCAATGGAGCTAAGTTTGCCATTCGATGTCGATTGCACATGATTGACTCGCTGAGCAGAGCGATTTCATCGTCAGTGGCACTTCAGCGCCATGCTTGGCTGAGAACCGCTGGCTTTTTAGGGGCTGTCTAGGCCTCGCTCATGGATATGCCCTTTGATGTCACTGGTCTCTTTGGAGACAAGGCGGCCTCAGCCGAGAGCGCTTCAAGGACAGCAGGGTTGCGGCCATGCCCTTTGGCTGTTCCATGGCACATCACCAACCCCAGTCTGCCTTTTGTTCTTTTCGAGGCCATGGGAGGGGCTTCCAGCCATGTCTCTACCTGCCCAGTCAACACATTCTGAAAGCTTTCCAGCCTTTGAGTGGCTGAGGATGAAGTACTCACAGACCTTGTGGGTCAGGTTGCCAAAGGTTAGGCCAGTCTGTTTTGCAGACCTGCCTTTGGGGAGGTATTGCTTGGGTATCTATTCTAAGGTAAGGAATCTGTGGCTAGAAGACTCTTTCAGATGAACAAGTTACTTACCTTCGGTACCGCCTTATCTGATAGAGACTCTATTTAGCTGCAGACTCCTTACAGACCCACCCATCTTCCCCAATCTGTAAATCTATTTGTAGATTCAAGGCTGTCCCCTAATTTCACACACCAGTAGTCAGTACTCTCCGTAGCTCCGCACGTCTGGTGTGGAAAGTCACAAAAAGAAACTGATGTCAGTGCAGTGGGTTGGTGGAATTGATGGAGAAATTAAAAATGATCAGACTTGCTCATGTCCTGTCTGCCATGCTGGAGACTGGATGGCATATTTCCACAACCCCATTCTGCCTGCCCACAGGCCTTACCTGCGGTTCATGGTAGGCCATGAGCACTTTCAGTTTACTGTGCTCTCCTTTGGCCTTTCTACAGCCCCTTGGGTGTTTACCTAGGTGGTTGTAGCCCATCTGTGGATATCGAGGGTGCCAGTCTTCCCCTCGCTCGATGACTGACTGTTGAAGGCCAGCTCATCCTAGGCAGTCGTCTCACATCTTCAGCCTACAAGGACCTACACTTGCTGGGGTTCACTGTCAATGTGCCAAAGTCACACCTGAACCCTTTCTAGTCGCTTGCTTTCATTGGAGCCGTTCTGGACACAGTGCAGTTTCAGGCTTATCCTCCTGAGCAGCCAGTCCAGGATATTTGGGCTATGATGTAGAGGTTTCATCCTCTATCCTGGATTTTGCTGAGACAGAGCCTCATGGCCTCCTGCTTCCTGGTGGTGATGCTTGCCCGTTGGCATATGAGGGCTCTGAAGTTCTAGGCGGGTGCTAGTTGGCAAATGTGGGCTCTGCAGTGGGATCTAAAGTTCCAGGGTGTACAGCATCAGGGGAATCTCTCCATCATAGTACAGATCTCAAAGGCCACTGCAAAGGATCTGCAATGGTGGCTGATGAATCATGATTGAGTCAGGGGCAGACCCCCTCTACCTTCCCCAACCAGATCTAACTTCAGTTACAGACGCGGCACTCCTGGGCTGGGGCTGCCAACTGGGAGAGGTAAAGTCAGAGGACTCTGGTCTCTAGCGGAATCCAAGCTCCACATCAACCTGATGGAGCTTCGAGCAATCTAATTGGCATTGAATCTTATCTACCTTCCATCAACTGGAGGCTAGTGTAAGTGTTCACAAACACCACCACCAATGGTACTGCAACATTCAGGGCTGGGTGGGGTCGTGTACCCTCTGTCAAGAGGCCCTGCGCCCCTGAACATTGCTGGAACGTGTGGGCATTTCACTGGTGATTAAACACTGGGCGGGCTCTCTATGAATATTAGGGTGGACAAACTCAGCCTTCGATGCCTAGCGGATCACGAGTGACGTCTCCATCCAGATGTAGTGCAGGGTCTCTTCCAAGTGTGGGAAGAGCCTTGGTTGGATCTATTTGCCACCATCGAGAACACGCAATGTCAGCAGTTCTGCGCACTGGAGTTTCCAGGGCAGCTCTCGCTCAGAGACTTTTATCTAGTGGTGCTCTGGCCTCTTATACGCTACGCATTGGCCAAGAAGCAACCACCTGAGGGCTTGATTGCTTATTCCACCAGAGCCAAAGCTGCAACCAGTGCGTTAGCACATGGAATTCATTCCAGTCCTGGACATCTGCCAGGCAGCAACTTGGTCTTCTCTGCACTCGTTTGCTAAGCACTACTGCTTGGACAGCCAGGTCCGTAGAGATGGGCATTTTGCTTGTTCGGTCCTGCAGGACTTTTAGTGTTAATTTGTTTTGCAGACCTGCCTTTGTGGCGGTATTGCTTGGTTATCTATTCTAAGGTAAGGAACCTGTGGCTAGAAGACCCTTTCAGATGAACAAGTTACTTACCTTCGGTACCGCCTTATCTGATAGAGACTCTATCATGCTGCAGACTCCTTATTGACCCACCCATCCTCCCCACTCTGTAAATCTATTTTGTAGATTCAGGGCTGTCCCCTAATTTCACACACCAGTAGTCAGTACTCTCCGTAGCTCCGCACGTCTGGTGTGGAAAGTCACAAAAAGAAACTGATGTCAGTGCGCTGGGTTGGTGCCTATATATCATGATCCTTACCACCTTCTGTTCTCACTCCTCATGTACCTTGTGTGTGGGGGGCTTGCGGGATTGAGCACATGTCTCAATGCCTCCCTGGCTGTTCGTGGGACTTATTGCCCCATAAGCTAGACAACGTTCTTGGCATGGTAATTATTAACCCCTGGGGCCCTAGGCCACCGAGTCATGAAACACCAAGGTACAAACAGTAACATCCCCGAGGCCCTTTAGGCCCACTCATCATGACATGGTGATATTTTTGGGCTGACTCATAGGCACATGACTATGGGGATATTTGGGCTGACTCATCAGGATTTGGGAACGCGATTCATACCGCACTTAAACCACAAGGCAGTGCTTGGCTTACCCACTGGATGAAGAGGACAGATCCTCTTCAGCGCTCCCCCTCACCTGAATGTCTCCAGGCTCAGCAGAGCCTTTTCTGCATTGCAACTCTGCTGCGGACATCTTCTCACCTGCAAATCCAGCGACGCAGAGAACACCACCCCTGCTACACCGCACCTGAAACGAGAAAACATGGTTAAGTACTATTGTTAAGGTTAGTGCACTAACGAAAAGTGTATCAACCAACGACTTGTTTTTATGATGCTGAAAATCAGAAAACAGGACAACTCTTAGGCATTGTGGGTATAATTTAATGCGCATACCGAGGCCTTGGTATTACTGATCAGTGACATTCTTATGTGCCATCCTTTATTGTGCTATAATCTGTGAATCCAAAAGCACACTCTTTCACACCTAGTGCCTGACCAAACAAGGTGTAGCTTATTGTGTGATGTGAAAACACGATATAACTTCTGTACGGGAGTACCGCAACTCCAAGAGTAACAGTTGATTATTGTAAGTCTTTGCAGCAATCGATTTGTTATCGTGTAAGTGATTGTTAGTACACATGTCAAAGGCGGGAGGGAAGATTTCACAACTACTCAATTGTTGAATAACCTCTCTACTTGTATTGGCAGTACAGCTCACCGTGCACTACATTGCGCACATATAACAACAACGCTCTCCAAAACTGAGAAGAGACATACGTACAACTCCAGGAAAATGGTGGCTCAGCTCAAAGGCATGCAAGTCTCTCTGTTAGTTTTTCCCAACCCCTCTTCCCTTCTAGGGCGACAGTTGATTCACGGTTACAATTCCCTGATCAGATGCCACCCTTGGAGAGATAGGAGGTTTAGCATCGTCTCTGTGAACAAGAACCAGGTGAGTGGCATGACACTATATACGCACTGCGCACATCATTTCCGAAACGGACGATGCTGACGATGCCAAATAGATCCGACCCTTGCCACCTATGGGCGCGCAGAGGAACTGATCATGAAAAAGTTCTGGATCCAGTCTGACGCTTGGGGATAATTCTAAGGAAAGGTAAGGAATCTAGAGTTAGATTGAGTTTCTATCAGATAAGGTGTTACTGAAGGTAAATAACTTGTCCTTTAATACTTATAAGTCACCCCTACAGTAGGTCCTGAATGCCCATAGGGCAGGATGCATTGTAGTTAAAAAGTAGGACATATGTACTCTAGTTTTACATGTCCTGGCAGTGAAAAACCTCCAAAGTCATTTTTCACTGTTGCAATGCAGACCATCCCATTGAAAAGCACAGGGTTGCATTAAAGCTGCTTAGAATGCATAAGTTCAGGTTGGGGTCAAGCTAGAAAAATTATTCAAGGACTCCTTGGAATAGGAAATTAAAATCTAATCTAATGGCTAACTCAAATTTTAAATTGCTATTTTGAAAACACCACTTTTAGAAACTCTGCATTTTCCTGCCCAACCCAAATGTATTTCTGCCAGTGACCATGGTCACCTGACTGTTAATGCCTCTCTTGTGGTGTGATCTGTGGTGGACAAAGGGCCTGGATGTGGAGAGGGGAAGGTCTTTCTGACAGAAACGCTGGGGATGAGCTGTGTCATATACCCATAGACACTCACACACCCACTTACAGATCCATACAGCCACTCAGACACCCACTCACAGACCCATACAGCTACCGACATAATCACAAAACCACAAATTCACCCATGCAGCTACTCACACACCTACTTACAGACCCATACAGCCACTCTCACCCACTCACCAACTCACAAATCTACTCACACTCCTCAAAACTACTCGCACACCCACTCATACCCATAGACACTCACATACCCACTCACAGACCCATACAGCACTCACACTTACAGTCACCGACACATACAGCCACTCACACACCCATAAAACCACTCACACACTGCCTCACTGACCTATACAGCTACTCACACACCCACTCTCAAAGGTTTGAGGTTCCCATTATGAAATAAAATTTAAAAAAACTCAGAAATTCATAAAAAAAACAAAAGAAAAAGGCTACCGGGGCTTTATAGTTAGGAAATAACATTAAAATAACCTTAGAAATTCACTGAAAAAAACAAAGGTTACAGGGACATTATGGTTAGGCTCAGATTTCACTCGTACAAAACCATAGAAATTCAGCAGTTATAGCTACCTGAGCTAACTAGAACTTACGCCCCCGCAAAGCATTGCTTATGACCTCCTATATTACATCCCTCAAGACATGGTCAGTGACGTCACTGATGTCATCTCAAATGACATCACTGATGACATCATCCACAGGCCTACTCACACACCAATTCACACCACCATACGTCTTAGACACCCTCTCACACACTCACACAACTACTCACTCACCCATATGGCCACTCACAGACCCATAAAGCCACTCACACATCCACTCACATGCCCATACAACCACTCACATACCCACTCACACATCCAAACAGTGACTCACACAACCAGTCACTCACCTATACAGTCACTCACACAGTCACTCACTCACTGATACAGCTACTAACAGAGCTACTCACTCACCAACACAGCCACTCAAACATCCCTTTACTCATCCACAAAACCACTTACATACCCATTCACACATCGATACAAGCACTCACACGCCCACTGGCTCACCTATAAATCCACTGAAACAGATACGTACTGTGCAAAACAGCCACTAACACACCTACTCACTTACTCATACACCTACTTAATCAGCCACTCACCCATAGAGCCATTCACACAGCCACTTAGTCACTGATACAGCCACTCACACACACTCACCCACCCATACATCCACTTGCACAGCCACTCACCCACCCATACAGCCACTCACACACCCACTCACTCACCAATACTGCCACTCACAGTCATACACTCACCCATACAGCTACTTACACACCCACTTATTCACCCATACAGCCACTCACTCACCCATACAGCCACTCAGACTCCCACACTGACACAGACAGTCACAGAGCCACTTAGATGACATATATTAGAAACAATATCGCTCATTAGTAGTACAAAAAGAATAGTAATGTAATGTATGCACTAGCTTGGTATATATCTTAAGTCTCAGAAATGTTTTCGAAACACACTCACTGGATGATGTCATCAATGATGTCATCAGTAATGTCATATGAGATGTCAGCAGTGATGTTATCATTGATGTCACTGACCATGTCATTAGTTATGTAATATGTGAGGTCATAAGCAGTGTATTAATTGTAAGTTATACAACCGCCAGATCAATGCCGTATCCTCATCCTGCTTCCACACGCTCTGCCTGCTTCGTAAGACATTCAGATGGATCCCTATGGAATCTAAAAAGACAGACACCCACGCACTTATCACCAGCAGATTCGACTAGGGCAAAGCACTCTATGCCGGCGTCACGCAGAAACAGCTCAGGAAACTACAGAACGTTCAAAATGCTACAGCCAGACTTGCCCTCAACATCCCCTGCCACAGCCACATTATTCAACACCTCCAACAACTCAACTGGCTCCCAGTCAACAAGAGAATCACCATTAAGCTCCTCACCCACGCCTACAAATCTTTCCACGACGCAGGACCAGCATATCTGAACCACCGCCTCTCATTCCACGTACCCGCCAGACAACTCCCCTCCGCCCAACTTGCCCTGGCCACTGTCACATGGATTCACAAGACCAGAACCGGAGGAAGATCCTTCTCCTACCTTGCCGGCAAGACCAGGAACATCCTACCCCTCCACCTCAGGCAATGCCCGACGCTGACCCAATTCAAGAAGGATCTCAAGACCTGTCTCTTCGACTGAAACTCCACGCCCAGTTGGATCAGCAGCCCCCCCCCAGCTCCTTGAGACCCTCACGGTGAGTAGCCGCCCTTTACAAACTTCCGATTAATTGATTGATTGATAGTTAGCTCAGCTAACTATAACTGCTGAATTTATAATGGTTGTGTATGAGTGAAATCTGAGCCTAACTATATCGTCCCTGTAACCTTTGTTTTATTCAGTGAGTGTGTATATATATATATATATATATTCACTGAAAAAACCATAGGTTTCAGACACGTTATAGTTAGAAATTTGCATTTAAAAACCTTTGAAATTCACTGAAAAAACCATAGGTTTTAAGGACAGTTATAGTTAGTTGGACATTGCACTCGTACAAAACCCGTGAAATTCCCCGTTATAGTTAGTTCAGCTAACTATAACTCGCGCCCCGCAATGCACTGCTGATGACGTCACATATTACATCACTCATGACATGGTCAGTGATATCACTGATGACATCACTGATGACATCTCAAATGACATCACTGATGACATCATGCAGTGACTGTGTGTTTCTATAAAGTTTAAATATGTTTAATATATATGCCAAGGTGTATTGAATAATGAGTGGGTGTTTAAGTGTCTGGATGGATGATTTAGTAGGTGCGTGACTGACTCTATAAGTGAGTGATTAAACGTATCTTACTAAATGCATGGGTTAGTGACTAAACTGTGTGAATGTCTTTATCCGTCTGTCTGTTGGTGTGTAAGTGGCTGCATGGGTTTGTAAATAGCTACATGAGTGTCTATGTGTTATTGATTGGTTGTCAGAGTATCTGTATGGGTGCCTGAGTGTTTGTGTGGATGGGGTGTGTGTGGCTGCACATAGATGTATCAGTGGGTGATTCACTGGGTGCATGGTTTCAAGAGTGCATCTGTGATGGACTGTATGGGTGGGTGAGTGTGTGTATGGGTGTGTTAGTGAGTGAATGTATATCTCAGTGGTACATGTGTGAGTAACTACATATGTGAAAGGCAGTATATATGTGTGTTGGAGTATATAAATAGCTATAAGCGAGAGTGTGTGATTGTGATTGTGAGAGTGACTGTATGGATGAGTGTGTGCTTGTATCAGTGATTGTATAAGAGCGTAAGAATGTGCTAGTATTTGTATGAGTAAGTGAGCTGGTGTGTGTATAACTGTATAGGTGAGTAAATGGCAGTGTGATTAATTATTTGCATGACTGACTAGGTGTGTGAGTACCTCTGTGGATGAGTGGCGGTGTGTGAGTGTCTATGTAGGTGTATGAGTGCATATGATAGTCCTGTACTGAGTGACCGTAAGTATGAGTGACTGTACGGGTGAGTGAGTGGATGTGTGTGTAGACCTAAGAATCAGTGAGTGGGTATGTAGTTATTGGTGTTGGAGTGTCTATGGTTTTGAGAATGACAGTCTGTAATTTACAGTGGGTGTATCAAAAGTTATATTAGGGTGTGAGAAGATGAATGAAATTATCACATGGATGATGTCATCAGTGATGTCATTTGAGATGTCATCAGTGATGTCATCAGTGATGTCACTGACCATGTCATGAGTGATGTAATATGTGACGTCATCAGCAGTGCATTGCGGGCGCGAGTTATAGTTAGCTGAACTAACTATAACGGGGAATTTCACGGGTTTTGTACGAGTGCAATGTCCAACTAACTATAACTGTCCCTAAAACCTATGGTTTTTTCAGTGAATTTCAAAGGTTTTTAAATGCAAATTTCTAACTATAACGTGCCTGAAACCTATGGTTTTTTCAGTGAATTTCAAAGGTTTTTTAAATGCTAATTTCTAACTATAACGTGCCTGAAACCTATGGTTTTTTCAGTGAATTTCAAAGGTTTTTTAAATGCTAATTTCTAACTATAACGTGGCTGAAACCTATGGTTTTTTCAGTGAATTTCAAAGGTTTTTAAATGCTAATTTCTAACTATAACGTGCCTGAAACCTATGATTTTTACAGTTCATAGACTCACCAATGTTATCCTATGGCAGGAAATTCACTTAGCAGGTAAGTAGTGTTATCGTTACTTTTTCTTACTCAGTGGTGGATCCTGGATCCAGCACTGGTGCATCTCCTGTAAACAGTTGAAAGAATGCGTTTAAGTTATACAGGCGATTTTTAAGGAATATTTGTAGTTTGTGAAAATCGACACTTTGAAACTTTTCTGCTGAAAACCAGACAATGGATTCCTATGGAAGGAAATACAAGTTACTGGTAAGTACGGTTAGAATTACTTTTCAGGGTCAGTGCTTGGCTAAAAGATGCAGCACTGAGGTCTCTCCTGATAACAGGTGAGTAAATCGGAATTCGTATTTCGGCTGATTTTAGAGGAATATTATAAAGTTCCAAAACTCCACACTTAGAAGAATTTCCAAGTGAAACCAGACAATGGATTCCTATGGAAGGAAATACAAGTTACTGGTAAGTACGGTTAGAATTACTTTTTCAGGGTCAGTGCTGGACTAAAAGATGCAGCACTGGGTTCTCTCCTGATAACAGGTGAGTAAATCGGAATTCGTAGTTTGGCTGATTTTAGAGGAATATTATAAAGTTCCAAAACTCCACACTTTGAAGAATTTCCAAGTGAAACCAGTCAATGATATCCTATGGAAGGAAATTCAAGTTACTGGTAAGTACGGTTAAAATTACTTTTCAGGATCAGTACTGGGCTGAAAGATGCATCACTGAGGTCTCTCCTGATAACAGGTGAGTAAATCGGAATTCGTAGTTCGGTTGATTTTAGAGGAATATTTGTATGTTTCAAAAATCGACACAGAAACTTTTTCAGCAAAAGCAGGCAATGATATCCTATGGAAGGAAATTCAAGTTACTGGTAAGTACGGTTAAAATTACTTTTCAGGATCAGTACTGGGCTGAAAGATGCAGCACGGAGGTCTCTCCTGATAACAGGTGAGTAAATCGGAATTCGTATTTCGGCTGATTTTAGAGGAATATTATAAAGTTCCAAAACTCCACACTTAGAAGAATTTCCAAGTGAAACCAGACAATGGATTCCTATGGAAGGAAATACAAGTTACTGGTAAGTACGGTTAGAATTACTTTTCAGGGTCAGTGCTGGGCTAAAAGATGCAGCACTGGGTTCTCTCCTGATAACAGGTGAGTAAATCGGAATTCGTAGTTCGGCTGATTTTAGAGGAATATTATAAAGTTCCAAAACTCCACACTTAGAAGAATTTCCAAGTGAAACCAGTCAATGTTAGCCTATGGAAGGAAATTCAAGTTCCTGGTAAGTACGGTTAAAATTACTTTTCAGGATCAGTACTGGGCTGAAAGATGCAGCACTGAGGTCTCTCCTGATAACAGGTGAGTAAATAGGAATTCGTAGTTCGGCTGATTTTAGAGGAATATTTGCACAATGGTGAAGGGAGGGGCGGGGCCTGAGGTGACATCTGTGCAACGCGCCCCGTGGCGCGTTTTAAGTTGGGGATTAAGTCCCCTTGAATCATGAGGGTCCCTGGGGTCCAACTAGCCCACCCTGTACCTCCAGTATGCGCCAGGGAGCTGCGTTGCAGAGAGGTGTTCAGAGGCCACGCCCCTTTTTGCACCTCTCTGCAATGCAGCTCTGTGGCGCTTTCTGGACGTACCTGTTGGGCTAGTTGGCCCTCAGGGACCCTCAGGATTGAAGGGATTTAATTCCCCATCTTAAAACGCGCCACGGGGCCTGTTTGCTCACATGTCACCTGAAGCCCCGCCCCCTCCCTTCACCACTGTGCAATCGCGCCCGTGGTGCGTTTTAAGTTGGGGGATTAAGTCCCCTTGAATCCTGAGGGTCCCTGGAGTCCAACTAGCCCACCATGTACTTCTAAAGCGCCACAGAGCTGCGTTGCAGAGAGGTGTAAAAGGGCGTGGCCTCTGTACACCTCTCTGCAACGCAGCCCCTGGCGCATACTGGAGGTTCCTGGTGGGCTAGTTGGCCCTCAGGGACCCCCAGTATTCAAGGGGAATTACTTCCCCTTCTTAAAACGCGCCAGGGGCGCGCTTGCAGAGTACTGCAGGGAGGGGCGGAGCCTCCGGCACGATGCCGGTCGTTTTTTTTTTCTTCTAATTTTTTTAATGGGAGGGGGGCTGCGTGGCCCCCTTCCCTTGGCCACTTTTGGCCCAGGGGACCCCATCCCCGGGGCCTGTGCATTTTTTTTTTAAATAAAAAAAAAAAATGGGAAGAGGGCAGCGTGGCCCCCTTTTCTGGGCCTGTATTGGCCCCGGGGACCCCATCCCCCAGGGCATGCCCTCGATTTTTTTATTATTTTGGAGGGGGCTGCGTGGCCCCCTCCTCAGGCCATTTAAGGCCCCGGGACCCCATCCCCGGGGCCGGCCTTGCCCTTTTTTTTTTATTTGAGGAGGGGGCTGCGTGGCCCCCCTCCCTGGCCACTTATGGCCCCGGGAACCCCATCCCCGGGGCCTGGCCTCTGGTTGGGGACTGTGGGGGTCCCCAATCCCCCACAGTCCCAGCCGGCTCCCCCGCCTCCTGCGCGAGCCGGCATTGCCTTTCCACATGGGGAGCAGCTAACATGCTGCTCCCCATGTGGAAAAGCAATTAGTTTGCATTTTGAAAGAGAGAGCAGGTTTCCTGCTCTCTCTTTCAAAATGCAAACCAGTTTACTATGACAGGACGGGAGCCGCGAGGCTCCCGTCCTGTCATAGCAAACTACAGTGTCCCGGGGGTAGGCACCACGGGACACTGCAGGAGCCGGCCCTGGGGGTGGCGGTCCCCAGGGCCATCAAGGGCTCCAGGAGGGGGGCCGCGCGGCCCCCCTCCCTTGAATTGCACAGCCCCGGGAATTTATTTTCTATGTGCCCCGGGGAGGTGGTGGTCCCCGGGGCATGTGGGGGGGCTGGAGCCACCCCACACATTATTAAAAAATTTAAAAAAGAAGCCCGGGGGTGGCGGTCCCGGGGCTGCGGGAGGGCAGGAGAGCCCTCCCGCACCATTTTTTTATTAAGCCCCGGGGGGTGGCGGTCCCGGGGCTTGGGAGCCTTAGAGGCCCCCCATATAAACAATAAACCCACCCCTCGCATGCCCCCGGGACTTGGGCCACCCAGGGGCAAATTTGCATCGAAGCGCGGGAGACCGCGCATTCGATTTTCTCGGCGGGATTCGCGCACCCTGAGCGCATCCCGCCGATTTTTTTAAAAAAAAAATGCTTTTTTCTGCCCAGGGGGTCCTTGTGGGACCCCCTGAGCAGACCTAGGGGGTCAGGGTGTTTCTACCCTGCCCCCTTTGTGCGTTTTGCGCACTTGTTTCTTCTTTTTTTTCTAATCGGCAGGATCCGCGCACCCTGAGCGCATCCTGCCGATTTAAAAAAAAAAAATGCTTTTTCTGCCCAGGGGTCCTTATGGGACCCCTGAGCAGACCTAGGGGGTCAGGGTGTTTCTACCCTGCTCCCTTTGTGCGCTTTGCGCACTTGTTTCTGTCCCTCGGTTCTACCGAGGGACAAAATGGCTGCCAACATTTCCTGAATCGGAATGTTGACAGCCAGCTGACAGCCAATGAACATGCAGCTCGTGATCGGGACGGTGCGCGCAGGGTGCGCTCAGGGTGCGCGGATCCTCCGTGCCCATAGATATATATGTACTTTTACTTTTGATTTTCTCAGCAACTACTGAACGGATTTACACCATTTAACAAAAGGGTTCTTTCTGAACCAAGAACTACCTCTTTGCCAAATTTGGTGTAATTCCGTTCAGCAGTTCGGGCTGTAGCCGTGTCTAAAGTTTCCTATGGAAAAATGAATGGGGAAAACGCGTTTTGGGACCCCCTTTTTCTCGGCCCCCGCTTGACGAATCACCCCGAGACTTTCAGGGTAGGAGCGGACCGGAGCGCCCCACAAAGTTTGAAAATTTTGCGAAGATACGTCAACCGGCAAGAGAGTTATTTCAAATAGAATGTCGCGGATTTCCTATGGAAAATAGGTTCTAACTATAACTATCTACTGGCGACCGCCAGTAGATAATGTATATATATATATATATATATATATGTAGCTAGCACAATGATCGCAAAACAGTCTTAAATCAATTGCAATGCAGTAAATCAAAAGCACAATAATAATAATTTGGTAAATCAAGATAAAGCAGGAGAAAACAGTCCTACAGTCCTATGCTCCTGGATGACTTAACCTTAGTAGCTAGCACTGGGAAGCCCCCTCCTACCTCTTTCTCTCTCTCTCACTCACTGGGAACAGCACAACAGGTACAGCCAGCGGCTTTGGGCGATGGCAAATCTGCCCGACTCTCTGTGAGCTTCCTCAAGGGATCTTCACCCCTTTCTTTTTATACACTAAAAGCTGGCTTACACAACATCATGTTCCTTTCATGTGCCAATTGTTCTTGTGATGTTATCAGGGTTTTCACTAACCCAGGATCCTCGCAACTTCTACTAGCTGCATTTCGCACCGTTCTCTCACTGGTACCAATCAATTATCCTCCGAGGGCCTTCCAGCTAATCCCAGGCTTGTTTGGGTCAGTATAACCTCAACTTTCTGTATCCCCCTGATCCACATGCCTTGGCCTGGTACTGTAAGCACACCTTGGCAGCACATATAGTTTTGTCTATTAGAAATTGCAAAAATAAATATAACAAGATCATCTGCTATCTCAGCATGGTACATGGGTTTTCTGCATGCATTTTTACTTATCAAGACTGCCTGATAAAGTTAAACCTTTCGTGTGACAATGTCTTCCACACAGTCTTCCACACAGTACACTAGTCCCTATATACTGCACACCTGGTATGTTAAAATACCAATAAACAATGTCACCTCAGAAAATGTGGTTTCACTTTTTCACCTTCCCTCCCAGACCCAACTTCATCTGCCACAATGTAGTGAGTGTGTTTTTGGGGATTCTTCATCTGAGCCAAGGAAGCCTGTGGCGACAATGCCAAGGTCTCTGCCATAGACAAAATCTCTCTTCAATGCCTGTTCAGCTTGAGGATTGAAGAAATTATTTGCAGAAATTCTGCATCCTATATGCATTTGTTGCTTTTATTAAAAACATAACACATCCAAATGTGACATCTGTAAGACTTTTTCGTCAAAACCTCTTTGTGACAGAGACAGGTGCCTAGCAATATTTATTCTGGACCACAATGCCACCTCCTGAGGGGATGATTCTGCAAAAAGAGCGCCTGCTGCATCTTTTCGAAAAAGGAAACATTTAGAGTCCCCTGAGATGTTCACTAAGCAGGCACCTGTAAAATGAATTTTTGCTTCAAGGAAAGCGTTTCACCTCTCTTGTTGAAGATGCAGAATGGCAGGATTTCCCTGGGACAGTAGTGCATATGGATATGTGTGACTTCAGTGACCCCAGAAGAGGCTGTTCCCTCTCTAAGCAAGGACTATTGAAATAGCTATAAACCTGCAATGTGTTCTGTAACAAAAAACAAAACAAAAATACCACCTACAGGGAGAATGATGGCACGCTCATCCAGAGACGTTTAAGTAACAACAGCCTTGTTTGCAGGAGTACCTCTGCATGACTTCTGTTGTGCTTACAAGGACAAACATCCATTCTCTAAGCACTCTTGTCGGGATACAGATGCAATGGTAGATTATTCAGCAGTGGAACAAGCAGTCCTACTCAACCTTTTTAGATATGGTGTACCTGCTTCATAATTTGCTACTTACTGCTAACTGTTCTATTTCAACCATGTCAATCTGTGAAAGGTCCAGTGCTGGATAAGAGCAAGTTACCTATTGACAACTTCAGTTCTCTCGTAGGGGATTTCCATGTATAGTCATAGCACTGAATAGCCCCGCCTACGTGCGGAGACCTCGGAGCACTTTATCCAATATATTTTCTTAAGTGTAGATGTTCACCTTTCTTCTGGAAGGCCTGCAGAGTCACATAAGAAAGAAAATATTATGCAGCCTGTAGGAGAAGGCTACAATGTCCAAATTCTTCATTTTATATTGATAAAAAAAAGGTGTCAGGAAAATTGCCTATGCATATAAACAAATGTCTTACACAAACCCTTTTTTAGTAGAGTATAGAAATGAGGATAGGCCAGTGTAGCCTCATAGGCTGCCATTCTAAGAGCTGCAAATAGACGTGGTGCCTTTAAGGCCTCATGGACCTCCAGTATCCCATAAAGCTTGGCTAGAGGCAGTTACCTCAGTTTTATTTTCCAGCACCTGCTGACAGAACCTAGGAGCATTGAACTCTGCCTTTCTATGGCTTTCTCTTCAAAATTCACTTGTGAATTTGATCAAAAATCACTTCCCTCATCTTTCAACTCTCCCTTGCATTTTTTCCTTTTTTCTGACAGGAATTGTGGCATTTTGTCTTTTAAAATACCATCTCTATTCGATAAAGGCCCTTCCTGTGGGAGAAAGAAAGCCAAAATGGACCTTCATAGGGTCTGTATTCTTTGCCTTCCAACAAGTCATCTTTGTGAAGAATGTGAACACTGAAAGACTTTATCCAGGCAAACTCTACGTGATAGAGAGAAAATTTGCCTCCAGGGTGCTGAAGAACAGTGCAGAAAGCAGATGCAGTCTGCAGGTGATCCCAAAGAGCAAGGAGAGGATCAGTCCTCTACTGGGGCTCTATCGTCAACCTCTGGTGGACAAACAACATCCACAAACAGGACTGCAGCTCAGAAACTGCGTCATTCTCCTTTGAGAATGTTGACATCGAGAAGAGGCACAGGACCGACAGAAGTTTGTTCGACGTCGACAAAGAAGAGAAGATTGATAACGACACCGGGTAGGTCAATGTCTAAGACTCTCCCGCACACAGAGCCACAGATTGCCGACAAGGAGTAGGTCAACGTTGATACTAACAATCCTTTTGATGTCAAGAAGCGGTTCGTCGTCGAGGAGGCATCAACGTTCAATGTCGAAGAGGCATTCGATTTAAAGAAGACGCCGCCATTTGACGTCAAGAAAATGCTGACGCTCAACGTCGAGGAGCAGATCTCTGAGGTGCCACCACAGGAGGTTGATGTCGAGGAGCAGGTCGAGGTCCACAGCAAGTCAGAGGAAAAGGAGACGCATTTATTCCTCACCAGGTCTGACTATTCCAGGGTGTACTCTCCTTCCTCGCCCATTCCTTCACTACCTCCCCCAGCGTCCTCTTCACCGCCGCCTACACAGCCTCTAACCACTTCACCTCCACTGCCTCCAACTCCTCACACTCCCTGCCTCCAACACCTGCAGTTCCAATTCCATCTGTGCCAATACCTCTTGCACCACATCTAAGACCAAGATCACGTTCCAGACTACACCATCACTCTCGCAGCCGCCATAACTTGCAGCATTCGTCATCACAGAGGTCTCATCATCACCATAAGTCGCACAAACCCAGATCACGGTCACAATCTCACCATTGTTCCATGTATTCATCCTCTATCTATACAGGGCGCTACTCCTCCACCATATCAGACTCTCCACCACCTTGAGTCTCTACTATAGATGACATTAACACCTTTTATGAGGTCTTAGTGAGAGGAGCGGCGAAATTAAACATCCAAATGGACATGCCTACTCTAACTACATCAGTGATCTTTGAGACTCTCCAACAATGCGCAGCGTCAAGACCACTGCTCCCTCTAGTGCCAGGCCTCTTGGATCCAGCTATGGAACTCTTCTTGACTCCCACTTCAGCTAATTTGGCACCATCGAGACTTCTAAAAAGTACAGGCCACCTGAGCAGGATCCACTCTTCCTGTGGTCAGATCCTCCCCCAGTCTCGATGGTAATTTTAGCAGCAAAGAAACACCATGTTACTAATCCTACCTCTTCAGTTCTACCGCATAAAGAAAGCAAGAAATTTGATTTGGTGAGACCTGCTGCGGCCATTGCCATGAAAACAGCAAGTGCAAGTGCTCTTTTAGGACGCTATGATACGGCATTGTGGAAATCTTTACAGAAGTTTGCCGATGATTTGATCAGAGGCAAGCAGGAAGATATTCTGGAGGTAGTTAACAAAGGTTTGATGGTATCATTCCAAGTTATTAGTGCAGAAGCTGATTCCTTCCTTCTGGCAGCTCATTAATACCACCATGGTGTGGCCCTCCGTAGGCATGCCTGGATCCGTCTCACATCTTTTAAACCAGAGTCACAGCAACGTATCATCAATCTGCCTTTCTCTAGTCATCCAATCACCATCTGAACATGTTAAGAATGGAAGTCAAAATTTTACTTCAAAAACATGCGGTGGAAGCTGTTCTTCACCACCAACAGGGAACAGGCTTTTATTCCCGATACTTTCTGTTACAGAAGGAAAAGAACAAATTCAGACCTATTCTCGACCTCAAATGCGCCAACAAATGGTTTAGTCTGTAAAAGTTCAGGTTTTCTGTCCTTACATCAAATTTGTCCCCAACTCCACCAAGGGGATTGGCTTTGCTCCATTGACCTCCAGGATGCTTATTTTTACATCCCTGTGATACAAAAACATCAGAAATTCCTAAGGTTTTTGGTGGGGCAGGACCATTACCAGTACCGTGTGCCAGAGACGTTTTAATGCATGGGCAAAGTGGGCTCTGGCCCAGGGCCCCAGCCTTTCAGGGGGCCCCCTGACAAAGTCAGCTCCTTTCTCCAGAGTTTTGCCCTAATGACCTTGAATATTTCTTAAACAGATTGTTTTAAATACTGTTTTCCTTTAATTTATTTTTTATGTACCTGACGTGTGAGAGTCTAGTACAGCCAATTTGCAGAGAAAATGTTGTGTTTATGTTTCATGCAATACACATAAAAAAGTTTATTTTAGCTCAAAACAAGGCCTAACATATAAGAAATGGGAGGGCATCACAGAGATTATTTGCAGTAATATTGGTGAGCTGCTGCTCTGTTACAATATTGAAAACACACATAACTATCCCTGAATATTAGATGTAAATACATTTAGGGCCTTATTTATGAGAAGTGATGCATTGCTGTGTGAAAACAGGGATGCGTCACTTCTTAGTGCGCCCTCCTTGCGACATGATGGATGCGTCATATTTACTGTATGACGCATCATGTCGCAAGGAGTTACAGATACGTCAGTATTTCTGACGTATCTGTAGGCGTAAAAGTGATGCATTGCTGGGGTGTGTCTTAAAATAGACGCAACTCCAGCAATGTGTCCTTTCACATGGGGCAAGCCCCATGTGAAAGGGCCTGCATCAGTCTTACGCCTGCTGTGAGGCAGGTGTAAGATATTGACGCAATGGCGTCCTAGAAGTGGTGCACTGAGTTCTCATAGATTTCAATGCACCACTTCTACGAGGCTTTTGCGGGGGAACACCCACTCTGCATACATTATACCTGGCGCAGGTATAATGTGGTGCAGGGTTTACAAAGTGACGCATCTGCCTAGATGCGTCACTTTGTAAATAGGGCTCAACATGGCACATTTTTACGCTGCCAGTGCGTCACAAAAGTGACGCACCGGCGGCATAAAAGTGAAGCAAGGCCTCATAAATAAGGCCCTTAGAATTTGGACGAGTGTTCCTTTGCACTGTCAGGGACCAAATGAAATGACATAGTGTATTTAATAAAACATGCAGCTACTCAGACTAGAGTGTCCTGGCGCGTGACGGGGGAGGAAAACGTGCGTAAAAGATCCATCAGTTATTAAAAAGCCAGGTTTTTAAGTTCTTCCTGAACGAGAGTAGGTCTGTGGTTAGTCTCAGAGACTCAGGAGTCTATTCCACAATTTTGCGCCTAGAAAGCCGAGGGATCTGCTTCCAGTGCGGGCACGGCATATTTTAGGCACGATGGCAAGGTTGGCATTGGAAGATCTTAGGGGTCTAGATGTTGTGTGGCGATTAACACACTTATTTAGGTAGCCGGCTCCTAAACCGTGGAAAGCTTTAAAGAAGATGGTCATCGCTTTGAAGTCGAACCGTACTTTTATGCAGAGCCAGTGTAGAGACTTATGAATAGGGGTCATACTAGATCTGGGTTTAGGTCTCAGGATGGCTCTGGCCGCCGCGTTTTGTACCACTTGTAGGTGCTGGATAAGGGATTTGGGAAGACCGAGGTACAAGCTGTTGACATAGTCAAGCTTTGATGTCACCAGAGCCTGCACCACGATCTTTCTGCTCTCAAGCGGTAACAGTGGCAGGAATTTTTTAGCATCCAGAGTATGCCCAAGCAAGCGCCAGTTAGATTTTGGATTTGAAAGTGCATGGAGAGTGTCTTGTCTATGACAATTCCTAAGTTTTTACTATCTCCTTTTCCGCGCGCGGCAGATCTTTTGGCCACCAAGAGCTCCAGTCAGGCGTTTCTGGATTACCAAAGAAAACAACTTCAGTTTTGTCAGGATTGCACTTCAGCTGATTGGTCTTAAGCCAGTTAAAAACCTTTGTGAGGCAAGACCTAATTATTGCCCCGTCAAAGTCGGTTCCTTTTTCACATGTAAAAATCAGCTGAGTGTCATCAGCATAGGAAACTATTTTGGCGCCCTCTTCCTCTACCAGAAATGCAAGGGGGATAGATATATATTAAAAAGGGTAGGACTGAGAATGGAGCCCTGAGGGACACCTACATTCATGGCCGGAACCGGGGATGAGAAAGGGGAGAGCCAGATGTCCTGAGATCTATTTGCCAAGAAGGATGACATCCATGTTAAGGCGGTCCCCCCCAGGCCGATGTTAGCAAGTCTCTCCAGGAGCCTCTCATGTGGGACCGTATCGAAGGCCGCCGACAGATCGAGCAGTATCAGAACAGCCTTGCCTCCCTGGTCCAGCTTACCCTTGGGAAATTCAGTCACTTCCAGCAGAGCGGACTCCGTACTGTAGTTAGCCCTAAAAGCGGATTGGGACTCATGAAGGAGCTTCCCATCTTCAATGTGTTTTTGGAGGGCCTTGTTTACATGCTCCTCTAATACTTTGGAGAGGGCTGGAAGAAGGGAGATTGGCCTGTAGTTGGCAGGGTCCGTTGGTTTGGCGTTAGCCTTTTTTATCAGTGGAAGAATCTTAGCATTCTTCCATAATTTCGGCATGTTGCCTGAGGAGAGGGAAACATTAATGAGCTGGTTTACCGTGGGGTTTATGGTGGAAGCTAATAGGTTCAGGATATTCGCTGGACATGGGTCGGTAGGAGAGCCAGACTTAATGCTTTGGAGAAGGGTCAGTGACTCTTCAAGCTGAAACTCAGGGAAAGCTAGTAAAGATGGAGGATCCCAGAGGTGAAATTTGCTATTAGAACTAAGGTAGAAGGTCAGTTCTTCCTCTGAGATGTTAGTGAAGGCTTGTTGGATCACAGAGATCTTTTTGTGGAAGAATTGAGCTATTTGCTTAGACCATTCTTCCGTGCATGGCCCTTCCTTTGTGCCAGCTTTCGGGCGGTAAAGGATGTAACTATGCTAAAGATTTCCTTACTCTTATTTTGGGCATTTTCTATCTTGGTTTGAAAGAAGTTTTTCTTGGCTGCCTTATTGAAAATGTAATGAGCTTTTAAGGTGTCTTTATACACCTTTCTGTCCTCAGGTAGATATGATTTACGCCATTTCCGTTCCATTTTTCTACAATTTCTTTTGCTAGATCTGAGGGAATCGTTAAACCATGGAGCTGTTGGGGCCGACCTCTTTGAGAAGCGGAAACAACTGGTACCGCTGCACCAATGTTGGTTCGGAGAGTGCGTCCGAGTCGGGGCAGCCAGACAGCTCCGGTGAGGAACGACCGAGGGCATCTGCTAACATCTGCTAACATCGGGATGGATATTTTATTGAACGTCCTGTAATTAGGGACCCTCTGCCCTGCTTTAGCCCGAGGGGCTGTGGCAGAGTTGGGAATTTTAATAGGAGGTGGTCAGACCAGGTAATGGGAAGAGGTAGGCTTACTGATATGTCAAAGTTGTGAAAGATTTGGTCTAGGGTATGGCCCTTCTCATGGGTGGCCGAAAAAATAGATGGAAACATGTTGCAGGCCTGCAGCGTCTCCAACAAGGAAATTGTTTGAGGGTCTTTTCCATTGTCCATATGTATATTGAAATCTCCCAGAATAAGGCAGTTGTTGTATTTTAAGTCCATGCAGGTGGTGGCTGTATTAAGCGTAGTAATACAATTTCCAATTGCACCAGGAGGTCTGTACATCAGAAAACCAGCTATGCTATGATGGGGGAATAAGGTACAGCGGAAGCCTAAGGACTCTGCGTCCTCGATGTTTTCCATCGGGATGGGAGAGCAGTCTAGTTTTTTATTGTAAATTATGGCGACACCGCCCCCCTTCCCACTCGGTCGGTCCCTCCTAAGGATATTATAACCCGTAGGGATGGCGAGGTGATAGTAGGGTTGGAGGCTTCAGACAGCCAGGGCTCAGTGAGAAATAAAAGATCAGGCAGTTCGTCTAAACGTAGGCCATAAATGTGTGGTTCATGCTTTTGCATAGAGCGACAATTCAAAAGGGTGGCCTTTAAGTCCTCTGTTTTCTTATTGTTTTTACACTTATTGTTGCGTGGGAGGATCTTGGGTGCGAGTTTCCTGGGCTGGAGGAGAGACCAGTTGCACTTATTGCATCGAAAGTCTACCTCCAGGCTCGGATCAGCCGCTGTACACTGACATAATGGTAGCCGCCTAAGGCTAAGCAGTTTTTCCCTATTGTAATATAGTGGAAGAAACTCACCGGAGGGGAACTGGGCAGCATGGCCGGCACCGGACGCCTCCGGGACGCTGACGGGCGCAGACGGGCTTGCCTTTGGCGCGCCAGCGGCTGCGCCCGCTGCACGCGTCCGTTTGCATCGGGAATATATAGGCTAATGCCTATGATGCAAACTGGATCGCTAACGCAGCTCAGGAAGCAGAAACTGCATGGGCGGAAGTGAGGAGCCCGATAGTAGCCACAGCCCTCCGCACAATCGGCGTATCAGCCGTGGTGGACCTGGACTGGAGGAAAAGCGAGATGCGAATCGGAGCAGCTAAGGAGGTGTAGGCAAGCAGAATCAAGTAAAGTGCAAGTGCGCGTAGGTAGGAGAAATTGTTAAAAAGCACAGAGTAATTCAGCCACACATATACAATTTAAAAAGTATTAAAAACCTAGTAGCAGGGCAGGAAACACCAAATCCTACCGCTGTCAGCTGCGCACGTCCGTTTGCATCGGGAATATATAGGCTAATGGCTATGATGCAAACTGGATCGCTAACGCAGCTGAGGAAGCGGAAACTGCGTGGGAAACAGGGGCTCAAATTGGATCATAAATTTAAAGCTGTTCTGAACAGGGGCCCCCAAAATATGTTTGGCCCAGGGCCCCCAAAATCCTTAAGATGTCCCTGCCGTGTACTACAGTTTGGTCTCATGTTAGCTCTTAGAACATTCTCGAAAGTTATGGCAGTCATTGCTGCCTATCTCAGAAAACACTGGGTCTTGGTCTATCCTTATCTAGACGATTGGCCCATAAAGGCGGCCACTTTTCAGAAAGAAGAGCTCCATTTCAACTGGGCTTCTTCAACCTTCTTTTACACCTGGGAATTCAGGTCAATCACAGCAAATCACAACCAATCCCTGGTCAGACCTTGCATTATCTGGGAGCATCCATCGACACCGTCCAAGCGAAAGTATGTCCTTCGGAGGAGAGACGCTTATCGATCCCTCAGAAATGTTGCTTTCTTATGACAGCATCTCATCCCAAGGTGAGGAAGGTCTCATCTCTCCTCAGTTCGATGGCCTCCTGCATTTTTTCTCACTCGGAATGTCCGTCTGTACATGAAACCTCAACAAGAATGCTTAGAGGACCAGTGGGATCAACTAACGTGCAGTTGGGAAGACAAGATCCAATTGTCCCTCCATGGGAAACATTCTCTCAAATGGTGGTGCTCCCTGACCAATCTGCTTCAAGGAATGCCGTTTCATCAACCGGTTCCTTCTCAGATCATAGTGACGGATGCATCACTTCAAGGATGGGGAGCCCACATGGATCATCTACAAATACAAGGCATGTGGTCTCCAAAAGAAATTTTGTATCACATCAACCTCCTCAAACTTTGAGCAGTCCATCTAGCCCTCAAGGCCTTCATCCATCATTCAGATCACAGACACTGTTAGTTCAAACAAACAATACCATCACAATGTACTACCTCAACAAGCAGAGTGGGATGAGGTCCAGGTCACTGTCACTGGAAGCCCAGGTAATATGGAGTTGGTTGATCGTCCAAAACCTATGAATCACAGCGACTCACCTTCCAGGTGTGCAGAATGCATAGGCGGATGCCCTCAGCAGAGTCCTGCAAGAAAGCCATGAATGGGTCTTGCATGACAGCGTCGTTCAGTACGTCTTCGAGCTCTAGGGCATATCAACTGTAGATTTGTTCGCCACCGCACAAAACAAAAAATGCAGCGGCTTCGCCTCCAGGTACTACCAACCAGTGACACTGGGGACTGCCCTATGGATAGACTGGTCTGGCAAATTTCTTTACGCCTTTCCTCCGATTCCCATGATCTCGGCTATTCTGATCACGCTCTCCCAATCCAATGCCAAGATGATACTCATAGCACCAGAGTGGCCTCACCAATGGTGGTTCCCGGACTTGCTTCACGGTCACAGTGTCCACATCTCAGGCTCCCATGCAGACACGACCTTCTGACAAAATGGTACCCCCCAATCTCTCCTCCTTGAATTTGGCTGCATGGCTCCTGAGCTAATACAGTATGGACATTTGAACCTGTCACAAGACTGCATGGAGATCCTGAAAGAGACTTAGTGACCATCCACCCGGTCGGCATATGCCTTGAAGTGGAAGAGATTTTGCATCTTGTGTGCCTCAAAAAGTGTGGACCCTACAACTTGCCAGGAAGATGGTATTCTTCCATACTTATTACATCTTGCAAAATCTGACCTCCATTCTGTTCCATAAAAGTTTTCTTGGTAGCTCTTACTACATACAGGAAATGCCCTTCACAAACCTCTTTTTTTTAAATCCCCATCATCAAGGATTTCCTAGAAGGTTTGAAGAAGGTGTTCCCTCCCATTAAGCGTCCTTACCCTACATGAGAGCTTAATGTAGTTCTTTCCCGCCTTATGCAGAACTCATTCAAACCCATACACAAGGCATCTCTCCAACACCTCTCTTGGAAAAAAGCTTTCCTTGTAGCAATCACATCGTCACACAGGGGTAGTGAGATCCAAGCTTTATGTTTTCACGAACCATACACAGTCTTTCATTCTTCCAAGGTGGTTATGAGAACTCACCCAAAATTCCTCCCTAAGGTGGTTTCAGATTTCCATGTTAATCAAACTATTTCATTTCCCACATCCTTTCAAACCCCATCTACACCAGCCGAGAGAACTCTTTATTCTCTGGATGTACTCAGAGTTTTAAAGTTTTATTTTGACAAAACACGCATCTGCAGATAAGACCAATTATTTGTTAATTATAGTCCGGTCCCCACTGGTCTAGCCACTTCCAAGCAATCTATTTCAAGATGGATTGTTTCCTGCAACCTGTTATGTTATCAGAAAGCTAATGTAACACTCAATGCCAGACCTAAAGCACATTCCACTAGGGATAAAGCAGCCACTGCTGCCTTAATGCGGAATATCTTCATTGCAGAAATTTGCAAAGCAGCTACATGGAGGTCGATTCACACGTTCACCAAACATTACTGCCTTGATTCTAATGCTAGGGCAGATGTCCAAGTAGGGCAGGCCACCTCAGAAATCTATTTCCTTAAAGGGTTTCTAGGCTTCACTCTCTGTCTTCTCCACCACTTTAAGTAGGGATGGACTTGCTATTTTATTCAGTGCTTAGGATTATACATGGAAATCCCCTACGAGAGACGGAATAGTTTCTTACCTGTAACTCCAGTTCTCTTGTAGGGGTATTTCCATGATAAGTCATAAACAACCCTCCCTCCTCCCCAGTGGAATACGCAGAGATACTTATGGGTCTTATACATATCATCATTCATCGCCTCAAAAAGAACTGAGGTAACTGCCAAGCTTGATGGAATACTGGAGGTCCCAAGGGCCATAAATGCCCCACATCTTTTTTCAGCTCTTATAATGGCAGCCTATGAGACTGCACTGTCCTACCTCCTTCATTTCTATACTCTGCAGTTTTATGCATAGAAAATATATTGGATAAAGTGCTCTAAGGTCCCCGCATGTGGCCGGGACTATTCAGTAATTATGACTTATCATGGAAATAACTCTACGAGAGAACTGGAGTTACAGGTAAGAACCTATTCCTTCTTCAGTGTTAGCATCTTTCATAGATTAACATGCGTCCCACACTCCTCCCTGGTTGCTACAATTCCATTCATGTGCTTTAAAAATCTGAGCTTTAGTGGCCTCAAGGGGAATGTGGGTGCTGGTGTATTCACCAGATTTGGTGCTTTTCAGTGAGGTGAAGGCACTACTAAACAAACACTACTCTTAGGCCTATAGTCATTTTAACCGTGCTTGCTGCTGTTTTAAGCCACAGGACATTCCTGTGCTGATGGCAGGGAATAATTGAAGCATGCAAGGCTACGAATAAAAGAACAGTAGAGAACTGCAGTTAGAGGTAAGTAACTTGTATCTTATGTTTGTATTCTTCATTTATTAGGAGACCACTCACTATGGGCTTTGTCTTCAGATGGCGTGTGTCTGACTACCAAGTCAGTTACCCCTCGATATTGAAATGCCATGCATTCTTTCTTCGAATCCAGAACAAGGCCCTTTATACACATCAACCTTTACAGCAAGACCTATTTTTTAGTTTTTTGCCTTGATTATTTACGCCAGACCTTCTCCAGCTTTTGTATTTGTTGCAAATTATGTAAATTCTCCCTTAGTTGTGTGTGTTTAGACACTATTTAACCATAAGGTTTGGAAGTGGCATTGATTTAAATATTTTGACTTCAGCTTTTTTTTTACCTTCTTGTTCCTATTATTTCTTTTTTGTATATAGGAATAGAAATATTTATTATTCGTGTTTCTTCTTCATGTGTTGCTTGATGTAGAGTCTCTTATACTTTCTCTCTTGTGATTGGCAGAGTGGTAGCTATGGAACTAGCAAAGCTTAATATCAGACAGCCATTTTACACCATCCAAACTCTGATTGCAATGTACCTGCGCATTGATGTGTGTAAGACCTATATGGAGAGGGAGAAAATCATCGAGAGCAAGATGTCGGATCCTGAGAATGAGTGGAAACTATGTCTGCTCAACACTCTCTTCTTCGTCAAGGTAATATGTAGTAAGCACATATCAGTTCACAGTATTGCATTACTTCTCCACCCTCTGCCTTGCCAAGCCTCGTAAAGGTATCCTCTCCAACGATTTCTTAATGGTCTTACGTCATTTTTAAAAAGAAAATATTACACTTTGCAGAGCTTTTTTTTTTAAACACCTGTTCGTGATAGAAAAACAGACTATTGGAATAATAGAAATTTGAAAAGAGATGCACTGGCCAGACTGGCCAAAACTATCCCCAGGCAGAGAACTCCGCTCCGCCAGCGGAGTTTACAGAGTTTTGCCTACTCTGCTCTCCGTTGAGAACACGGAGATCAGGCAAAACTCCGACTCCGTGGTGGAGCGGAGTTAGCCGGCCCTTCCAGGACGAGGAGGAGAGAGAGACCATGGCAAGGAGGAGGCAGCCCAGAGACGCCACAGCAAGTAAGTGCCTTTTTTTGTTTTAATTAAATTAGGGAGGGTGGAGGGAGGCGGAGCAGAGTTCCACAGAGTTTTTTTCCAACTCTGTGGAACTCCGCGTAGTGGCACTCTGCCAACTCCGCCCGGGGTTAGCCAAAACCGGAATAAAGCTATATTTAGGATGGGAGCGAGTCACTGAAAGAGGTGAATTGCACTAGTAACAGAATATATCATAACCCTGGAAGGAAAAAGTAGGTCTGACACAGTCTTTTAACAAATTCACAAATTTAAGGTTTTAAAGTGTAACCATGCAATGAAAAATTTCCTATCTATCGTAACGGAAAGTTTCAATTCTAATAAGGACTCAGAGGCGAGGATTAGGTTATTATTTCTTCTTTATTTTCTACAGCAGCCATGTTCAAAACAGAAACCTAAACACTTGGACTACAATTCCCATGAGTCCAAACAACAACAAAGTTCTAGAACCAGTAAGTCAGTCCAATCAGGAATCTCCAGCTGCCATAACAGTCATTTCCCTTCAACGGACATCCTCTGTCTTCCTGCAAACAAGCCGACTGTGGAAGATCATCACTCCTGTTTAGAAGATTCCGTCCCTGCATGCAGAAAACATGTGTGAGAACCCTAAAACTTCCATTACCACCAGCAAGAACGATAGTCATCCAGCACATGAAATTAACAGGCAATCAGGAAAAACCTTTACTTACGTCCAGAGGAAGTATCCATACCCGGGTGGGTCATGATTCTGGGATGTGGGTTGGCTAATCCTCGCCTCCGAGTCCTTAATAGAATTGAAACTTTCTGTTACGAAAGCTAGGAAATGTTTCATTCTATGTCAGGTCTCGGAGGCGAGGATTAGGCTAGTTCAAAGCTTGTCCACCACGAGCGCCGCAATAGAGGGGACTGGCTTAAAGTAGAACCTTTTGAAGGTGGAATCAGAGGACCAGTCCGCAGCATTTAAGATATCCTCCAAGCGCGCTCCCAACACGAAGGCCTTGGTGGCCATTGCGCCCGGCGCTGAATGGACACCAAAAAGTCTGGTAACTATGCCAGCCTCCTGCATAATCCACCAGACCCATCTGGCTATGGTCGGGGACAAGATAGTCCTGAAGGGTTTCCGCAGCGTGATCATAAGTTGCTTTTTCCCATGGGGTCGAAGGTCTGCAGTCATGGCCTCATAGGCCTTCACACAGTGTACCACACACAACTAAGGGGCCTCCGGAAACGGTGGATAGGAAATCACTCGGGACTGAGTCTTGGTTCGTCTAGTCACGTGGAAGGTGACCCCATCCGGAGTGAAGAACCTCCCTGAAAGGTCCAGAGCCCTGATGTCCGACACCCTCCTGCAGGAGATCAAACACAAAAGCATAGGCAGCTTGGCTGACAATTGTTTCCGCGAGAGATACTTATTTCCCGGCCACCCCAAAAACAAATTGAGGACCTTGTTGATGTTCCAAAGGGTGGAATACCTTAGCTCCGGAGGGAGGGAGAGCCTGATCCCGCGGAGCCGTTTCCTGACCAACGGATGATCCCCAACAGGAGAACCCGCCACTGGAATATGTCCAGCTGAAATTGCCGACCGGAACGCATTGATTGAGCGATACGCTAGACCCTCTGAAGCCAATGAAGCTAAGAAATTGAGGACATGCACAACGTCTGTCCTCCCGGAATCCCGACGTTGTTGCAGACACCAACCCATCCTGCAAGACCAGGCAGATCGATATCGTTTGACCCTACTGTCTGCTCATGCTCAAGCCAGGAGGTTCGCTACGCTTCATGAAAGGCCCAGGACTTGCCATTGATCCTGGTAATCCTTCACACCATAAGTGGGAGACGAGCCCTCAATACCAGGAGATGAGGATTGCTGGCTGCATCGCTCAGGAGATGAGGGGTTGGGTGTAGACGGATTGGAGAAGCCCAAGAAAGTTCCATCAGAACTGGAAACCAAACGTGCGACCTCCACACTGGCGTGATCACCACCACATCCGCTTGTTGACAGCGCCCTGGGTGGTGAGCCTCATGATCATGGTGAACGGTGAGAACGCATAGCCCTGTTCCGTCCCCCAATCCTGGAGGAAGGCATCGGTTGCAAACGCCCCCGGATCTGGCCTCCCGCTGAAGAAGCAGGAAAGCTGGTGGTCGAGGCGTGATGCGAACAAATCGATCGTGAAGGGTCCCCAAAAAGAGAGGAGGGATTGGAACATCGGCGGAAACAGCTTACAAAAGCTTGAGTCCCGAAAATCACGGGATTGCCAATCCGCTTCCTGGTTGGCAGAAACCAGGAGGTGTTCCGTCGTCACTGAGATCTGATGCTCCAGGCAGAACTCCCAGAAATCCTTGGCTAGGTGCGCCAGGGCCTTGGACCGAGTGCCTCCCAGATGGTTGATGTAGCCGACTGCCGCTACATTGTCCATCTTGAGTAGGACGCAAGATTGCGCCCGATCCCTGGTCCAGCAACGGACCGCGAAGGAACCGGCCATCAGCTCCAGGCAATTGATATGGAGTGGTCGCTCCTCTGCGGACCAGACGCTTCCAGTGGTGAACTCTCCACAACGGGCTCCCCAGCCTGAACCGCTGGCATCCGATTCGATTATAAGATCTGGTCGGGAACCGAAGATGGTGTGCCTGTTCCATGCCTCCATGTGGGACAGCCACCAGTTAAGCTCCGCCCTGGCATCCTCGGATAGAGGCACCTGCTGAGCATAAGTCGCAGGTGAGAAGCCTTGAGTTGTTAGAGTGCCTGGAAGTGGAGGGGTCCAGGAAAGATGGCCTGAATCGAAGACAATAAGAGCCCAACCACCCTGGAAATATTGCGCAGGGAGGTCAGAGGTCTTGCCAACATCCTCCTGGCCTCGTGTCTGATTTTCACAACCTTCCTGGATGGAAGGCTCAACTTGGCTCCCACTGAATCTATGACAAACCCTAAAAAGGTGATCATCTGGGAGGGTTCCAGGCTGGACTTCGCCTGGTTGATTACGAAACCCAGAGCCTGTAGCAAATCCACTGTGTATCTCCGCTGGCGGGAAAGAGACTGAGGGGATTGGGCCGTGAACAAGGTACACATTTATACGAAGGCCCCGAGCTCTCAGATGTTCCACCACCGGATGTAACACCTTGGTGAAACATCAAGGTGTGGACAATAGACCAAAAGGCAGCGAGGTGAACTTGAAAGTTTGGTTCCGCCATTGGAACTGGAGAAAAATCGGGACCATAAGATAGGCCTTCCAATTGTTGGGCCGCAGGAGATCGCGGAACAGGTGAATCCCCTCCATTTTGAAGTGGCGGTAAACCAACCACTTGTTGAACTCCCTGAGATTGCTTAAAAACCCTCTCGGATGCTCCCAGATCTCCTGATCGATAATGGTGGCTTCCTGGCCAGAAAAATGGAGAGGGCGGGGAGGGGAACCTTAGATGGGAGATCTGTAGAACCCCCCTGAAACCCCAGCACTGTCTGCAGAACCCAATCATCTGAGGTAATGTCTATGCCTGGAGCTTGCGGAGTGCAGAAAACTCTGCTCCGTGTAGTGCAGCAGAGTTTTTTCCCCGCTCGCGCGTAGCGAAACTCCGTGAACTACGCCCAGGCCTGGTAATGTCCCGCCAGCAGTCTAAGAAGTGAGCCAGGCGACCCCCCAGGAAATAACATGAAACAATCAAGGCACTCACCGTGGGAGTTGGCGGCCTCTCTGTCGCGGGGGCCGTTGGGCTGTCCTCTGTGGGGGGGAGCGACCCCTGGAAGGGTAGAACCTACCGAAGTGTGACGAATCCTGCCACTGTCCTCTCTGGGAGGGTTGGCCTCTACCGGAGGCTTTCTGGGAAGAACGGCCAGCCGAGCGCCACCTACCACGGCCAGCCCCAGAGAAAACATGTGGGTTTAAAATACGCTTCACTGTGGATTGGGCCTTGTCCAGGGAATTAAAAGTGGACACGAACTTGCTGAGTTCTTTGACGAACGGATCACCAAAGAGTCCTCCCTGCGACACTTGCCCTGCCTCTGATGTGGTTAGCTCGCCCAGTTTTGTGTCCAGCTTAATAAGCAAAGACCTGCGCCTCTCCATAAAGATGGCGCAGTTGGCATTTCCTAGAAATATGATCGCCCTTTGCACCCAGCTAGAAAGGACATCCGGTTGGATCAGAGCCCCGAAAGCCTTTGCGTCCTTCACCATACCAAAAATTTTAACTAACGGGCCAGTGATGTCCAGTAATTTATCTTGGCATGACCGCCAAGAGCGGTCAATGCCCTTCTTGGGATCCTTGATATATTTAGACATGAAGGTTTTCATACAGGCGTCAATCTCGGGCGTGGCCGCCACCTTGCCCTCTAATGAAGGCCTAGGGCACTCTGCTCTGAGGTGGGAGTGAACCTCCTGACCCAGGGGCTTGTGGAGCCTCCCGGCTACATACTTGGCCACCTTATTGCATGGTACCCACTCCGAGGACCGGGGATGTAGCAACTCTTCAGGATCTAGAAGGTAAGATTGAGACGTCAGGGGTTCCAGCCTCGAAGGGGGGTCGGAGGCGGGAAGGGAAGTGAAAGATCGCAAGGATCGGATGTGGTCTGAATCACCCTCTGATCCCGTAGGGGAATCATGAGGAGGCGAAACATCTGGGACCTGGTCGTCCATTGGTAGGGGAGCAGACGGGGCGCCGACCGGTGGGGGAGGAGGGTTGGCCCCCAGGAAAGCCTTCTTCAATCTATCAAAGGCATCTAGATCCACCCCCTCAGAATGGGAGCAATTGCGTGGGTTCTCGGGGGGAGAGGCAATGGTATCCTCTGGAGGTTTGGGGGCCGAAGGCCCAGGAGCGTCTTCCCTCGGGCCAAGGGGTTGAAAGCATTGTTGTGCCAGGTCCAGCAATCTCTTCTCCAGAGGGGCCATGGCGTCTGAGACTGCCCTGACAATGGCTGCATCTACCGCGTCACAGAAGTCGCCGGTGACCGGGAAATATTGGACCTCCTCGTCCTCCTCAGAATAATTCCCGAAATCCTCCATACTGGCAAAGTGAACCCGGGCAGTATCTGGCCCAAGGGAGCAAGAGCAGGCGGTAGGGTGGCCACCCACCAGGTAAGAGGGATGAAAAGGTCTGGGTACCCCAGCAGTCAAAATTGCCTCCGTCGATGTTTTAGACACGGGTGCTTCGCACCCCTGTGGCAGCAGATGAAGCATAGGGAACGGATTTAGTCCTATAGTATAAGTAATGAAGGCTCTTAGGCCAGGCAGACTCTATGAAATGAAATGAAATTTGTACTTGTAAAGCGCACTTATACCCCCAAAGGGGTGTCCTGGCGCTGTACGCATACCGCTGTGGAACCCTTCCTGGCTTTTCCCTGTGAAAATGTCCACTCCTGGGCACCCCCAGGGTGAAGCCAGGCATCCCAGCGCTGTTGGGGCCGTTGTGGAGATTAAGCAAGCTATTGCCCAGAGTTGCAGAGTGGGACCCATGATTAGAATAGGCACCGAGGCGAGAATTATCAGGTCCGAGGAAATTGAGCCCAAGACCCGCCGAGGCGGGAATTGAACCCTGGTCCCGGGCCAGATCTCTGCATCAGGGTCTGCCGCTCTAACCATTGAGCCACACTTCTCCACAGGATACTCTGGGCGGGACGTTTCACACGTCTGAATTGAATTATTTCACTTTCCAACCTGGGCACGTCTGCCCATTCACGAGGGTCGTGGACCCCGAACCTACCCCGTGGGGTGTCCCGCTCCAGGGAGGCCGGGGGCTTAGACGCAGCACCACAACGCACGGACGGAGTTGCGCAGCACATTCCTGAAACTGATGCTCTCTCCATAGCGCGGTCATTGCGCACGTCTGTCAGGAACTTGGAGGCACGCCCTCTCGCGGTCGGCGGACCTCCGCGCACTCCAGCCAGCACTCAAAGCACTGCGAGCACTCGAAGACTCGGCCACGGAGGAGCGACAGAGCGTTCCCGCGGCCGCAGCAGGGAAGACGAGGTCTGCGCAGCCGAGATGTAATGGAGAGATAATGGCACACAGCGAGCATAGGATTACACAGTAGGTGCGGCAAATTGGCAGCCGCGTATCTAGGCAAACAATTAGCATTGCAGTGCAGAACAGTCAGGGGAGTCAGCCCAACACTTATCTGCACAAGGCTACAACAGCGAAGAAAGAGGAAGTCTGTCGAAGGGAAATGACTGTTATGGCACCTGGAGGTCCCTGATTAGATGGACTTACTGGTTCTAGAACTTTGCTGTTGTTTGGACTCATGGCAAATGTATTCCAAGTGTTAACGTTTCTGCTTTGAACATGGCTGCGGTAGAAAATAAAGAAGAAAGAATATCCTAATCCTCGACTCCGTGCCCTGACATAGAATAACTTCTCTGGGGTTTACCACTGTCATGATGGTAAGCAATTAGTATAGCTTCTGGGACTCCCATTTTGTGTCTCACAATCTTGGAAAGATTGACTGCATTTTAGAGGCATGTTTTGTAGTGTAGCATTTAAATGGTTAACATGCACTGGCAGTGCGAGTACGTCTGGATTATGAATGACAATGCCTTTTGTGTCATTGATGGTTTTAGGCTCTCAATAAGTCATCATATATGCTCTCTGTCACTCTTTGCACTCATGCATCCATTCATCCACCCACTGCCACCTCCTTGTATTCACCCTCTGACACAAAACACACATAAACTCAACAGCATTTGCAAAATAAAAGAATACAATTAGAGAAAAAGAAAATATGCTGCTTTCTAGAGACACAGCGGGAATGTACTTGCAATAACATAACAGCGCACTGTCTTTCTTGCTTTGGTATCATACATACCGCTATCATTGTTTTAAAGTTGCACCATGGCCACCATGTTTAGAACTGTGTTGGCCATCTTAACATTATCAAACAATGATACACTATTAGTAGGGCTTGTCAGAGAGGGTAACTAACACCAAAATCCTTTCCTACCAGGGTGATCTGTGAGATTTCATGTAATGAATGTACGTATTACACAGACAATCCACCTTTAATGACCTATTGGTATTCGTACATATGTGTTACATAGTGAATAAATCAGGCCTACTACCTTTGTTGTAACTTTTCATAATAAACAGATAAGACCAATGGCATTTGAAATACCTTTTCCTGATGAACCAATCGGGCCTATGGCTGTTATCACTGTTTTGTCACCATAGCCAACTCAGGCCTGCTGTATTGAGCTTAAGCTTTCCCGCAAGACAACCATTAGGCACACAGTCATAAGTTTACAAAACCACAGTTGGCGGTGCAAAAAACTTTTTCTCCTTAAAGGACTTAACAAGGGTTTTCGCAGTACAAATCTTCCATCTCCATAGTTTATCAGAGTAGGTAACCAACATCTAACCAACATCTTAACCGTTGCCTACTCTATCTGATAAGAACTTCTAGCCGCAGATTCCTTTCTTTTCCTTTCGTGGGTCCCAGACCTCTGTGTCCAGTCAGCAAACAGCGGGGGCACTCGCTCCGGCCACCCCTCCAGGTGAGCGTGTCCGTCTGCACGGGTCGCCGACTTCTCTCCGCTCCTCACCTTCGCAGGTTGCTGCAGCCTGCGGACGCCTCCATCTTGAAATCTCTCGCCCCAGGGGGAATGAGGTTGGAGCCGGTTTGGCAGGTTTCTTCTGTGGTTTGGCGACGCTGGTCCACTCAGTATTAGCGGTATGCTTGCCTGGGGTTTCCCACTTCTCTATTATGGCCGGATGGGGCTCAGGGATCAGGATTACATACAGGATCAGTGCCGGGCCGTCGGAGCCTCCGGGCGATGCGTCTACTCCGCCATCGCGCTGGCCACCCCCGGGGCTATTCTTATACCCTGTGGGTAGTCTTGCATATCGCCTCTGGGAACTGAGGGCACTGAAAGCAAACAAGTCCAGGCTCTCAGGAGCCAGGTTATGACTGAAAAATCCATTAGAAATATCTAGTGAAGTTTTAAACCTTTTACGTACAATATTATTGATTAAATCTGTCCTATGCGTGTTTTGCACTGCAAAAGTACATGTATGACTATTCAAATGTCTATAATCCAAAACTATGCGATAAGAACCATCAGGTTTTAAAACCGGAAAGAGAGAATTATTCATCACAGAGACACAAGGTTCAATTACACCCTGATATTCCAATTGAGTAAGAATCTCTTTTATGGATGCTTTAGCATCACGTTTGATTGGATATTGAGGCTGTGGCTGAAGAGTAGAACATATGGGAACAACATGTAAAGGAGAATCCTTATCCCAGCCAGTCTGGTTGCGGTGCAAGGCAGAGACCAAAGCAAGAGCCCATTCAAAAGCATAATCATGCTTAGTCTCATCAGGAACGAATTGCAAAAAGGAAGGTATAATCACATCCTCACTTCGAGGACAGGCGAGGACAAATGGGGGAGGCCAGTCGACCTCCGCCAGAAAAATATCATAAGAAGAAGTCAAGTTGTCCCAACAAATAGCATTAATGGTGTGTTTAATGTCACCTTCAATTTAAATGTCTATATGATAAAGTCTATCAGGTGGAGCTACGCAGGTGTCCGCAGTTTCAACAGTTACAAAGGTGTCAGTTGCTTTCGCCTCCAGAAACTGGTGGAGTTTCTGGCGCACCACAGTAACTTCCGCCGTGCTGTCAAGGAGAGTCACCGCCAAACTCCTGTCCAAGAGGAGGGCTCTCACCATCTGGGGCATATTTTGCTGTTAAAGCGGCAACTTTCTTCTTCAGGAATGGGGGTCTATATGGAGGTGGTTCCTCTCTCTTAAGTTTCACGTCAAACGAGTGCTGCGGGCCTTGCTTGGGTTGCGCGGACTCGCCTTGTCTGCTGCCCTCCTCTGTCATATTGTTAATCAGACGAATCCTGAAAGGAACTAGGATCACGAACCTGAAACATCTCAGGAGTCTTAATTTTAGAGCGATCATGTAAATCATTTCATCATATCAGAAGCGTCCGGCAGCGGTGATCCACCACGAGACCTGGGCTTCTGTAGCTGCTTAGATTTGTCCCATGTCTTTTAAGAAAAGACAGGACGACCCTCCTTTACCGGAGGGAAGTTAGCTTGAGACTGTGTAAATGGTCTCACCCCCAAGTTATTGTGACCCAAGGATGTATAAACATCGGCAATAATAATCAGCAATTCACGTTCACGATCAATGTCAGCCACAGCTGAAAGGCGTTGGCGTACCATCAAGGACGCAGCTTCACCTTTAACATTAGAAAGAATCATTTCGGAGACAACGGGGAAAATACCCATTAACTTCACCCCCAAATCTAGGGCAGGTCCTGCCCCATGTTCGTTCTGTACCTGTTTGAGAACGCATGGAAGAACGCTCATCGAGGAAGTGCCATAGCAAAGTGTATACATTTAGGCAAACACTGTCCACCAGGTGTTGCAGTTGGCCAAGGGGGGAATCAGACCACTAGGCAAGCACATAGTAAGGATCCTATGTTTTTCTACAGGACCCGTAAGAGTAAAAACCACATCAAGCTGATCAACTTTATGAGCAATCCAAAAGGGAAATTCCTCACGATTCTGAGGATGTTTGCCAATAACCGAATTAATAATAACGGGGCTAATGACAAGACCCTCACCGCGCGCAGCCTGCACAGGAAGCGCAGCCCCAGGTGTAGCCGCAAGAAAATCACGGGCAACAACTTGGATCAGAAGTCTATAGAGGAGAACAACCTGAGCATGCAACAAATGTACCTCCGCCAAATTGGCGTTGAGATAATTATAGTATGGAGTAAAACCGGCCAAAACAGGCCTAGTGGCCCTGTCAATACTCAAGTGGCCCATTGGAACAGTTTCAACAGGATGGGGTAGGGCACCATTAAAGCAAATCTGGTGCTCCCAGGCAGTAAGAGGAACTTCAACAACTGTAAAGGGGTGATAAGCTGCTGGAACAGCGGCAGCAGTATATTGCTGAACGGCATTATAATTCGCATTCACAGCGGGAAACATAACCCAGGAGTAAAACACTTCAAAACGGTCCGCAGGGTCCGCCTCCACCACAAACATAACCGGAGATCCCGCATTGAGGACCCCATGCTCCAACAAATGTTGAGTAACCGCTGCGCGGCAATGAACCAGAATCTCAATCTGTTGAGTCATTAAACAGAACAAAGGGATTAAAACAGCCGCACAAAAGTGGGTCAAAAACCTACAGCAATAGGTAGTCCCTACAAACTGAGGAGGCAAATCCCTCCCACCACGGGCATCTCTGGGAAATGGTGTGAGAGTATTGTGGACAAGCTCAAGCACTACTCAGAGGCCCTGTGAATAAGTACTAGACCAAACGTTGGCAGGGCCATGTTACAGGGATTCTGCGGAGTCATGGAACTATGCTTGGGACCATAGAGCCTTAGTAGGCAGGGACAGAGTCATCATACAACCTTAGTGCCCATGCGCCTGGGACCGAATAGCTATAGTGTCTCACTTGCCTCCTACTAACTCACAGAGGAACAAGTGATTAGACACCCCAGAACACAACACTCCGACCCTCTCAGGAATCGTGGTTACACGACACACCCTTTCGCTCTCACACTCGTACTAGTCCACAATAAAATCTGACAGAAACAAGAGAAAAGTTTAAAATGTTTATTTTAACTATCGTGCTCTAGTATGCAGTATACTTGCCACAATAAGTAAGAAAATGCCCAACACAAATACGGTCAGCATAGTAAGTAGTCTGTAAATCATAAAAGGAGCTGTCATTATATAAGACAGGGTAGCCTAACCCCCTTCCCTTATACAGGAGAAAAATGATTATATGTAAGGAGATCTCTGGGTGTTAGCAGCAGACCCCGTACCTAAACATGCACAGATGAAAGTTCTACATCTCAGGTGCTGTCACGTTCTCTTCTCTGGAACAATCCCTCTCCAAGTGTCTTATAACCTATTGTGTGCATAGCTATATGACAAAATGATGTGTTCCTAAACAACAGCTGCATTTGTTTGACCTTGTCTACGGTGTGCAGACTAAATCCCAGGAAAGAACAGAATGCAAAAACAACAGCAGGGTCTGTGTGAAAGTACAGTGTGGCAGAAAGCAAAATAAGTTTGTATAGTAACGTGCTTAAAGTAGAGGACAGTCTGCAGCGTGTGCATGGCAACATAGGGAAAACAACAATGGGTCTGCATGGGACATATGACACCTTCTATATACTTTCCTACACTGGGCCACCTCATGTGATGATCTATGGGCTTTTTGAGGGTGCACATGAACGCTTTATAAGTACTTGACCACTCTTTATTGAACCACCCCTTCGAATTCCCTGGGTAGAATTTGGGGGGCCTACTAACTACTGCCTTAATTACCTCAGTTAGGGTGGAAAAAGCCTCTATGATGTCACTAGGGTTCGCCTCATCATCTAAACAGATATTAAATAAGGTGCAGTTTTGCCCTACCAGTTTAGACATGAAGGCCACAATATTCACAGACTCCCATTTGATCCTGGAGCCCTTCTTTCTGTGGACCAAGATGTCTTTCACACATCAATCTGGGCGATAGGTGGCCTGCCATTTGGGAATATTAATTGATAGGCTTTGCAGCAAATGATGGCTAATCAGGCTTGTTTGCGTAATAAAATCACCAGCAGAAGTGTCTTAATTGGCCAATAGTAGGATGAAATTTATGAGGGAGCCCTCTCCCTTGCCTACATACGTGTTGGAAAAAGGAACATTGTTTTTACTGGATTCATTAGCAAATCCCATGTTAAACTTCATCTTAATAAATTTAAGACTGCTGCCAGATGTGTCATGCAAAAAATGGGTCTGTGAGCTCCCATCCACATCTAGAGACCCGCAAGCATCTCGGAGCAGAGTTGGGCAGAGATGAGCATTAAATTCTCCCCTCCACACCATGCCCACGTTTTTACCACATTTCGGCGTAAGAGAGTCTATGTCCAATTCCAAGCTAGACAGTATACAGCCTCCATTTGCAGATGGGATGTTATTGTATAAATCAATGATACCCAACCTTGTGATGTCCTTGAATTCGAGGCTGAATAACTGGTAAGTGTAGGAAGGTGGAATCTGACTATATGGTTGCCCCCACTTTTTTTATGGTGTTTTGCTGGTTTATGACTTAGTTGGACTGGGATCCTGCTATTCAGGGCCCCAGTCTATCTGCTTTCTCTGTAAAATGGATTCCATGTGCCTTAGGCACATCTCTGATTGGGATCTGGAGTGCCCTTATAAGTCCCTAGTATATGGTATACTATGTACCAAGGGCATAGGTACCTCAGAGGCCTGCCAGGGGCTGCAGCATGTATTATGCCACCCTGGAAGGCCATCCAAACTGACACCACAGGTCTGCTACTGCAGCCTGGGTAAGGTGGTGCATGCACTCCTTACTGTGATATAGGTTACCTATATCACGAAATACATACACACCTAGAAACCTATAAGTCACTCCTAAGGCAGGCTTTATCAATCCTAAAGGCAGAGTGCATGGTTCCTATGTGAGAGGGTGCCCCTGCATGAGCAGGGCCCCTCTGCAGCGTTCGGAGACCATCTCTGATGCTGTTTGTAGTGCAGCCTGACCATATACTCTTAAGCGCATTATATCCTCGCGGTAAAATGCTAACTTTGGAATGGCTGCACCTAAACATGTCGTGTTTGGTGTCAAACATCTTGGAATACTACCCCCCGCCAATCCTGGCGGCGGGGGTAGCATTCCACCCTTCTAGAGGGAAAGACATGTTAACTCCTGGCTTACCCGGTAACTTCTTTCTGAAGCCCTGGCATCACAAAATGGATGCTGCTGCCACAGACACAAGTCTGGCCTCCTGCTGCTGGACGAAACTCCGGCAGGGGAGGCCTGGACAATAGGTTTCCTGTTGCAGGGAGGTGTGACCACCTCCCCAGACAGGATAGTGTGTATTGGGGCTGGGTGGGTGCACTCTTAGAGTGCTTTGAAGTCCTGCACTGGGGGAGCAAAAGGCTCCTCTGTGCATATGCCAGTTCAAACCAGCTCAGGGGCTACCTGCCCCTGCTCTGGCGCGAAACTGGACAAAGGGAAGTGGGTGTAGCCACCCTCCTTGACCCTCCCATAGGTGGGGTCATAGAGTTAGTCCCTCCCTGTTTTACTAGTTAAAATGGGGAACCCTTGCCAC